>JAWNMD010000206.1:0-340674 GCA_035044365.1 Drosophila neotestacea
GCGGACCACAAAACTGAGGCAGTGCTTATTAGCAGCCGCAAAAAGGTTGAACACGCTACCCTGAGACTCGACGGAGTATCTGTCGTCTCAAAAAGGTCGATTCGCTACCTTGGAGTACATATAGACTCGCGCCTAAGCTTCAAAGAACATCTGCAGAACACACAGAGGAAGGCTGCCCTCACCACGCAAAGGTTATCGCGTATGATGGCAAACCACGGAGGGCCCAGATCCAGCGTTAGGCGGTTGCTTAGCAGCGTGCTGCGATCTACAATTCTTTACGCGGCCCCGGTCTGGGCAAACGCGGCGAGCACACCGTCATATATGAGTGGAGTCTGCACTACATATAGGCAATGTGCGATTAGAGTCTGCAGTGCTTTTCGCACTGTCTCAGCCGATGCAGCAATGGTGATTGCAGGTATGATCCCGCTGGAAGTGCTGGCTGCTGAGGCCAAGGAGATCTATGAGGCTAAATCTGAGGAGCTAGACCGGAGGTCCCTGCTGGAGCTGAAATCGGAAGCCCGGAGAGCGAGCATTGACAGATGGCAACATGACTGGGAACAAGCGTCAACTGGACGATGGACGGCGCGGCTAATCCCAAGGCTCGAGCCGTGGATAAACAGGAAGCACGGGGAGGTAAACTTCCATTTATCTCAGATACTGAGCGGTCATGGCTGTTTCAGACAGTATCTGCATAGATTTGGCCACGATGAGAGCCCCCTCTGCCCACTGTGTGGGGTGGTTGAAGACGCCGAGCACGTACTGACCGAGTGTCCACGTTTTGAGCCGGAGAGAAGAGTCGCTGAAAACAGTCTAGGTGACGACATTGAGGTGAGCTCACTAGTTGAGCATATGCTATCGTGTTCGGCGAAGTGGTCAGCTGTGTGCAGTTTTGCCAACTCCGTGATGACGAAGCTCAGGACCCTAGAGCAAGCAAGGAGACAACTTCCCTAGGAGACAGGCATGTTTTGCCATCAACTGGATCTGTGAAGCAGTAACCAACGTCAGTCCCGCAGTTCCAGTTCGAGTTGACAAATTATTGGTTCACAAATTATTATTAACCAATACCTATCTTCTGTAAATACCTCCTCCTCTCCTTTTATTCACTATACTTTTAAATAAAACGAATTAAAAAAAAAAAAAATATGTAACATTTTTTCTGCGCGCCAAAACCACTCTGTTGGTTGATATTAATTATTTTACAGCAATTAAAGTTATAAATTTTCTTATAGTTGTAACAAACGAAAAGCGTGCGGATTCGTCAAAAGAAGATTGCGAGATGTTTAGCAAAGCCGGACAAGTCGTGTCAGATCGCCGATGTGCTCTGAAACCGCATATCGTTAATGCGTTATTATTTATAAACCAAAACTATGATCTCCTTAATACTTAATACTTGATACTCATTATTATTGAAACAAAACTGTGATCTCGAAAATGATCTGCTTTGTAAATTCTTGAAGAATAAAGACTTGTTATTTTGTTTTAAATTTTGTTTAAAAAAGTCGATTATCGTCGATTATCGATTTTTTCGGTTCAAAACATCGGTGAAATCGATGTTGGCTAACATCGACAATCGAAAACATCGAGTGTAGCAAAATTCGATCTTTTCCAACCTCTAAAAAGCAACTCAAAAAAAAAACAAAAATAAAAAAAAATTAGCTGCACTTTGAACAGTGCCTGCCCATGGCCGCAAGGCCAAATAGCAGCTCCCCACAGGAAACAAAAAAAACTTACGAGATACCCAATTAATTACCCAAATAAGATAAATAGCAGGAATTCTACATTAATAATTTAAAAAAAAAAAATGGCTTCAATATAGAAGCGAAATTACCAGTCTACGAAACCAACACTCCATCAGTATATAGCTAGAACCAGTTGGGAATTATAGGTGCACAACATGGAAAATAAAACAGTGCTGTCATACGTTTGGGTTGCCACGAATTAAAAAAAAAAAGTAGTTGACCGCGGCGGGTTTCGAACCCACATCATGCTTGCGAGTCGAGTTACGCCTTTGAACAGCAACTAACAAAATCTTTAATGTATTTCTTTTGTTATACCAGAGGGTATTATATTTTTGTCACGAAATGTGTAACGCATTGAAGGAAGCCTCACAGACCCCATAAAGTATATATATTCTTGATCAGGGCGACGAGCTGAGTCGATATAGCCATGTCCGTCTGTCTGTCCGTCTGTCCGTCTGTTTCTATGCAAACTAGTCTCTCAGTTTTGAAGCTATCTTGATGAAACTTGGTACAGGTCCGTCTTTTTGCTGCACGCAGTACATATGTCGAAACCGGCCGGATCGGATAACTATATCATATAGCTGCCATAGGAACGATCGGTTGGAAATAAACATTTAGTATGAAAAACTTTTTGTTTCTCAAGATATCCTAACCAAATATACACATTGTGTGTTTGATAAAGTTTTAAACAGGCTGACCAAATTTGGTGTGAATCGGACTACTATATCATATAGCTGCCATAGGTACGATCGGTTCGAAAACAACATTTAGTATGAAAAACTTTTTTGTTTCTCAAGATATCTCAACCAAATATACACATTGTGTGTTTGGTTAAGTTTTAAACAGGCTGACCAAATTTGGTGTAAATCGGACTACTATATCATATAGCTGCCATAGGAACGATCGGATCGAAAACAATATTTAGTATGAAAAACTTTTTTGTTTCTCAAAATATCTCAACCAAATATACACATTCTGTGTTTGACTAAGTTTTAAACAGGCTGACCAAATTTGGTGTAAATCGGACTACTATATCATATAGCTGCCATAGGATCGATCGGTTCAAAATCAACAAATTTTGTAAAAAATCTGACGGCTTACACAGGGCACTGCAAGGGTATCCAAACTTTGGCGCGCCAAAGTTAGCTTGCGCTATATTTTATTCTAATCTCTTTTCAGGTATTGGCCGTCTATATATATGTAAGTATTTGTAATTATTTGTGTTAATTTATAATAATTTTCTAATGTTTTTTTTTTCTTTTCAGTTATTAGCCATCTTTTGAGATGTATGTATTTGTAATTATTTGTGTTAATTTATAATAATTTTCTTATGTATATTCTTTTCAGTTAGTGGGCTTTGGATGTGTAAGTATTTATTATTATTTGTGTATTTATAATATTTTAATTGCTTTTTCCTAATTTCTGTTTATAGTTTCAGAATTGTCAGTCAAGCTACTGGTATGCATTTACCATAAGGGATTGGATTTTCTAAATCTAAATGGTAATTGCTTAGATTATGAGAGATACTTAATGTTGTCTCCTCGTCAGGTTGCTGCTGTTACTGCTGATGCTGCTTTTGCTGTTGCTGTTTTTTTTTTTTTTTTTTTACAATTGCATTTGGTTAACATTTATTTGAATTTAAATTAGGGCTATTGGTTTTAATTGTTGATTTTAATTGTTGATTTTAACGCGGAAGCCCTCTCACACACGTATACAAGTAACTTTCAATTTGGCGCGGTAATTGCTCGCTTGTAACTGCTCGCTTGAATACACGTCCGATGCGCTCGACAATCAGGACCCGAGTTTTTAATTCGGGCTCTGACCGCCGGAGAGACCGGCCGGTGCAGAAAGTGCCGTCGGCAAAAAATTATTGGGAGAAAATTGATCGACCTGCTCGCTCTCACTTTCTCCCTCTCACTTGAACCCATTCGTGCGAAACGGTTCAAACTGAGTATGTATAGGTGTCGTTTGAAGCTGACCTATCCATGGCCTAAGAATTTGCGCTAGTGTGAGCCAGCATGTTGCTTTCTATCCGGAAAAAATGCCTTTTTTATTTTATTCTATCCTTTAATTCATCCTTTTTTAATTGTTCTTAGTCGATCGAACAATTTTTCAATTACAGCTATGTGGCATCGCTTTCATATTAATTTGTAGATATCGATAAGCATTTCAGAGAGCAATGCATTATGCATCCCTGATTTATTGTGTGTAATCGAAATCAAACGTATCAAATTTAGAAATCGAGCTTAAAAGTTACAAAATGCCGAAAGAGGTATATAAACAAAAATTCCGCGAATAGTAATTATTAGAACCAAGTTTAAAAAATTGGTTGTGCCGAGACGCCAAGGATCGGGAAAATAAAAAAAATGTCTTCTAGGTTCGGATTACGTCGAAGTGGTTCATGTTGTCATAATTATCAAGTTCCTGATAGTTACATAAATCATATCAGAACGAATGCATCATATACACAAGATACTGATGATGACAATGGCTCTCTCGATGACATATTATACGAACTAAAGGAAAATTAAATTAATTGACTGCCATAAATTGCAGTGGCCATTTAAAATGCATATTCGACGGTATTTTTTATTTAATTTGTTTAATAAAATATTATTTTACTATAAGAAAACATTTTTCCTATTTTTTTGTCCTAAAAAATATTAGGAAAAATATTTTCTTATAATTAAAACTCAATATTTTATTAAACAAATTAGGTAAAAATTTTATTCGATATACATTTTCAGCAAACTTTTGAATTTATGGCGGTCAAATTCATTTAATTTCTCAACTTTTAGTTCGTATAATATGTCATCGAGAAGAGCCATTGTCATCAGTATCTTGTGAACGGCATATGACTACGTGTATGTAACTATCAGGAACTTGATGTGGCATGAACCACTTCGACATGTGTTATTTTTCGACGTTGTGCAGCAGCCTTCTCTGCTGCAACGTTTTGCAGACGCCGACTCTGCAGCAACGTTTTGTAGTCGCCGTCTCTTCAGCAGCGTTTTGCGGACGCCTTGCAGCAGCGTCTGGCAAGCGCCTTGCAGCAGCGTCTTGCAAGCGCAAAAAGAAAAAGACAAGACGGAAAGGACGTGTGGGATCTTGTGGTGGCAGCCGCCACTAGCTACACTGATCCGATTCCTGCACAAAAAGGGACTTGTTATTCACTTATCTTGCACTTTTTGCACAACACACCTTTTATAAAAATAATCGAAAGAAATCCCGAAATAATTGCACACACGCACGTGGTAGCCCATGGGTGCTCTATTGAGACAACCCAAAACGTAAACGATTGGTTTTAAATGGGCGATGTCGCCCAATTTTAATTTTTGCTGTAGAGTATATTTGTTTTTGCTTCTGAGATTCATAGCGGAAAGAGACCGATCCCTGGCGTGGTCAAGTGTCGTTATCGATGCTTTTCATAGTATCGATTACTCACTTAGGTGAATGGCAAGCAGTGTTGCCAATTTGTCCTTTTTCCGGACGATTTGTCCCCTTTAAAACTGCTGGAAAATTTTTAAAACGTCCCCTATCCGGAAAAAATGCCTTTTTTATTTTGTTCTATCCTTTAATTCATCCTTTTTTAATTGTTCTAAGTCGATCGAACAATTTTTCAGTTACAACTATGTGGCATCGCTTTCATATTGATTTGTAGACATCGATATGCATTTCAGAGAGTAATGCATTATGCATCCCTGATTTATACTGAAAATATTACTTTCAAACAATAGCAACGATATTCAAAAGATTATAGATGAGTATAACACAATCCACCTTTTCCAGTGGAGAAATCAAACAAACACAGTTTCGTTTTGGACTGAAGTTAATGAATACATGGACTCTGCCGAAAACAAGCCATTTAATAATTTGGCTTTATTCGCCATTAAATTATTGTCATTGGTCCAATGCAGAAGTTGAACAAGTATTTAGCCAAGTTAATTTGGTGAAGACTAAGTTGAGAAATAGGCTTCATGTTGTCATAATTAGTAATAATAAGGAAAATTAAATTAATTGACTGCCATAAATTGCAGTGGCCATTTAAAATGCATATTCAACGGTATTTTTCATTTAATTTGTTTAATAAGATATTATTTTACTATAAGAAAAAATTTGTCCTATATTTTGTCCTCAAATAAAAATTCTATCCGTTTTCTGTCTTTTTTTTGAGTTCAACCATCCTTTTTGTGTGTAGAGGCGTTTGCAACACTGATGGCAAGTGCAAGTCCTGCCAACGCATTGCACTCTCGCTGTTAACCGATCAGAAGGTTAACATTTCGATTATTAAACAGCTGTTGCAGTTGTTACTCATCGAAACAATCAACACCAATAATACCATTTAGAAATAAATAGAAACTGGCCAACATGCACACCCCAACAAGATTCAAAGTGATCTGTGGCCTCAGGAGATAATTTGAAATGATGGATTTAAGTAGCCGTTAAATTGAAGTGGGAGACAACAACAACAACAACAACATCAGCACTAGCAACAACCACCGCAACAACAACAACAACCCCTGAGGCGTGACAAGGCACAACTTGTGGTTCAGAGTCATCAAACAAAACACACACACACACTACTCCTGGATGAGTGAATGTATCTGGGAGTGAGTGTATCTGAAAGTGTGGGTATGAGTGTGAATGTGGCTTAAATTTAATGCGCCGTTCAATCAATTTCGTTGCCTGTCTCCTGTCTTTTCCATTGGATTGTTTTCTTTTCAATATTGTCGCTTGCATTGTGAGTTAAGGAACCGTATTGAGAATCGAGTGCGTCATTATCCTTTCACGCCAAAGAAAACGCTGGTGTTGCTGCTTTCCATCTGATCTCATGTGCTTTTCCCCCTCAGTATTATACTGTCCTGAACTCAATCTTTTCATTTGCTTATTTATTTATTTATTTATTGTCATGCTTGTTTATTGTTTTTGCCTTTGATTGGCTTCCACTTCGTCTTTGGTTTGGGTCTTGGTTTCGGATTTGGCTTTTGCATTTTCAATGCCCATTCTTGAGAGAGTCCTTAAATCAAATGGGTAGCTGCAGCCAAATAATGCATACGTAAACGTTGCTTGTAAAACGTTTACGAATTCTGAACATAAAGTAGAAGTGGAAAATCAGGAAAATGTCATTTCTTTAAAGGAAGGAGTGTTTATAAAGTCCTTGTCTTTAAAGCGTTAACGAAGAACAGAAAAAATGTATGTTTTACACACTATTTTTAAATTGTGAAACAAAGTTAGTCTATAGATATAAACATAAAAAAAAAATTGCAAAAATAAACATGATAATTAAATTGTGTAATTTGCAATTGCTTTAATGAGTATATTCTTTAGACATATTTTTGTAATATTTATATTTATTTGTTCAGCACCCTAGCTCCAAACCTTAAACTTATAAATTATTGTGCAGCTCGCGAGTACAATTTTAATGTATATTGTAATTTGACACATAATCCTAAACTACAAATAAAAAAAAAAAAATGTAATATGATCAGCAAAACCTAATTCTAAATAACGAATTTAAGATCGGTTAATAAAGTGGGCTAGTATTTAAATATTAATTTAATTTTGTGCAAATTATTAATAAGTAGTTTTAGTATTTTTTTTAAATATATTTGGAAGATCTTCCTATGCCTGTAATACATTTGTATGTGATCCCTAAAAGGGTATTTTCATAGTCACTCTCAAAAATTTTCAAAGTGCTACCGAAACTGTCCCTTGCAAATTCTGCTGGCTCATCTTCTATACGTTCCATCCTTTCTTTAACTCCCTCCATTTTTGATCTCCCTCTACCCATGCCTTCTTCTTATTGCTTTTGGTTGCTCGTATTTTGTATTACTCGCTTGGAAATCCCTCTTATTGGCGCATAGATTTATGGTTTTATGCTTAAATGATTGTTTGTTTTGGCTCAGCTCGTACTCAGAGGGATGGCGCATAAAAAAATGGTACCCAATATCAAATGTAAAAGTGATAATGAAGTTATAAATTTAAATTGAAACTCATAAATTGCGCGTGAGAGCGTGAGAGAATATTTGGTAAAGTGTAGTTGCAAAAGTTTTTATGCTGGTTTTCTTTTTGCTTACCATATTTCCATATTTGAAGGGCATTTCCAACCAACTGCCTGCTTTATCGACCTATTTACATACATACAATATTTGTATCTTTGGTATAGATATTTATTGCCGGAAATCACATATTTCCGCTTGGTTTTCGGGCTCTGTTGGCAGACGACGTGCCATTAATGAGCACCACAATTAAATTTCATTTTCAAAAGTGACACAAAAGGGTTAAAAAATATTTATACATAAATGTATGCAGAATGTTAAAACAGCAATTCCTCCATTCTTTCTGTGTGTGTGTGTGTGTGTGTGTGTGTGTGTGAAAGGATGTGTGTGTATGTTTGCGTGTGCCTTTATTTTCCAGTCATAATATAAAACATCCTGTTGTCGGTTGACAACCGGCTGGCAACTGCCTGTAGATTGGTTGTTGCTCCTGTAGTTGTTGTCATAAATAACCCAGAAAGAGCTGTAGATTCAGGTGAGTGTGTAAATTGTGTGTGACTGGCTTAAATTTGCTGCGTTATTTGCGTCATTTCCGCAGCAAATCAACACAAAAATTCCAAAATACCAAGGACACCATTCACACAACACACAACACACACACGCACACAACAGACAACAAAAGGCAACAAAAGGAATATATGTATATTTTCAAAATGGAATTCACATATATTTATATGCATGAAAAGTGTGTGAATATCTCTTTCCTCTTGTCGTGTGAGTGTGTTTGGTTTTGGGTGTAATCAGCCAATCAATTTCATATACACATTTTAACACTCGAATACGCATCTAAAGAATAAAATTCCATTTCGCTTTAATAGTCCGAAAGCCCCAAATTATATCATACAAGAAGCACAATAATAGAAGATTTAAATGTAAAATAGTTTTTGGCAAATTCTCAGCAATATTTTTGATTTATTCATTCACATTCTGATAATATTACAATAATTGAGGCTTTATAATAGATTCTAGTTTATAAATGACCAAAATATATTTTAACATTTAAAATAGCTTTTATTTAAGTTGAGATTGAGTCTGACATAGTATAATTGGAATGGAATGAATTGTTTTTAAATATATGTATATAGGTTCCGGTAATACAACTCGACATATTAATTTTAATGGAGCACTTTTTATAAAAGGTTCAATTTATTTATATCTCTATCTCAAAACTTATTATAAATTGTACAAAAAGTATTTAAATATTGCAAGACAACATAGTTTGATACTAAATGTATTATAAACCTTAGATGTTCTTAAAAATTTTAATGGTGTATCTGATTTCTGTTATAAGAAAAGGCTTCAAGTATAATGGTTCTCATGAGCGCCACCTAGCGGCCGTTGACTGCTTTAACAGCTGACTTAAGACAACAAAAATCTAAAGCAATATTATTACGACGAATTACAGAATTTTTCTGCTCATTTCCATGCCTTTATTCCTTTCCCTTCGTCAACCCCGCCACAACGCATTACCTTCCGCTTCGATAAATAAACAAGTTGAGCTACTTAAGATTTAAGTTGAAGTTGTATGTAGTTGTTGTTGCTGTTTTTGTTGGACGAGCGTCGAGTTGTAAGTGTGCACAAATTTATAGTGGGTACTTTTTACCCCATGCACCCTGGCAGCTCCAAAGTTCCCTTCGTGTTGCTACAAAATGCATATTACGTATACGCAATGTATGCGCATTTCAAGCATGAAACTCTCATGCACAATAACCAGCAGCAGCTGCGACGCCAACTGCGACGTCGATGTCGAAATCGAGGCTGACTTCAACGCTGCTGAGCGTGTGCGTATAATAATAAATATATTAATGTTTATGTTAAATTAAATTGAATGCAAAAAGGCGGAAATGTTAAAAAATGTTAAAATGCTATGTGTTTTGTTGGCTTTGAACGAACGCTCCACTTGTTAGCGCCCCCTGGCGATGGTGACAATTTAAGATATTGCTTTAAGTGTTCTCTCTCTCTCTATTTTCTCTTTCTCTTAACTTTAACAACGTGCCACGCCCTTTACTGCCAAACGCATTTGGTGGTTGTCAAGCAAAGTGCAGCCATAAATACGTTAGAGTTCGATATGTTTCGGCACTAGAAACGCCAGCTGCAACAACTAACCAGGCTAAGTGGCTGCACTCACAAAGTTGCCACAGGCCATGTCCCATTTATCCCCCATACCCTATTTTGACATGCCACTTTATGCAGCTCATATGTGTATCCATCAACTTGTGCTAGCATCCGAAACAGTAAAATTTTGTATAAATGAAATCACTTAAATAACTTGACGCCACTCTGGCAACTCTGGCCGCTGTGCTTCTCTTCTAGCTTCTCTCTTTTGAAAAGAGTAGTAGATTTTAGATAAGATAGAGAGCCACATGTGTTAGATTCTGAAGAAGAGGTTAATTGTAAAACAAAATCAAAATCAGGAAAAAAAGCATATTCAACTATAAAATACCCACTGGAAGTCTGTAAGCTGACCGAAAGCCTTTAAGGATTTATTTTTCGTATTCTTAATTTTTAATATATAGAAGGTGTGTTTATTATTTAAGAATTTTGATGTAGTGGAGGACAGCAAGGGGGTGAATAAAACACTTTGGATTTTCTCTTCAATAGTTTTCAATATATCGATTTAAAGAAATACTGGTTTTCATGGTGAATTGTAAAATGTAATTGGAATGTTATGAAAATAGGGCAATTCTGCCAAGCGTTTGCTACTGTTCAAACTATGCTAAGATAACACTCGCAATTTGGACATAAACAAATTTATTGTCACTTAATTGTTATAGCCTATTTAAAAAAAATGTTAAACATATTTAAATATTTGTTCAAATTTTAAAGACATACTTTAAATAAAATAATTTAATATAAATAGGTAATTTATTCTGAGAATTTGTCACAAAAAGTAACCTCAGGCACAATATGTCCAGAAGTCATAAAATTATCAAAACAAATTACATATTCGAAAAATAAACTCAAAATGGAACAAATAATCGAGAGCAAACTTTGGCATAACAATTTGCTTTGCATAATAGCAGAGGGTGGAAAAGATACAAAATGTGGAAAATTCATTACGCTTTCCAGACACGTTCGAGCACCGTAAACAACCAGAAAGACATATCAAGAGACAGAAAAAGCAAATGTCGGTGTAGGTTGCTTAAATCGAATGCAATTATATTGAGATATATCACATTAAACTACTGCAATTTTCCCAGTTTCCGCGCTATAAAGACTCTTAGACGATAAACTCCATACTGAAGCGTAGAACAGCACACGAGAATACCTAAAATCAATCCCATAGTCTTCAAGGTCCTAGCTGGTTTCTCGTAGTTCAGCAAATTATATATATATGGTAGTCCGAAACTGTAAATAAACATTTTGTTATTACTTGAAATAGTCATCTCTATTAATTTCTTACTGATCCAAGCCACCGAATTTATAGTAAATATAGGTAAATACTACGTATCCCGTTAATAAGAGTAACGGATACAGAAAATGATACACACGTGACGGATGAGCTACTAACATATGATCCGCAGTGAAAAGCAACGGTGGCAACAAATGGCGAAATATATTGTAAATCCGGTTAATAAATTTTACAGGCGGATTGTCGAAATGAAGGCAAGTCCAGTAGACAATTGATATAATGTGGGAAAGTATCAAGTTAGTCCAATAACAGGCCCAGTAACACTTTACTAGGCAACTGCGGCTCGCTGCGGAAATTAAAAGAAAAGAAAACGGTTATAAAATAATCTTTACTTTTAATATACTTATATTATATTCAGCCAGTTAGGTTCAAAAATGTAGAACTCTTCATAGTTTGTAATTCTGATCACTGGTCTTTTAAGCTTACACATTTTCTCCGTATCTCTATGATGGACTGTTACAAAAATGGCAGCACTTAAACTGGTAACGCCATGCAATATTATGCCCCAATTAGTTAGGTAGATAAAAACAGTTCCTCTCTTGAAAAATATTATGAAATAAGATATACCAACTGTCCCAAAGAATAAAGCCAAGCTCCAGCGATATATAAGAAAAACACTTGATTTGAGTTCTGATTGCCACTAATATAATGCAAGTAAGTATCTTAGAATAGATTGAGTAAGATTGATCTTTTAGTTACTAACTTGAGATCTGAAGAAATCTTGTGGTGCATGATGATGTAGTCCAAAACTCGTTATATGTAACTCTTCTTTTAGCCTTAAAGGTTCTTGTCGTACCTCAGTTGGTTGGGTCATCACTTCTCTTTGTGTTTATCTGGAAATTAAAAATTTGGAATATTTAGTTTACATATTTACGAGTATATTCTGAGAGATTTATCAAAGTGGTGGATTTTTTTATAAAACGTTTAAATTTACGTGACATTCCTTCAAAGTATTCTGAGGTATATTTCAAAGGGTAGCTTTTATATACTATAAAACGCTTAAATATAAGTAACATTCCTTCCACTTCCTTCACGTCTTCAGTCTGCTTATCTGAGTTGCATAATTAACAGTTACATGTGTCTTCGCTTCAACATAAACCTGTGTCTGAGTCTGAGCCTTATTGCGGTTCCAGCCTTGATACGCTGTGAGGGAAATTACAACATGTGCCTGACATCATTTCCCTTTCCCGTTCCCATTCCTCTTTCTTAACGTGACCGAGAGACGATGATCCCACGGCGACGACGACGTCCTTTTGAGCCAAGCAGACACTTTTAATTGAGAGACACTTGGATGAGTTGTAGCGCGCAATTAAAATGCCATTACATGTAAAAACAAAACTCAAGCTCAAGCACAGTGGGACCAGTGTAAGCGAAAAATTTATCAACAAATAAAAAAAATAATCTAACAATGTTTGCAGTGTTTCATAAGATGTAAGTTTAACAGAACTACCAAGAAATATTATTAATTTGCTATCTTTATTTTTATTTTATTAATTTTATTACGTTATTCTTTCTACATATTATACACACTTGTAAAATACAAGATGTAATAACTTTAAATTATGAATAAATAAAGGCCACTCCCTGCGTTCTGATGATTACCTTTTTCTTGTATTTCTTTTTAACAATTTAACTGAAATTATTTTAAATACATGTTCATTTAAGTCTCAATTAGTTACATCTGCATACTGTGCAGCATCTTTGTAAGCTCTGCAGCAAGGCTTAAGGATTTATGTGTGCATCAGCAGACCTTGGGTTGGGTGCGTTCAGTTGAAATGTTATTCCCGGAGCTTGCCTTGGACAAAGTTACCTTTCATTCCTTTCTATTTTCTCCGGTTCTCCTGGTTCTCTTAGTTGTGATTTACTTGGACTATATCCATTTGTGGACCCCCTTGGCGATAGCTAGGATGCTTTGTCAGCTTAGCTAGGCTGTCCTGACTAAACTTTTTTGCATACATTTTGTTTGGATGTTCTTTTTTGCACTGCACAAATCCGCAGCTCTATCAAAATCACATGTAACGGCCACGCCCACAAACCCTCACCTGCGGGCTTTGAAAATGCAAATATAGTGTAAAAAGTTCTCCCTGCCAACTCGGTTCATTTTCTATCTATCTTTCAACCATACTTCGTTTGCTTCTGTTCCATTTTCGTGTGTTAGTTTATTTCTGTGGCATTCCAATTGATTTGCTGATTTGCGCATCAATCAAAGAAAATTTGTGCTCTAAGTTTGCTTTCATGTGGCTCAATGTGCGGGTTTCCTTCGGGTATTTTGGCATTATATTCAATAGGTACGTTGGTATGTAAGGGGCTGCGACTGGGATTGATGTACATTTGTGGCTTAACATTTCGATTTCATTTATTTTTCCTTATTCAACAAAAAAGGAATATCAAAGCTCTGTCAATTATGTGGCCTCATTTGACACAGGGAAGTCAAGTAAAAGTCAATTATCTATTATAGTAGGAAATCAATTTAGGTTAACTAGAGCAGCCACTTACCAAAGCCTTTTTTTGCCTTTAATGAATATTACTTTTCTTCAAATTATATATACAATATATATTATTTATTTGCTTGTAAATTTTCTTTAAAATATAATAGGAGTACAAATGTTTTGCTCAATAATGCAATATAAAAAATCTAATTTCCTATTGCACAATTTATCTTATTTCATAACTTTAGTTGAAAAAAATGTATTTGGATTGATATATTTACTCGACGGACGTTGGAACTCTCTTTTGAAAATTAATACAAGATTCTCTTGTTTAAATGAAAATGTTGTTTTTTTAAATAAAACATTAAATTATAAGACTATCGAACAAAATATCATAATGAAATTCTAATCTTAAGCTAAATTATGAATTTATCACTTTTTGTTAACTATAAAGTGTATTGAATATAATATTTTTATTGTTATATTAAATTAAAACAATCTTTTACTAATTTAATAAACCATTAAAAAATAATTAAAACAATCTTTTACTATATAAATAAATAATTAACATTAATAAATAAAATCTTGTTCTAATTTATTATACAATTAATTTGTGGAGCAATTTATTAGACTTCATAATTAAATATATATTTAGAATGGACTTCTTGTCTTTCTTCATTTATTTTTTGTCTATATAACAATTACTGCACTTCTTTAAGTTAATTAAATTTGTGCAATGCCAGAAGTGCTCATCGCTTAAGTTCTAATTTCATTCGCCTAACACCGACAATGGCAGCCAATAATGATTTGTAATCTGTGCCAGTTACTATGTACGGGACACAAAACAGAGGACAGAGGATTGAGAACTGGGGGTATAGGACTAAGGAGCGACCTAGGACATCGTCTATTGGACATGGCCTGGCAAGCCGCCCACAAGCTAGGCACAAAATTCAATTTGAAAAGACCCAGCGCATTGGCATGCAGGTCGTATACGTCATCATCATCAACATCATTGTCAGTTCGCTGGCAGTTTGCCATCAAATTGGCGGATTGGAGGCTTTAAAGTGCGTGTCGTGCAGCCAAGTCAAGGGTTAAGTGGGCGGAATGTGAGACGGAAGAGAAGGAGGGAGGAAAGGGTGCGCTGTCATTTTGCCTTATCGCCATTTACCAAGCACTTCCTTTAACATACTTAGTACGAGTATTGCCCAAAGGAGTCGAGGGTTACTCTTTAAAGCAGCAGTTATCCTATGGCAAGGTAACAATTTCTTACCCCAGTGCACCACCGTTAGCTTCATGTCTCTCACGTGTCATTATCTTAATTTAAGGCAGCCAACAACCACCAAAGACACCACACCAACAGTTGTGAAGGGCGTTTCTCCAATAGAGCTTCTTTCAACTCTCATATCTTTTACTTGAATACACAATTATGTGGTTCTCAGTATGAGTAAGTGTGTGGGTGTGTGTGTGTGTGTGTGTATATGAATGTACTGTGGGTGGTAAAAATTAAATTTCTCATGCTAAGACACGACGATATCGTTGCACATCATTATACAGTCAGGCACGGTCCGTAGCTCGTTACTATGCGTGGCTATATCACGACTTCAGATTCGTCTCGTCTACTCTATAGCTTACGAAAGGGTATAAGGGTTATTTCATGCTCTCAGTGCATTGATTCTAAAAAAAATACAAAATATCCATCAGATAGTTCTTCATATATATATAAAGTCAAGTAGTAGTAAATGTAGCTCAATGATAAACGTGGGTAGTTAGTAAATGTTCACTAGGTATTTTTTTAAAATAAAATAAACTATAAAACAGAGTCAATGGCAGCAAAATAATATAAAATATTCATCAGCTATTTCTATTTTTTTAATGAGATAACCACGAATGAAGAAAAGAATGAAATTTATTTTAAAAAAATATTTAATTATGAAGTCTGACTTATTAAACTGCGTATAAGGTTGGTTTAATATAATATAACAAAAATAAATAAAATTACACTTCAATTTATCTTTGATTTTTTAGGTCAATAAATTTTTATAGCCAAAAAATTTAACTTAAGATTTTAAGTGTCTTAAGGATGATATTTAGTATTCATACACTAATAGAAAAAAGTTTTTTGGTTTCCATAAATATTGTGTAAAATAGTTTTCAGCTTGTCTGATTTGTGAGGCCAGTTTTTCTATCCGATTTTTAAAAGTACATAGCTAGCCAAGGTAAGAGTATATCACAGTCAGTCCATATGTGCGCTTATCTAACGCTCTTGTTTTTACTCTGTTATTAGACTCCTGGGATTTCTCGCTTGCAATTTGCAATCTTTCCTTGAGCGTGTGCTATGACAGTTTTTGTATAAGTATATTTATCAAATGAAAATATAAATACATGAGAGCATATCATCTAGATTCTAGTATATTTGTCTATACTATATATGTACAGTGGTGTGTGGCCTAATGAGGCCTGTGTTTCTTGCCTTGTCTCTCTCTATACTCCCTACAAAGCATATCAACATTTTATTGCACATGAATTTCAAATTTGCAGCTCGCACAGTTTATATATCGTACATATACATGGGAATCAACAGAAGTGTCACACTTGATATGTCCAATACATACACATAAAGATATATACATACATATATATACATATATATATATATATATGTGTGTATACATATTTGTCTTGATGTTATTGCATTTGCTGTGCGGCGCTTGTCAAAATTTGTTGGCAAAATGTGCAAATGAAAGCAATTTGAATATATGTATTCTTTTTTGGCGAATCGCAAAAAACTCAAAATAAATAATGCAAAAAGTTTGCGTCAGTGAAAATTTTATTGTCGTATATTAAAGTTGTTGTTGGAATCCAAAAAAGAAAATAGAGTAAGAGGAAGAAAACGAATTATTTGAAATATCAGAGACACATGCCGAATGATTTTGTATTTATCTGTTTATTGTCAAACTTTGAACAGCTGACGCAAAATCTTAAAGAAACTAAAATTAGCAAGTTAATATTTAAATTAACAATTAAAATCTGATTGTTTTAAAATAAATTTCAAAATTTGCATAATATCGTTTTCACAGAGCGGTTTCCCATCTTTTGTAGATCCTATTTCGTCAGTCAGAGTCTTAAGTTAAAAGATGCAGTAAGCTACAGTGGGGCAAGCTCGACAGTAGGAGACCCAGTGCTTTTTGCATGCAAAGCGTTCACTAAAGATTGTTCTTCAATGTTGCGTACCATTCAATAGATGGCGCCACTTGATAAACATAGAGGTCGCTAGCGTCTCTTCTTCTTCCTTTTGCTTGTAACATTGTCAGTTGAATAAATTCCGCGTTTATCAACCGATTGGAATTTTCAGGACAGGTTTGGCCTATAGTGAGTATTATAAATATATAAAAAATCAAGGCGCTAGTCTTAAAGGTTCTCTTGTAATTCGTCTTTAAAATTTTGTTTTTCAATTTCTAGGGGCGAAGGGGGCGTGGCAAAAATCTAAAACAAACTTGATCAATGCAAGATATAGATGAACCTACATGTCAAATTTGGTGTCTCTAGCTCTTATAGTGTCTGAGATCTAGGAACTCAAAAATCGGACAGACGGACAGACAGACGGACGGATAGACGGACAGTCAGACAGACGGACATAAGTATATCGACTCGTTTGTTGATGCTGATCAAGAATATATACACTTTATGGGGTCTGCCACGCCTCCTTCTGCCTGTAACGCACATTTGCACAAACGTAATAGACCCATTTGTACTTTTTTAAAGTACTGGGTCTTAAAATAGTAAGTGCTTAATTATGAACTATTTGAATTTTTCTGCTTTCAATTAAAGTCAATACTGTAAGTACTCCCTTTTAGTTGATAAATCTATTTGAGATCGGATTGTTCTCCATAGTCTTCATGCGGAGAATGACAAAAGGAAAGTTAAGTAAACACAGAATGGATTCATTTTCAGCACTTTAATTAAGTTTTTAACTTTTGAAAATATAAATAAGATTTTACGACGCGGCTTTTCGTTAACTGTCTCGAATGAGTGCAAACAATTGGGAATGCATATTGAAAATGTGCATAAATGAAGGCGGGCAACAGTGCCTCACACACATATACAGACAAGCAAGAACATACACACACACACTCACACTCACACAGACTGGGACAATCAATTATGCAATGCGAAAAGTCAAGTCCTGTCCACGGACACGGAATACAGAAGTAGGACGAAAAATCGAAAGGCATTTGCGTCAATTTCTCAATGAGTATCTGAAGAGAGTTAAGGAGGAGAAAGGGAGACAAAATGGACGCCTGCAATGCGCCATAAGCTGACTATAGAACCCCTTACTCTACCCTAGGAGAGGGACTCTCCTGACTTGCGAAGTCAGGACAACAACAGGCTGGAAAGGCAACAACTTTTTTTTATTGACAAAAAGAAGAAATGTCGACTGACGATTTTCATTGAATATTTTGGTCCGTATTGCCAGTAGAGCCGTAATACTTACCAACTGAGTGTCTGTGTATTTGAGCGAATGTGTTTGTGTGTGTGTACGTGTTTTCCCAGTATCCTGAGCATGTCAGAAGTTTGTGCCAAAGGCTACAAAACAGTTTATACACCAACAACAAAAGACGCCTGCAGGGTCGCCTCACAAAATTTTGCTGACCTCAATATTTGTTCAACTTTTCAGCAACAATTTCGTTATGCGATTTGCCTCGGCCTGCCCCTCCCTGCGACACGCCTTTGTACTCGATCGCCTCCTGTGGCCCCTTCTTTACTGACTGACTGACTGACTGGGCTGTCATAAATGCCTGCACTTGGAGTTGTTGTGCAGCGAAAGTGTTTCTGGTTTGTGCAAGTGGAAGTGGAAGTTGCTCAGTTTTGTTGGTTTATTGGTTTGATTTGATGCCAAACTTTTTTGCATTGCTTCTGCTTTTACTTCTACTTCTTCTACAACTTCATTTTCTCTTTCGGTGTCTACAACAGGAGCAATCTCAGTCCCCTGATTGAACAGTCAATTTCATGCTTCAAACTACAATCCAATGGTTGAGCTGCAGGTTATGCATAGGTTAGCAAAGTCCAATCTATAACCGTATTGTGTGTGTGTGATAACCATCAGACTTACCAACATGCGTGCCGTGAATCGAAACATCAGCAACAACTGCATCACTGGCCCCAGAAAGAAGATTGGCAGCAGTTGCCAACTTAGCGAAAGTCCGCTTAAAATCAACCATTGCCACATCGCGTACACAAAGCAGGCGCACATCGTCAGGTTGGACATAATCACCATACTGCTGACACACACTAGCTTACAGCGCTAAAAGTAAGATAAAAGATCTAAAATCCAGCTCAATCAAAATTGATTGATAGGCTGGGTAATCTGTCAAACTACAGTCAAATTGATTAGAGCTGGCTGCTGAGGTACATCAGATTATAAAGCTTGATGTATTGTAAAGTGATCTAAAATCAATTTTAATCAAGATTGATTGATCAGCTAGTTAATGGGTCAACCTAAAGTTAATATGATTAGACCCGACTGATGACGTACATCAGCTTGTAGCGCTAAAAGTATTGTAAAGATCTAAAGGCCACTTCAATCAAAATTGATTGATGAGCTGGGTAAACTGCCAAGCTGAAGTCAAATTTATTAGAACTGGCTGGAAACTTAGACAAGCTTACAGCGCCAAAAGTAAGATAAAAGGTCTAAAAGATTTTTCTCAACCTCAATCAAAATTGTTTGATGAGCTAGGTAATCTGTCAATCTAAAGGCAATTTTAATAGACCTGACTGATGATGTCTACCAGCGGTCAAAGTATGGTAAGGCGATCTGAAAACAATCTCAATCAGAATTGATTGATGGGCTGGCTAATCAGTAAATCTAAAGGCAATTTTAATAGAACTGTCTGGAGAATTATACAAGCTTACAGCTTAAAGCTCTTAAATCCATCTCAATCAAGTTTGATGGATTGGCGTGGTAACTTGTCAATCTGAAGCAGATTTGTTTAATTTAGTTTAGTTTACAGCGCTAAATCAAGGAAAAAGATGTAAAGTTCAAGCTCTGAAATTAATTCGATGGGCTGTTTTTGATCAGAACTAAATGTTAACCGTATTCCTAATGATTGATTAAGTTTTGGAAAAAATCGTTCTAAATTTTTACCACTCTGATATTAATAATAGTTTTGGAATATACGAAAGATTAAAAATTGGAACATACTTTACTTACCGGCACTATCAGAGCTATAATAAAAGGGTAATAGAAGTGCTAAATGATGTCTGAAAAGTGTTTCGAAGAATTTCCAGTACTGGGACTTCAGAACTATGTGAAAGTCCTCATAAGACTGAAGCGTAGCAGGTGCCTCATAGACCAACGGAACATAATAAAAGGTATTTACCGGACCCGAATAACTAATGGAAGCTGATGGGATGAAGTAACGAAATGATGAAAAAGTTGTATTTAAAATTTAAAATATACTCACTTTGTGCAATATGCTTGAAACGATTAATGATATGGTACAAAAAAAAGTTATGAATAACAAGGAAAATTGCTTCTCTCTTAAAGGGAGGGATGGAGCGCTGTTGAGAGACAATCAATTGACATATATCATATTCCAATGTCAATTAATGATTACTTACAAGATACGAAAATAAGTTGATAAAAGATCACAATTACAGTCACAATGCTCCCATGTACATCGGCCATAATGCTTAACGAAATGTTTCTAATTTTGATAATTTCACAAATAATTTTCTTGAATGTGACAGAAATGACAACGAGCTATTAAATAATTTCATCATGACATCACAAACATGTATTAATAAAGAACACCTGGCCGCAAATCTTTATAAGTGCTTACAACTTTCAATTATCGTTAGTTGCATTTGGCCAAGAGATACAATGAATTTAATTAAACTTAGTAACATGTGTATAAAATGTAAAATACGAGTGTAGCATTTCAGCATTTAATTGACCGGCCAAGAACAATAACAATAAGTTCGATAAGAGTCCACAATACAATGCTCAACAATTTTGTAATAATAAACAAGAACACATTCTTAGTTAATTTACTTGAACTTGAATAGCAGCTTTCATAAGCCTGAACTACTTTCCCTTTCATTAACTGTATGCACAATTCTCTCAAACTAATTTCAATATTTAACCAGCATTTTCTCTAATAGTATAGGAACATTACCTACGTATTGCAGAAGGTTTTATTGGGTCTTCTCTTTAAAAAGTATTAACAAGGGATCAAAGCGGAAGGAGACAAGGACAATGGGTTTGACTTGGGTTTGTTCAGTGCAATTGAATATTTATTTAAGTTGTTCGATTTTTAGAAAGTTAAAATTAATTTATTGTTTATTAGTTAATACTCAAAATGACTAATGTGATATATTTCAAATGCCGCTAAATGATTCGAAAGTGCATTATGCTTGTGTAAGATTAATAACTAAATGATTATGACTACAAGTACCTACTTATACAAATAATAAGCAAGAGTAATGCCTTTGTTAAACATCAATAACTTTAAAGTACAAATTTATCTATTTGTAAGTATATTGTATATGTATCTATATGTACATATATATCATCTAGCAACTGCAACTGCAATGACAACCTTCGTAAAGCTCGTTTTTGGTGATATCGTTATAAATAATGACTGCGATTAATTATGATGTAATCCTGACTCTGCTTGTTGGTCGATTTTCTTTTTTTTTTAATTTTTATTCATTTTCGGTATGAATGTTGCAAATTTAATTAAACATTAATCATAGCACCAGGCAACAGCAACAGCAACAACAACACCAGCAAAAACAACAACAACAACAACAACAACAAAAGCAAAGGCAGGCAAGTGCATTAAGTTGACGAAGAGCGCATTAATTAACGACACGTTGGGTGTTCTGGTAACTGGGCCGTAAAGGATTTGCGTTATTAATTGAACGAATTTCCCTGGCCATGTTTTCGCAAAGAACGCTCGTAATACCCATAATACTCATGCTATATTGATGCCAACGAATGCAACCACACATTTGTACAGTCGTCGAGTATTTTTAGTCTTTTTCAACTGTGGCAACTTTTTTGGCACAACTGTCACGTACGACACGGATCCGGGTTTGGCTCCGGATCCCAGATCCCGGTTCCGCATCTCGCACAGGCACACATTTCATCAAAAGAAATTGAACTTGAATTGATTTTGCACACACATTTTCCACACACACCAACATGTGTGTGTCCACTGCTCGCATATACCTTGGCCTAATGGCTCTCATTTTGTTGGCCATTATCTGTGCCCGAAATACACTAAGGGGCGGTAAATTTGGGGCGTTAAAACAAAGCGTCAACTCGGCGGCAATTTTTTTTGCTTCAATTTCAATTTGATTTTCTTCTTTTTCTTTTCTACTTTATCTTAGCTAAGTGAATTTTGTATTTGCAATAACATTTAGCCACCGCTCATTTCATTTCGATACATTTTTCAAATACTAAATAGATTTTATGGCATAAAATATTGTAGACCAACGGTTTGAGTGAGTTAGTCTACGCAGACTGCCTACCTATGTAGTAGATACTCTGTATCCTCACTAAGTAACTATACATATGTATTCGTGGAAATACTTAGTTGATCTGCATAAAATTATTGACATCTCTTGGCATGAGATTATTTACTTAAATAAATTCTATGAAAACAAAAAAATTTTAAAATTAAGACTGAAAAGAAAACAGCATGATAAAATATCGAAAATGTGACAATCAAATAAGGTCTTTAGGGGTATTAAAATGTATTAAAATGTGTCATTAAATGTGTTACGTAATATACGACACGTTACCCAAAACATAAGGTATATTTCAACACTCCTGTTCCTGTGGATGGCTGCATACTTTTAAAACGAACTAGTGGTCAGTAAGGATTAAGTCTGGGCTATTTCTGTTGATGACTATTAGAATTGGTCTAACTTACCAAAATACAAATTATTTTCTGCTGCACTATACATTGTAGAATAATATAAGAGTCCTTCTAAATTAATTGTCAATAGACTTACATAAATACTTTACGCATGTTTCATATGAGTCACTGTCTACATTAGTTTACGCTTCAAATATAGCGCAAGATAACTTTACCCTTGCAGAGCCCTGCATAAGCCGTCCGATTTTTTACAAAATTTGTTAGATGTTGATTTCGAACCGTTTGTTCCTATGACAGCTATATGATATAGTAGTCCGATTTGCACCAAATTCGGTCAGACTATATAAATCTGAATCAAACACAAAAATGGTGACTTTCGTTGAGATAACTCAAGAAACAAACAGTTATATGACATAGTTGTCCGATTTGAGCCAGACTTGGTAAGGATGTATGAAACTGTATCAAACACACTAACTGTGACTTTGGTTGAGATATATTAAGAAACAAAAAAAATTGTCATACTAAATGTTGATTCCGAACTGATCGTTCTTATGGCAGCTATGTGATATAGTGATCCAATCCGTCCGGTTCCGACATATGTACTGCGTGCAGTCAAAAGACGGACCTGTACCGAGTTTTATCAAGATAGCTTCAAAACTGAGAGACAGACGAACATGGCTATATCGACACAGCCCGTCGTCCTGATCAAGAATATATATACTTTATGGGGTCTGACACGCCTCCTTCAATGCGTTATAAACTTCGTGACAAAATTATAATACCCTCTGCTAGGGTATAACTATATTTATCTTAGATAGATCGATTTGGCAGTTTAATCTTATTGAAAATTTATAGAAAAGTTTTTAAATACTTAACTTTTAGGTTG
The DNA here is from genome assembly GCA_035044365.1 of Drosophila neotestacea. Classification (NCBI taxonomy): domain Eukaryota; kingdom Metazoa; phylum Arthropoda; class Insecta; order Diptera; family Drosophilidae; genus Drosophila; species Drosophila neotestacea. The sequence goes on from JAWNMD010000206.1 coordinate 23,408, forward strand.
TGCTTAGCTTAAGAATTTTTTTGAAGTCAGTCATAGAGACTTTTTCCGTACAAACAACAGGAATAGTCATTCGATTGGAGATGATTACAAATAATGAGCCCGCGAATAAGTTAAAACAGATATAACTTGATTTAACCAATCAATTCATGACTTTTAAAATGCGCTCCAATTCCTGATGGGCTGGTCATATATTTTATTTAACAAATCTCAGCAGCAACAGGCTCTCCCCAAAAAAATATTTAGAAAGAGTCATAGAATGTAGTCAGCGTGTTTGTTTCAATTCCGAGAAGAGCTAAATGCACAGCCACAGACTCATTTACACTCTTTGGGCTAAAACTGTCAGAACCTAAGTAATTTATGCATACAACGGCATTTAAATGTATTCTACGTGGGATGGGAAAGAGGATTGGAAGGGGTCAAGGGGTCGGCACTGTCAGTCAGTGAGTTTGTCGGTCAAAATACCGACAGCAATGCTGGCAATATAGGTTTACTTTCATTTTTCACAGCAGCAAAGTGTCCCTTTCATAAAAGCAGGAACGGAAAAAGAGAGAGGGAGAGAGAAAGGAAGAGAAAAAGAGAGAAAGAGGCAAAGAGAAATGAGCATAATGGGTGCCAAAAGCCAAAGAGACACGAGACATTTTATGCGACTTTGGGGAATTGTTTAGAAAATTGACAAATTATGGTCGTAAGTGGCACGATTAGTTTTTCTGGCCAAATGTCCCAAGGTTGTCGCCTTTTCGCTTTGGGAGCTGACTCTCTTGCATAACCACCCAACCACCCAAGTCACTCAACCACTAAACCACCCAACCACATATACATTCTTATATATAAGTATTTATAAATTTGAGTCTGCACCAATGCTGTTTCCAGTTCGTCGCGTATTATTAATAATTCAATTTGGCCTTCTCTCACAGCAGGCTTAAACACGCAACAGCTCGCAATACGTGAACTGCCCCCCGCTCTTCGTTCCCCCTTTTGCCATTCTACTCTTTCCGCTTTCCCATTTTGCCATACAGCTCATTATATATTCATGCAAGTTAAGTGCGAAAGCTCATATGGAGGAATAATAAATTGAATTTAGTCCACGAGCCTGCACAATTGCATAAGTAGCTACACGTGCTGCCAGCCGCCGTGCGGTGAGATACTTAGATACAAATGTATCTAAGCGCCACTCACGCGATAGTTACATTTGATAGGTCGTCGCCTCATTAAACTCTAACTTGAATTGAGAAAAAAGAGTTACGATATGTTGTTTACTTCGATCAGTTATCTAAATGTTTACTAAAAATCTACGAGACGTGTAGGCTTAACTAAGACAATTTTGAGTAAAAACTTCATTATTGAATAAAAATACTTAAATGTTAGTACATGTCAATACATTTTTAAATTTTTCCTTATTTCTTCAAAATTTAAATTTGCTTTTGCTATTATGGATGAAGCGATGAAACTAAATAAAGTTAATATATGATCTTATTAAAATAATACGGTTTTAAAATATTCTGATTATAAGCTCTACATTTGGGGCAACCCGTAAAATAAAAATGAATATTATTTCACTATTGTATTTTTAATATTTTTAAGATACATTCTTGAAATAATACGAGTTGTTAACTTATATAAAATAGATTTTAATCGGTTAAGTTAAGCATCGGTAGTTTCAAAGTGCACTAAAGCTAACCACTTAAATATCAGTAAGCCTAGCAGCATTTGGATGAAAGTAAGTATTCAATAAACTAGTTAATAAAAATAAACAGACCCTGAATATCTTTAAAACGAGTTGTAGTTCTGTTTACGTTTTTTAATCGACTCGTTGAATTTTACTTAATTTAGACATAGTTCAAAAAGTTACAAGACGCCAGAACACTTTCATTTACTAGCAAGGTTTGCAAGTCTCACGAGTTTTAGCGCTTGCCTTGAATGCCTGACGGCGATATCGATCCTTCTTGACTTCTGGGAGACGACACCAGGCACGAGCTGCCCTTCTCACCAGTGTATTGGGTGACAATCCGCAATGTTTGCGTCGATAGTAGCGGATAAAATTTAGATAGCCATTTTTTGTAATAGGACCTGGTTTTGAGCACTTGTATTTACCGCCACAAGATCGACGCTTTGGCGCACATCTTGACTTCCTTGGTGCACATCGTGACTTCCTTGGTGCACATCGTGACTTCCTTGGTGCACATCGTGACTTCCTTGGTGCACATCGTGACTTCCTTGGTGCACATCGTGACTTCATTGGTGCACATCGTGACTTCCTTGGTGCACATCGTGACTTCCTTGGCTTAGGAGCACAACCTTCTATCTGCTTTCTGGGCATAGAGACAGGGTTTGGAGGTGGGCAACTGGATTTTCCCCTAGTGCGACGCATCTTCATATCGCATTCATTGGGGTCAACGAGTTCATCATCGTCAACGTTGCGAGCTTTGCGGTTATTTCCATATTTTTTCTGTTGAGAATCCGTCAATTTATTCCACATTTTTCCAGCCTCTAACAAGCTCAGAGTATCGTAGCCAAATTTTGCACCATATTCTACAAGATAATTTTCAAAGCCATTGGTCGTTTTACGTCTTTTTAGCCTAGGATTCTGGGGTTTCTCAGAATTGACTCTTGCCATTATGTCCTTAAAAGAAATAATTTGATATTATTAAAAGTATGGCATATTGACTGAATCTTATAATTGGTTTAAGAATACCGAATTTAATATGGTATATAAACGTACTCCAAAATTATAAGTGACAAATTTTGGTGCACAACTCCTCTGAGCGCAGAGCTGTGTCCTGCCCCTAAACTTAATCAGTGATACGGACTCAGATGAAGGACTTAGTCGAGGAATTACTCGGCAAGTGGGCAGGTTGTGGCTGCGGTAACTGGGAACTGAGGGGAAACTTACGGCCGCTGTGTCGAGTGCAGTGTCGCTTGGGGCAACCAAAACCCATAATTAATATCACTTTACAGTTGCAAGAGTAGATTTTGGGGCAAACAGCTTTACGAACTGTTTATTTAATTGTTTTGGCCAGCTGTTCTGGCATAAGCCCACCTATGGGCCATGTTCACTTTTGGCCAAGAACAGAGCAAGATAAAGAGCCATTGCTTGTACCTGTATTTATAGACTTGAATAGAGATGGATAGTTTTCACGTTCTCCTTTGGCTCCAACTAAATAGTAAATATATTTGTTATTAACCAAGTGCACTTTTCGAATAATTATCATTAATAAAATTGGAATTTTCAGAGAACTGCTCTATCATTTTATTTTTTATTTAAAAGAACACTTGAAGAGAAAACACATTACAAAAGAGATGGGATAGTTTCCCTTTTAACAAATGAAAATAAAATACATTCACTAAAAAAGAACTTTTGCTGTGTCAATCTCTGAACTAGTTGTTGTTCACTTTTGCATACATGTTTTGGTTTTGGTATTTAATTAATACTTCTTGGTGTACCAAGTATCTAGAGCGTAATTAACTATATAAACAATAATTTATCTAAGCCTCTGTTTATGCTAGTTGCAAAATGCATTTGCAAAATTATTATGATTTCTTATGGCCAAGCTTAAATTCTGATTTATGCCCAGTTGTGCCACGCCCCCTTCTCTGCTTCTCTTATTGTGCATTGTGGACATTAGACCATTATACGGCCCATTTGTGAATGTGTCTGTATGCAAAGTTGAAATCCATCCTCGGGCTCAACTTAACAGGGGGTCGGACAGTGCAAGGTATATTGCCCCAGTGGCAATTATATGGCATATAAATAGTATTATTCTCTGACTACGACAGGAGGGGGATTTGTTGGTCTATTTGAGGGTCTGATGAAATGACAAGTTGAAAGCAACCGCCTACAGAGTGCTGCACGAAGTGGAGGCTTGACAGTAGTCGGAACTGTGAGTGCAACAGACAGCACACTGGTAACTAAACAGTGGGGCAGAAAATTAAAAACAAAAAATTAATTTTAAAAGAGGAAACATCAATTTTTATGCAATTATAATTGAGGAATAAAGAGCTTGTATTGCATAACAAAAGAAGAGTGTTAACAATTTTTTAACTTAGTTCTATTCGTATTTCCCCCACTGTACATCTCTTTTCCGAGTCGCATAATCAAAAGTGCTTTGTAATAAAGCAACTTGCGATAGAATCACGTGCTGTGTAAATGCCGGCGAGAAAAAATGTGGCAGTTCTCTCTGGGCGTTGACGCTTTTGATTAAGAAATTGACGGCCAAGGGTGGAAGACAACTGGGTAGGGTTGGGAGCAAGGGATGAGGATAAGTTGATGACAAGAACGAAGGGACAAGGGGGGCACAAAAGGTAAGTGCAGAGGGCGTCGAGTGATTATCATTAGCCGCCAGAATAGTTGCCATTTAGCACGCACAACGAGCAACATCAGCAATGGCAACCAGCAGCTGCAACAATGTTTGAGTAATTGTTTGCTGTTGCTGCAACATCAGCAACAGAGGCACTACAAGTGCACTCGTAGATGCAACAAAATTTGCATACATTGGAGGGCCCCCTTCCCCCTTCCCAAAACTTGCTCCACTGTCAACTGTAACTGCCTGGCTGTCTGGATGTCTCTGCGAGTTGCACGTAATTGAACAGTGGCAACAACTGCTGTTGCTGCTGTTGCTGTTGCTGCTGCTGCTGCTACTGCAGTAATTGCAACAAACAATTAGCGTCACTTGGATTTATGTTTACGAGCCTCAATTGCTGCTGGATCGTCCGGGCAGTTGTTGCGTGAGAGCATCAGAAAAACTTGGGGTTCAATAAGTATTTAATAGTGAGAGTTTTATCGAATTATTAACGAACAATTGGAACTCTCAAGAATAGTAGAAAGAGGTGTTGAGTAACTCACGGCTCTCTCTGAAAAATATTTGAGCCTCTATTGAATTATTTAAAAAACTTGCTTATCGACTAATGGTTAAATTGAATTATTCTAACAGCTTTTCTTAAATTTTTAACAAGCAGTGGTTTCCCTAGTGACAAGACTGAAGTGGAAGTCCCATAAAAATTATTTACAAACCTGACCAAAACTTATAATGGACGACCAAGAGAATTACATAAACACTAAAAGCCTTCGACCTAGAATAGGAAATTCAGTTGAATGATTGAATTCTTCAGAATTAAAAATAGAACAAAAAGTAAATGTTTCCCCATTAGATATTTTGTTGTCAATATCAAGCTAACTTTGACGCGGCAAGGTTTGGATACCCTTGCAGTCCCCGGACTAAGCAAAATTTGTTAGATGTTGATTTCGAACCGATGGTTCGTTCCTATGGCAGCTATATGATATAGAAGTAAGTTTTGCACCAAATTTGGTCAGGCTGTCAAACTCCACACAAGTGTGAGTTAAGTTAAAATATTTTAAGGAACAAAAAAAAAAGTTTTCATACAAAATGTTGATTTCGAACCGATCGTTCCTATTGCGGCTATATGATATAGTGATCCGATTTTCACCAAATTTGGTCAGCCTGTTCAAAACTTAATCAAACACACAATGTGTATATTTGGTTGAGATATGTTGAGAAACAAAAAAGTTTTTCATACTAAATGTTGTTTTCGAACCGATCGTTCCTATGGCAGCTATATGATATAGTAGCCCGATTTACACCAAATTTGGTCAGCCTGTTTAAAACTTAATCAAACACTCAATGTGTATATTTAGTTGAGATATTTTGAGAAACAAAAAGTTTTTCATACTAAATGTTGTTTTCGAACCGATCATTCCTATGGCAGCTATATGATATAGTAGTCCGATTTACATCAAATTTCGTCAGCCTGTTTAAAACTTAATCAAACACACAATGTGTATATTTGGTTGAGATATTTTGAGAAACAAAAAAGTTTTTCTTACTAAATGTTGTTTTCGAACCGATCGTTCCTATGGCAGCTATATGATATAGTAATCCGATTTACACCAAATTTGGTCAGCCTATAAGACAGTTTATCAAACACACAGTGTGTATATTTGGTTGCGATATCTTGAGAAACAAAAAAGTTTTCATACTAAATGTTTATTTCCAACCGATCGTTCCTATGGCAGCTATATGATATAGTTATCCGATCCGGCCGGTTTCGACATATGTACTGCGTGCAGCAAAAAAACGGACCTGTACCAGATTTCATCAAGATAGCTTAAAAAAGATAGATAGAAACAGACAGACAGACAGACAGACTTGGCCATATCGACTCGGCTGTTGATGATGATCAAGAATATATATACTTTATGGGGTTGCCTCCTTTTGTCTGTTACGCACATTTATTTTCACAAACTTAATAGTCCCTTTTGTTCTTTTTTAAGGTACAGAGTCTAAAAAAAGAACAAAAAGAAAATGTTTCCCCAACAGATATTTTGTTTTCAATTCTAATTTTTTCAGCTCAAGGTCAAAAATATATGTAAGCTTAAAATTTCCACGTACCTTTTTTCTCTCTCGTTTGTTCAAATAAATTCACAACAATTTAAAATGATGGCAATAAAAAGCTTAAAAAAAACATATACTATTAATAAAATTTGTTATGCCAGGCACAAGTTTTGAATGAATACTGAGCTATAATAAACTTAAGTTGGTGTCGTTGAGAAAAATAGAAACGAGGCGCCTTCTGTGATCTTAAAATAATTTAAAACAAAAATGTATAAAAAGATGCCTACTGCGATTCAAAAATATTTTGAGAAAAATGTATGTATAAATCGAAGCAATAATGATTTATTAGAATGAGCCAAATTAGTTGTGTGAAACATAAAATATATGTTCAAATATGTGTAGAGTCTTATTTCAGTGTTTGGTTTATTAAATGTTAATTTATTAATTATTAAAAATATTTAACTTTATGTGTGTCTAAATCGTTCTTCATTGAAAGACCGCTCTTGACCGTCTTTGCATCTTTGTTGCGCCTCGTTGTGTTTGCATCATTGTTGCTCATTGTTTTTGGAGATCATCGTTGTTGTTGGTCGTCTATGGTATACGCTAGTACCCCACTTGGATTTGGGTACACAGCTAAACACCAACCCACATATACTCTTAAAATTAATAACATTATATTAATTAACGCTTCCTCGCGTTAAGTTGGTCTCACATAACATGTTATGTATGTACATTAGATAAATAAACTAAAACAGCACGACGAAAACTCTAATCAAAGTTCAAAATGTGACGACTTGAAAGAATAAATCTCCACAATTGGTATACACTAATATTTTAATAAATTGTGTACATATATAGTATTAGCAGGCCCAAATTTTCAGTATGAAACAAAATCCGAATCCGTAATCAGTTTGAATATTTTCCTATCTTTTTCAAAATTAAATTTAAGTAAATCTGAACATTACAAATTAATCGATCATAAAAATAAAACAAATAAATTATTTGTGATCTGTTTTAATACATTTAATTTTAAGATTACAGTGGATCCCTTATCAGGTTAAATTTTCAGTGTGTATTCTAATACTACGGGTTATTACTATGTATCATTGGGCTTAGATTGTAGTTGACTGAGCACGGATCCCTCATATTATAATCTAATTGCATGCACGGCGCTTCTGATGACGAGCCGCCTGAAAATAGAGAGTTATGAATTTGCTTTTGTAAAACTTTGCTAAAATGTACCTGGCGACGATATTTACACTTCTGTGCTTCCGTGAGACGACACCAAGCACGAGCAGCCCTCATCACCATCTCCTTGGGCTTCAAGCCGCAATGCATCATTCGATATTCACGTAGAAAGTTCAAATAGCCATTGTTTGTAACAGGACCTGGTTTTTGGCACTTGGTTGCACAACGGCGAGATCGACGCTTTGGTGCACATCGTGGTTTTGGACAATTCTTTCGCATTGGTGCACATCGTGACTTCTTTGGTGCACATCGTGACTTTCTTGTTGCACATTGCGTCATCATCTTTTGGGGCACAACTTGGCTTTGTTGCACATCTTGATTTTGCCGCGCTTTTGGGTTCACAACTTGGCATTGGTGCAGTTCGTGTCATCTGTGGTGGACAACTTGGCATTGATACATTTCGAGGCTTGAAGAAGGTTGACTTTGCTCGGGAACGGCGACTCACTCCACAGGAAGTTTCCGAGTCACTTTGATTTGGTTTCTCATGGTCATAATTCCTAAATTGATAAAGTCGTTTTTCTAGACTGCTTAGCTTATTCCAAGCTTCAGTTGTTTTAGCCGATACTTCCATTAAATTTAGTCCGTAATGTTTTTTGGTATATTCTTGAGAAAATGTAAGATAGGGATCATTTGCAATATATATTTGATTCGGAGATGCCATGTCTGAAAAAAAAAATATATATTTAAGAAGATTTTGTTCAGTTCATTGTTGTGTAATGTTTTGATTTTGAATTCTAGAAATTATTTAGTAAAGTACTGGCTGGTAAAACACAACAAAATTAAGGAGAAAAAAAATTTAGATTTACTTGAACTAATGTATGTGAGCATACTGAAACTTTCAAGGGTTGAGTACAGGAGCTTAAATCAAATGAAAATGAAAGGTTTGCCGAGTCTATACTCTTAAAAACATTTAAAGGTTTAAATTTTGAATTTAACTTTACTTACCTAAAAATTAAAATATGTTAGTTATTATAAAAATAATAGGGTTTAAAAAATTTATACAAACTATTTTATGTCCAAAATCAGCTAGTAAAATAAAAATAAATTTATATGTGAGGCTCGAGTGAGTTATGTGAGAATACTGAACTTTTGGGAATTGAGTTTATAAGGTGAAGTCAAATGAGATTAAATGGCCTGCTGTGTTGTTATTTTTAAAAGAAGTTAGAAATTTCAATTTCTTGATCAACAAACAACCAGGGACTTTTAATATTATTTAATATTTATTAAAACATAGCATCAAACCGACTCCGGATTCATTCAAAAGCTTGCTAAATGCAAATTTAATTAAACAAAATATTTAAAAGTATTTAAAGTAACGAAACTATTAAATATTCGTACTGAAACTCAACAGAAAAAGACAATAAGTCTTAATATTCATATGAATTGCATTGGATTGTGGTGTCGAGTAAATTTTAGTGAAAGGGATACGTCCCCTGTGACTTTGACTTAGATTTAGATCTAGTGCTCGAGAAAGGCGTAAATTATGTGTCTGGACAAAGAAATAACCATTTTTATTTCCACTACTCGTATAGAGGTTTAAGTGCGGTTTGTTAAAATTTGAAGCCACAGGCGGAATTTAACACACATGACCGTCCATATGAATAACTGAAAAGGATTGAGAATTAAGGAGGATTCGAGATTCCATGTACTGCAAGTTTGCTAGAAGGCTTTCTATTATCTGTAGAATGTTATGATTTATTATGTGCGGGTTCAAGTTTATGCCGTGCCCATAAATTTTGGCCCATTGCAAAAGGGTGCAAAGGCCTTTGCCATTGCCTGCCACAGCCGGCAGCAGTTAAGTCAATTAATTGGCTTTAGATTTATTAGTTCTATTTTTCCATTTCCCCTGCTAGACTATAGTACATACTTCTCCAACTTCCCTCTCATGGGTAACGCGTATGTGTTGTGATTTATTGTGCGAAGATTTCAGAAAACAGAAAGAATCCTTCTCCTTGACACGCACACTCGGCACACTCATATTCGAGTCCAGGTAATACTCCTAGAATAGGGGTAGGTATGGTATTTGCATATAAATAGATATGTCACTTTAAATATTAGATACATGCGAATCGCCTGCCTCTCTTGGCCAAAAGCGCTTCGGGCCAAGATATTGCGTGCAGAGTCAAACAACAAATTCCTTTTTGGACTCCGTTTGCCGTTTTGCATTAAATTAGTCTTAGTGTCAAATGTGACGCAGCAAACGTTGTTGACACTCATCTTAGACACATTTGCTGTGCTAAATTATTAACTAGGCCAACATTTAGCCAAACATTTAACGAGCACGCGAAATTTTCTAAAAGCGCAGAGTGTCAGAATGTCAAATTGAAATGGGGATGACACTTAAGGTGCTATACCTATAGGGGAATCAATGGACATTCTGACATTTACAGTAGAATGTAAAAGCAATTCACTGATTACATCTAGTTCTCAGTTATAGTTTTTATATATTTTTTCATCATACATAATACATAGTTGACAAGGTTGACAAGTTTGAAGGAGGTTGAACTTAGATGTGGGTATGGGACACTTTAATGTCTCTTGATGAAAATTGAAGTTCTGGGAGTTTGAGTCCAAAGACGGACCTTTATTTTAGTTTTTTATAGGTGTATTTGCAACTCAATATTTTGAATCAAACCTTGGCTCATCCATATTTTTGATCAATTTAATAATCAATTTTGGTTAATGATTAAAAGAAATATGAAGAGTTGAAAATTGAAAGGCCATAAACTCTGTAGATGTGAAGGAAGCTCACCTAGAAATTAAAAGTACAAATACTCAGTTGGGGTGTTTGATTGAAAAACAAACTTGGAACCCAAGATTTTACGCCTCTTAATAATAATAGCCACAATGTATTCATACTAAGTTTATAAAACAAGGTTTTTTTTATTACGAAATTTTTTGTATTCCAATCATTTTGTTCGGTCTTTTTATAGAAAGACTATATATTAGGGTTTTAGAAAATCCGAGTCGAGCTAGTCAACATCGTTGGTTTAAAAATAAGTTAAATGGTTATTTGTCAACCTTATATAATTGTTTTTAAAGTGTTCATCACTTTTCCATAAAGCCAATGGGCATATCATTGCTGAAGTGTAAAGAGTCTGCATATGTGAGTGTTTGCAATGGGACTCGTCTGAATGTTTGCCTTCCCTTCTCCAATCTCAGTTCTCCTAGATGTGAATCTGCCTTCGTGGTGTAATAACTTAAAATCCTATAATAAAGCTACTTACTGCTTCCCATTTTCAATCCTCTTCTTCCTCCAAATGCCTTTTCTGCCTCGTCGTTGCCTAACAATAACTATTTTTCTTTGGATTTGGCTGTGGCTCGAATTGACTTGCAGCCTTCGCCACAAATGTGCAACTCAAGTCAAGTGCATACGTCACCAGCTCCCTATTCAGCCAGGTCGAAGAGCATTTTTTCCTCTTTTTATTATATTTAGTTACATTTCAGTCTGTTAGCGAAAAAAAGGGAGAAAAAATCTAACCTGCTGAGCGAATGGATTAAGATTGAATTCAAGTCTGGCATTTTTTTTGCTGTTATCTCATCGTTGTCAGGTAGAAGAAGAAAAGTTCAGATAGTAGTGTGTGTGTGTGTGTATATGTATGTTATACACACCAACACACAGCCACACAAGGCTGCTAAAAATATTTTCATGTAGATATAGAAATATTTCTCCATTGAAATTGGAAACGTTTTTACCATTGTGTGGCTCAAGCGGATGTTGTACAGTTATTGGAATGTCTTCCCAGTCCCCCAACACGAGCTCTAACAATGGGCTATTAGTTGCGATTTTTATACTCTGGGATCATTGAAAGACCCGCAAATAAGGGAATTTTAAATTTGAGAAAATGAACAACAAAACAAAGCAACTTTAATGTTATTTTATATGTTAATAAAGAATTTCATAATCGAAGATGTAATTACAGATAGTTAGACACAAAAAATCTGCTATAAGTGTCCTTTCATTTTCAATTTATGTCACTGTTTCAAAAGATATTATTTTTCCAAGTTGACTATAATTTTAAAAATGCATAATATTCTGATTTCGGAAGAATCGTACTTTTTAAATGTATGTAGAACGTAGGGTACTTCATAGTTGGGCACTCTAAACTAGAAAATTTGTTCTTGCTTTCTAGTATTTTTGAACAGAGTAGTTATTCTGTCGTTGTTGCTGTTGTTGTTGTTATGGTTCTGGCTGGCATCGACAGGAAATGGTAAACTTATTTCTCTTATTAATTTCTGTTGGCAATTTGTGTTGCAGCTGCCAAAATGTTGCACAGATAAATCAGTGCAGCAAATGTTGCCTTTTATCTCCTCACCTTACTCTCTCCACTTTCTGTTCACTCTGCCTTCCACCTACTCCTCTTCTTCTGCATTTAATCCAATTGCTTTCATAGTTGCTTAAGCAACCGTCCTGGAATGCTGGAACCACAATTGCATCCTAAAGGCTCCCCATGAAGTGTACTTCTCGCCACGGGGTAGCAATTGTGTAGTGTCAGGACAGGACATGGATTGCAGTTGTCCAGACAGCTGTTCATATTTGTCATGGCATTGCTTTATGATTTCAACCAGGTAAAGGAATTCTTCACTCAGAATTTGTGAAAGGAATTAGTTATAAGAGATATTGCAAATGCTTCGCCCAGCTCAACTGAGACTTCAATACAATGAAAGTAATGTGAAAAATGGACGAAGCATCTGAATGTAATTAGCAAATATGAAAAGGAAAATTAAAATGAATCACTCTCAATTAAATGAAATGCAATTTGAAATGCTAATGGCAGCGGGTGCAGTAGAGCTACATTACAGCTTCTTTTAGAATAAATTAAATAACTATTAAAAATAAGCAGAAAAGCCTAAACAATTTTCACACCTCTGTACTTTAAATACCTAATTAATATACTTATGGCATTAAGTCAAACTATGTTTATTTATATATATAGCTGGATGTGTCCTTTTCCCTGTTAGCCAGGCTCGACTGTAGTCAGTTTTCTAACCTAATCTCCCTCTTTTAGCGAGGACTAACTCAATTATATCTCGATTGCCGACTAATTCATTGCATTGCCACGAAATTGGACCAGTTTGTAGTTGCTGACCACTGTAACCGAAATATTTCATGTCACTTAAATTAGTTAATTTTGTGCATAAATGTATGAATAAATGCGCGTACTGCGGTTGCTGTTGCACTTTCTCCTACCAAATTCGTAATGCCTCATAATTATTATTCTGTTTTTCAATATTTAATTTGTTGCCGCCTCAAATGCAGCTCTGACATGGCACTGACTCTGGCTCTCATTTAGAATGTGGCAATATTTCTAATTAAAGGTTACAAACGAAATCAAAACAACCGCGAGCCAGTTACGCAGCAGGACATCCAACCAATTTACACCATACTCATATATCTGTATTTATTGTGCATGTATTTTAGCGCTATTAAGTATGCTATGATTTATGCATTGCTGCTAAATGTTGCTGAGGTTTTTTCCGTTGATTTTGTGCAATTGGTGCGGTGTACTGTGTGGCTCATGTCAACTATTTCACACTCAAATTACATATTCGATACACGCATAATTTAAACTATTGAGAACACACATTTCCACTCGTATTTGCTCCAATAGTTTGACACTGAGTACGTGGTCAGCTCATGCTGAAAGCTCTGGCCCATTAAAAAGTACATAAAGAATTAATAAAAATTTGATCGAAAATGCAGGTAAGTCAATTGATTTTGATGTATTTTCTATAAACTTGTCTGCTTTCAGAAGTTTCTACTCCCTGTAGACCAAAAAGAATGTTATAAATATTTTAAAATATAAAAAACTTAGCTCTAACAATATGATGCTAATGGGAATGTTTTTAAAAAGATTGCATAATCTGTAGTAACATGTCATTCTAGTTTCTCATTTAACATACTTATAAAATAAATGACAAAATTCTTTCCATTCCTCCAGTTGGTTAAGTTACAAATGGTGGGCTTGACTTCTGTCAGCCAATATAACAGAATTCAACAATGTTGAGTCATAAGGCGATTGGAATTTGCTTTTTCCATCCAAATCTTCTATCCCCATTCTGTAAAATTTGGTGGGCCATGTAAATTTCATTTTGTGTAAGATGGCATGGTCAATTCCAGACGAGTTTTTACTCCTTCTAATGAAATTGCAGCGACTGGTTGCACAGCTTTGGAAGCAACGAGGCAGGGATTTAAGCTTGGCCCATAGTTGTTATTGCTGTCATAGTTGTTGTTGTTTCTGTTTTTGTTTTTATTATTGTTGTTGCTGCATTAGCCGCTTTGCAGCCTACGAATATTTTGGGGTCAGTAAAAACATTTCGCTTTGTCTGAAGTTTCTATTGTAAATCGGATTTGTGGCACCACAAAGCCGAAGGAATTGAAAGAATTGTTGTCAGGGTTTTATCGAAGTACTAATATCCTGTAAAATTTGAGAATATCCTGCGCTTTCCGAAAATATATTTGAATATATATGAACATAACATAATAATTTTCTAATTATTTAAGAAAATATTTGCATAAAGATTGTATTAAACATTGTACTCCATTTAACATAAGTAATCATTACTTCTTATTTTTCATTCAACCTGAGTTTTTGGTTTATTCTTAATTAAAGTATTATTTATTGATTTAAGATAAGATATGTCGAGAATTGCATAGAGAAATGCATTCGAATTATCATACGAAATTATGTTTGAGTCTTGAATTTAATGACTCATTTTTGCAATGTCTACATAAATTCTTTAATAACTAACTTACGGAACGTACGAAATTTAACGTAAAATTCAAAGATATGTATCTATTAGATAAAATGTAATTGGACTATGATTATATAAGTCATAGTCTTTCTTTAGATCATTGAGATACATACGTATCTACATATTTAAAACATATCAACATACAATATCGATTTCACATCTTTATTAAGTAACCTCAGGTTAAAAGTCAGGTCATTGTCTGAAAGGGCTTTTTCTTTTTATTTTCCCACTCGCTGCCTATTTTCAGTTGCCTTTTTTTCCTTTTCCACCTGCTTTATGCGCTCGTTGTGCGTTTCCTTTTCCGACTTATCGACATAATTATCTTAAAAAATATGAAATTATATATTGCGCATAAAAAAAATTCAAAATAAAGAACAACAAGGCAAGCTGGCAACTCAAAAGAAGGCAGTCAAAAAGAAAGCCAAGGCCAAGACGAGTGCCTGCCACGCCCAACTCCAAACGCCCTTTGATTATGCGGCTGTGATAGCGGCACTTTGTTGTTAGTGTTGTTGTAGTTGTTGTTGTTGGGTTGTCCTTGTAAGGTGGCAAGCGAAAGTTAAGGAAACTGGGAAGCACCTCTCATTAGAATGCTCGCAGCGCAGATTTGACAAGGCATCCAGCCTAAATGCAGGCTACATTTTCCCACTTTACTTCTTCCATTGTGTGTGCTTGGGAGTGTGTGTGTGTGTATTCTTCCTTTACACGAAGTCACGCAAACTCCTCAACCCTCCTTGTTATTACAGCTGCGCATTTTTAAACAAGATTAAAGCGCTCACGTCGCCAGGTTTCCAAGTCAGAGAGTGAGAGTGTGAATGTGATTGGGCAGAAGGTGGAAAGCTGTGGAAAACTGTGAAAAACACACGCAACACGCAGAACGCTGGATTGCTAGCGGCAATTTGTTGACTTTACTGCAAATGTGTCGCATCTTAATGCGTTCTTATTAAATATTTGAGAGGGACAAAAGAGTGAGACTGAATTCTCAAAATCTGAAATATCTTAACGAGTATTATTTTGAAAAGTAGCCTCAGAAATATAAACATAAATGACAAAAATGATGGAACTCATATAGCACTGATTGCCTAATAATTAACAATGTTAAATAGTATCCTGTAATTAGTCCCATATAGATTTTGCTGTCCACAGTGCACTGTTTGTAATTGTTAATTATCTTAAAAGCTCGTCTTAAATTCCAAACGTGACAGACCAATAAATTGAAATCTCATTTCATTTAATTCAACCACACTTTACCCTGTCAAATAAGTTTCAGTGAGTGCATAAGTATGTACATTTGGATTTGCCTATCGTTAAAATGTTGCCTTATTTTAAATAATTAAACAAGCAAAAATATTGTAGGTGTGCACTTCGTTGATGCCCTGCAGGAGATACTCACACCAACAGATAAACACTTTTTTAATACGAATATAAAATTGCATTTGTGTCACGCATTTTTGCAAAATTTCAATCGTCTCTGCCTGCGTCGCAATAAATTCCCTTAATGAAGTTTTTAACAAAAAGGCAGCATCCGATGGAAAAATCATTTAAAGGAAAAATATAACAAGTATATATTAAGACAGACTGTGAAATACCCTATTCTAAGAAATTAGCATAATATAAATTAATCAACATAATTCAATTTGTTGTTGTATAAAGTGTTCCTTTCTGTAAAAGGATCTGATCGTCACTGATATTTACATATATTCAATCAATAATATTGTTAACAAATTAAATCTAACTTAAATTTATAATAAGTGACTAACCTCTCAAAATAAAGTTATTCTTTATTAAGGATGACAAATTGAGAATTGTTTGTTCAGATACTAGATTTAAATACAGAAATTAGTCTTTAAATATAGCTTTAGCATCTTAACTTATGGTATTGCTTATATGCTGACTTTGTTATGATACCCTTTTTATCAGTTTGTATAAACTGCATGATTGCATTTCTGAGGGCGTGGTCCACGTGTAATACGTATTTTGCACTGCGCCCATACATTAAATATAATTATTTCTTTAATTAAAATATTTAGTGAAACAGCAAAATATACGTTGACAGTTGCACAAAAGTCACGTTGAGTGTTGTTATTTTAACATTATATTGTTGTTGTTGTTAAGACGATTTAAATGTATAAAGTTGAGCGATTCAGCTTAATTGAAATCATTAAAAATATCATTGCATATCGTCCATAATGAAATGGACTTTCATACGTATGAAAACCAATCTGTTTAAATATTGTAAGGATATTATAACTTATTATGCAATTGTGTTGAACTGTAAAAATGTGATGTGGACTTTGAAGTATTCTGGGTCAAAGGACTGTCAAATATTGTGGAATGTAACTTATTAATTGAATAAAAATTGAAAATGTTATTTTAATTTTGTATTATAAATAGCTGTACTGCTCCAAAGGGAAGTGGAAAATCAAACATGTCTTATAGATACTAGAGTATCAAGATAAAACTCACTCTTTACTAATACCAAAATATGGAATGTAAATAAGCCAAATATTACGAGAGTAGCTCACTTATAAAGAATGTAAAATTGAAAAATTAAGATTATGGATTAACAAATTTGTGCTCAATTTGATTGGGTAATTATGTTTGTTTAATATGTATAATTCTAGCAAAACTTCATTTATTTGAGCTTGCATTCTAAGCTTAGCTAACAGTTTATCAAGAAAGTGCGCCGATGGCCTACACGCTAGTGCTCTAAACTTAAATTAGCCATAGAATTGTTAGAATTATTATATGCTAATGTATATAGTTAATATTAAATAGTAATAATCATGTCTGTATTTATGAACTTATTTAATCAGTAGTTCCCTATTCTGTTGGACATATGTATAACAAAGCCGACTGAAATCTATTGTTACCACACTCTGATTTTTTTAAGGCGCAAAACCTTTATACATGCCTGGAAGTTGATTCCCAGAGGTTTTGGGTTTGTTCTTCTCCCATGTGCCAAGAGCTGTTTGAGCTCTCAACAGTAAATCAAATACAAAATATCGGCACGTGCTCTGATAGTTACAGAGCATTTTGAGGAACATTTCCTTGACCCGAGCGTAATCAGAAAACTTGCGAGTTGTTTTCGTCTCTTTTGGGCATTTTGGGTGTCAAAGGGCCGCAGAACTTATGACAAAGCAGTTTACAAATCCAATTGATAAATTTTTTAAGTTAAATATGGCCAAGTCAAAGACTTGGTCAAACATCTTCTGCTCCTGCTCCTCCTCAATCATCGATTGCAGAGTGCTATAAATCACAGATCCAAAGAAGAGTACGACCCTGACTTCGGTTTTGTTCTTTGCTGTTGTCTACCACTCTCTAATCGCATTAAAACCTAAATGGCAAAATCTTTACTACGTGCTCTTGTTAACTTATACTAGTCAGAGTCCGGCCCAAAGTGGCTACGACTTCTTTCCATAGAGAGAGCTGCCTGTAAGTTAGCAAAGTGTGCGCTGACTTCCTGTTGTTTTCAGGACATGAATAGGATATTATTAGTTTATCATCTCTCTGTCATCTTACTTAATTATGTATAAACTATTTTTAAATGAGTTTAACTTGAAATTTGACATCACAACATGACAATCGACAACAAGACTCAAAAAAATGAAGTCCAAAATTGAGAAATTATGTATGAGAATAGATTGGAATAAACACGGAAGCAAAGTTGATATGTATAAGTACCTACCTAGTAACTTTTAGACTTGTTAGCTTATTTTATTTAAGCTTTAATTATACAACAAATTGCTTTGTCAATGTAATGTTTCATTCCTGAATCATGTATATAGATCTACATTTTATTTATGCAGAAAACTAATACCGATGACCCTCAACAATCTAAAAACTTAAGACTAAAGTCGATTTAAGAAGGAAGTCAATAGAATCTTTATAATTTCCGTTCTTTGATACGTATTCCAACTCTAGACTATCTTTGTATACATACACTAGGCGGCATATTTATTTTGACATAGCTTACATTTGACTACAAGTCCATTTAACCAAGTACTCTACGGCTCGAAAAAATTTTCAAATTATTTGTCGACTTGGATAAATTTAATTCTGTTTCAATTATATGATAAAACTAAAAGAACATTGAAGCGAAATGTTCTTGAATCATTACTCCGTTGTGAGCCCATTTGAGTATTCTTTTAACTACGGAAATGTTGAATTTATAAAAGTGTATACATTATAACAGACAATAAAAGTTGACAGCATCTTAAAGAATGTCCTTCGACATGCTTTTCTATACTCAACTCATTTATTTTATCGAATTTTAGTTGAATGCGAAAAATTTTGATGTAGGACAACAAACTGGAAAACCATGAGAACTAAAAGTTGTTTGAATAAAGTAAAATTTAATTTAAATTTGTTTTTGGCCTTGTGCTTTTGTCATTTTGCTGTGTGTCAGCTGAACTACAGCAAGAGACAGAGTCACTGCAGGAAAAATGAGGAGAGAGAGAGTGAAATGAGGGAAAGAGAGAGAGGAGAGGAGCTTGGTAAATGTATTTCCTTTTATTGCTGCTGTGGTCGTTGGTTCTGGATTCATTGTACAAAGTGTTTGCTTTCGATTCGCCCTCGGGTTCGCCTTAGGTTTTAAGAACTTTGAACTTGCCGCAACTTTCTGTTGGAGGGTTTCCACTGGGTTTGCCGCATGTGACATCGTTTGATTGCTCATGAAATCGATCGATTGTCAAAACGTGTTGATTGTGTATTGTTGTGCGAAAGGTCAAAAGTTTGTAGCTCGTAAAATTGGCATATAAAATGAAGTCTCGGTATTATTTTGAAATCATTTAAATGATTCTGCAGTGCATACAACAAACCCCTGGGGCATCTCATTTGCCACTTCCACTTGCCACTTGCCACACGTCACTTGCCACTGTTATCCCAGTTTGTTCATGATTAATCACGGTCATAACTGGCGATATGATTGGAGGCACTTACCGTGATTCTGTGATTTGTGCAACTCGTATTAAATCATATTGATCGGATGCTTCCCTTAATGATGGATGCGTCTGTATACTCGATACTCCATCGCCTATACTCGATACTCTTTCGACGCTCATCGTTCAACTCACTAATTAAAGTGACACCCAAGTGTCAACGCCATTTCACAGAACTTGGAAGTACTCATCCTGTCGTCACATGTTGCTGTGGCTGTTGCTGTTGCCCTGGATGCTTAGGGATGCATGACAGTGGCCAAGTTGAGTGATTGATTGCTTCTTGATTGTTGCCAAAGGGATTCTTATCGAGTACACATGCCCTGTATCCAACAGAGATAGACGGGCATATAACCACATGCCTGCTTATGTTGGATGAAAGAGGTAACTTTAAAACCTTGTTCTCGATAAAATATTGATCACATTACATTAATGTGAATCACTAACTGATTTAATTGACAATCAGATAAATAAAACGGAATTAAACCTGATATGTCAAAACTTAATATGTCAAAGCTGTGTTTTATTCCCGCGAACTACAAACTATACTGATCAAATTATATTTTATTTTTTATTTATTTGATAAATTTAAATATGAATTTAAGATAATTCAATAAATATTTAACTTCAATGATTCTATCAGTAAACATTTCGTTATGGATTATTTGTTAATATGGATTTTTTTCGATTTGCAAAACATGCGTGATATGCCCAGTTCTCCATTCGCCTCTCAATTCTGAAGTTAATCTCTCCTGAGTCTTTAATCACAGCTGCAATCAAATTTAACTGCTCAACTAGTGATTTCTGTGCACCACAAATCATTTCAAATACAGCATCTTTTATTTTAGTATTTAATGCAAGTTGAACAATATGCCAATCTTATTCTAATCAAAAAATCAAACAAAGTCGCAGGAAACAAGAAAGGAAATGACATTTTGGCATCATTAGCTAAAACACTTTGCCATCGAGTGTGATAAATGCACAAAAACTGCTGCCAAATTGAGCAAAATTATTGTGGTCCTCCCGCGGTCCTTTCTGTTTTGTTTATTTTGCTTGTTATTGCTTTGTGCTATTACTGTCATACATTTCTCTCCCTTTTCTCTCTCTCTCTCTCTCTATCTCTTTGACACTCTATAGCTGTGTACTCTCTTTGTAAATAGGCCGCAAATTAATTGATTGTACATCATTTATAAGGCACGCGCCAGTGCCAACATTTTTGGTAATGTTGTGCAAACACAAAATTGCGCATACGCCGTGTGCCCTCTACAATCAGCAAGAGAGAAAAGGAAAGAAATATATTTATAGATAGAGGGAGATGAAGTGAGAAAAAATCCCATCGCAATTGCTATGCAAAATACACGTAAATATAATTTACTTTATTTTGCGCTTCACATTTTGTGGTGCTTCATTGGTTTCCCCTCCACCCTCTCCTTTCCCAACACTCAGTTTTCCTTCCTCGTCGTCCTTCCTTCCTCTGTCACCATCCCTCTTCTTGTCAATGCGTGCGAAAATTTCAAACGACAAAAGCAAATTTCTCACACATTTTTATGGCCGCCTTCGTTTTGAAAAGCATTTGCCAATGCTTTTGAGTATTTCAAATCTAATTTATGACATTGAATCAATTTCAAGTAAATGTGTTTGTGAGTGTGTGTGTTAGTGTATGGTTTTTCCTTTTGCTGTGTGTGTATGTGTGTTTTTTTTTCACTGCGGTCAGCGACGATTTTTCATATTTT
The DNA here is from genome assembly GCA_035044365.1 of Drosophila neotestacea. Classification (NCBI taxonomy): domain Eukaryota; kingdom Metazoa; phylum Arthropoda; class Insecta; order Diptera; family Drosophilidae; genus Drosophila; species Drosophila neotestacea. The sequence goes on from JAWNMD010000206.1 coordinate 44,426, forward strand.
CTGCAGTCTTTTTTCCGTTTGCCTTTTGGGCTGCCTCTGACTCTGACTCTGGGTCTGGGCCTGGTTGCGACTCGCTTTTGATAGCTGCTGTCGATGGCAAGAAATCGCACCCAAGTCGCACAGCAAATACTAAAACGAGCTTCCGCTTTTCCTACTGCTTTTCCATGTATTTTTTTTTGTAGTTTGTACCGGACTTGGCCTTCCCCCGTCCAAGTGCCAAATTGAAAATTGATGAATGTCCTTGATTGAATTTGATAGGTGCCAAGCACTCAGTGCGGCTATTAATCTCCGCCTAACTTATGATGTGCCAAAAGCCCGACTCCTCTAGTGTTTATACTTTATACTGTTTGTATTTGACGCTGTTTATAGAGTATTATGACTTTGTGCTTAGCTTGGTACAATCAGCAGAGTAGGACAGTGTAGCAGAGGGAAGATAATCTATAAAATATTAACTGAATATAATTAACGTTTGCTTATTGCATATGGGATGTTTATGTCAATAGTATGTACAATATCTATACTTGCATTTATTCGAGAAAATCTCTATCTCTATCTATCTATTTATTGAAGAATCAACTTATATATCAAACCATGATCAAAACGGCATTCCAAATGAAAATCGGTTAAGTTTTGACAGAGTTATGCAGGTTTGTCGTCTGGTAATCCTTTGAACTTTTGCCAACTTTTGTTGATTTCTTACAAAATAATAAACTGCTCAGAATCGAGCTAAAAGGAACTTTACTAACTCGGGTACATACAAATTGTTAACTAATATTTTCAATAAATTCTAAAGGGTACCCCTTTATCAAGCACTTTGATAATTCTGAAAAATGTATTTTTGAAAAAAGCTATTTGTACATGTAGGTCACAGATTTTGTCAGAATTTCATTTTTGTGATTGTTGCTTCTGATAGCATTTAAATTTCTTTAGTATTTATTATTATCGTATTTTGGTCGCCTTCTTCTCATGGTTACTTACGATTAATTCCACAAAAAATCACATTTTTTAAATGCTTTAAAATTTGGGTATGAGCTGACTTCAATTAAACATGTTGGGCACGTCAAGTTTCAATGACAATCGTGGCAAGGGCGGCGAGTCACGTGCCGCAGATATTGAAAATTGAATCGCTGCCATTAATGCGCACAAATCTTGACTTTCAGTTAACGTCAATGCGATAATGGAAGGCAGCAAATTCACCTGAAGGTCGAGGATTGTGAGGACTTGTCAGAGACGTAGAAGAGGCGACAGATGGCAGGAGGAATCTGCTTTGAATTTTTCAACATTTCCGCTTATTATTTTACGTGTCAGATTTGCGTGTCACGGATCCTTCGTGCTCTGGTGCATATTCGCATTACAGCTAGAGATAGAGATATATATAGAGTGGGGAAATGTGGGAGGAAGTGAGTTAGAGAAGGACCCTATGGGAGGACAAGCTCATGTTTATGCAAATTAAAATATGTGCATTCAAATGCAATAACATTTTAACCAAATTATTTGCATATTATGCCAATTGCGATTGTTCGATGCTTGGCCAATTTATAATAAATTTTTATTAACGTATTTAAGCAAACTGCAACTGTAAACACTGTTGTAACTGTAACTGTAACTGGCATTGTGTCAGCTTTTACAAATTAACATAAAATTGCAATAAATTCATTGTGTATTTTATCTTTTTTAGGTTTTGTTAATGCAAGTATATGACGATAATTTAATACTCTCTTGAAAGCATATTAAATAAAAGTTTGGAATGATTCAACTATAATTTGATAATATTATTTGATATATCTTTCCTTAAATATCACTCCGATAGTATACCAAATCAGTTCTTGATCTAAAAGAAATTCAATTACAATATTTTGAACATATTTTTTTAGAGATTATTTTATCATTCTATTTACTCTTCGCATTAATTATATTAATCCACTGTCATGGAATAAAATTATTGAAATGTACAAATCTTTATTTAAGTCATGGCTAGATATCTAATAAATTAAGTATCATTTGTTATAAGCACTTCTAATATCTTGTATTTCTTTATAAAAAATAAAACTGTACATATTTAGATATTTGATTTGAATTATGTATTGCTCTCACTAAAATCTTATTGTCAATTAACTGAAATTAATAGGCTATATAATAATATTTACATCTCTGTGGAGGACATAATTTACACTGAGGTAATTTAAAGTGTGGGATACTAAGTCTACTAGTACTACTACTCCTAGTACTTCTCGAACAATTCCCTCCGTATTTTTTTTCGAGTGTGAGTGTAATTGTAAATAGCAGATTCACTGAAAAATTAAACAACTAAGTTAATTATTATCCAATCAAATTTTATCACTTTATAAATTTGGTACTCTTTTAACGGTTCCTAAACAATAATTATTACTTCGAACTCTCTATTTACAATAAATTTTTGATGAGTGTCCGATTATGTCTGGTTTGGTTTAACAAATAATTCCCTAGGCTCTTTTTGCCAACAACTATTATTTATATTACGCTCATATTCCAAATATGTACATAAGACAAAACAAACAAAGCAAATTTCTAACCAAAAAATGTTCCAGCACACAATCTCTTTGTCTTTGTTTCACTCACTCAGTCGTCTTCCCTTTCGCTCTTTCTCTGCATCAGAGTTGGGCAACGTTTTTATGACTGCAGTAACTTTGCGCCATAAAATAGGATTTCCTACTGAGCCTATTCACAACTTTTCGCATTAGACTTAAGCGCAAAGCTCGCCGCCAGCTTCTGTAGGCCCCTCCACACACCCTCCTTCGACCAACACCCGCGACTGCTGCTCCTTTGGCGTTCCCGTCCAAAGGGGTCAACTCGTGGCAATTGCAAAGACAGCAGCGCCAAGCGTTTTGCCTTCTGGCTTGGCCAAAACATACACGCGGCAATAAAAAACCTATACACATGTGAAATGCTGGCGGGATTTATGGATGCCGTGAATTCACATCCACATTCACATCCGCAGCACCCAGTGGGTGGTCACCACACACTTCGCGATGCCGGCTTCTAGCTAAACTTTTGTTTTCTTTTTTATATTTTCTCTCTTTTTGTTGTTTTTAATAACCAGTCAGATAGCAAAACGAACCGCCAGCCGCTTGTGGTCGTCAGCTATGCGGTTAACGGACTTTTAAAATAATAAAAAAGCAAAAAAATACATAAAAAAAATCAGTATTTGCAAAGGAATTATGACACTGAGCAACAAAATGAAGAAAATGAATAACTCCAAGTTAGAGAGAAATTTGATTATATTTTTAAGTACTTAGAATTTATAAGAAATGTCAGAACTTTCCTGTGATTTACGATAGTGTATAAAATAAAGATGAGGTATTGTTTTTGTTTCGACTGCATTTTATTTTTTTTTTTGAATTTCTAGATAATTTATTTAATCTAATTTTTGTTTCGACTGCATTTTATTTTTTTTTTTTGAATTTCTAGATAATTTATTTAATATTTGAGGTTATTTCAACTGATACAAATAATCAAATATTATATTTTAATATGTAAATTAAATTGAAAATATTGAGGTTGTACACATCACCCATGCATGTTATTATAATTCGTTGCAAAAGCGTTATTATTAGTTTCAAAAAACTTTTAAAAAAAATAGTAATAAATATTTGAATTTTAAATTAAAATGTTATTTGACTATATAAATAATCGTAATTAAATTAAAAAGTAAATAACAGTAATAAATAATTTAATTAATAAATTCAAATTATATGGAGTTCAATTATTAACTTATTAGTATTTATTTTATTATTCTCGGGAAATTACCAGCTTAATTCGTTTAGAGAAATCGGTAATCAATAAAACACTATGAGCTGGAAGTTTATTTAATTAAGTTACACATATTGATACAGAATGTTAAAGAACTAGCTTATAAATTACTTTTCTATTATCGTTCGTCCAAGACGATCAGTTTGGAGCTGTTTATGAAACGATCAAATGTATTAAATATTCTAATATTTCAATTAAAGCTCTATCGAGTTTAAATTTTTAATTATTTGGTTGGGCAGTGTTTTTATTAGTGTTTTACCGCTGCGTGCCTCGATGACTTTTGTGACCGGGAACAGGAACGGGAACGGTAACGGTAACAGCAACAAAAGCATTTTAATTAAATAAATTCGTGCGAAAACAATTTGGTGCATTTGAAAATGTGTTTTATATATTGAATCGTAGCAAATAAAAAAAGTAAACGCATGAAACGTGTTTTGGTCAGCAAATTGGAAAAGAACTGAATAAAGAAACAAAGGCTTTAATCTGGCCAACCCGTTTAAACCAGCCCCATTACCAATAGCCGAACAAGCAAATAAATCAACTTCGATAATATCATCATGTGCGTGTGCCCATTGGAAGGCCGTCCTTTTATAATAAAAATGCTTTATACTCAGTATGCTTAGCTGCCTGAGCCTTTTCCGTGCCATCCTCGATTTTTCCCCAGTTCCTCTTTTGCTCCCCAGCCGACCAAATCCCAATAAATTGAAAAACAAAATCATTCAATTCAATGGCAGCAAATCAGGCGTTAGCAGAGACGAGAGTCGAGAGTCGAGAGCCGAGAGCCGAGAGCCTCTCCCATAAGGAAGGGTTGAGGATGTGGTGTTAAAGGGAATTTGGTTCTTGGTATGTAACAAAAAATAAGACATCAAGTGTCAGAAATGAGGCTAAAGATATTTCCCATCCAATTTCGCCAAAAAAAGGCAATAATATTGAATGTTTTTCTATTTAAGTTTTTTACATAATAATCTAAACTACCACAAAGTCGAATTTCAATTAATTTCAAATGGGTGAATAAAACACAGATTATTGGCAATTTTTGCACAATTACAATTCAGGAGCGTAATTATAATGGTATTTATTACAATTAAGAGAGTCTGTCTCATCTTTTTTAACAATAAACAGTTGTAGAAAAAAAAACTACATTTTTTAATTTCTTATTCCTATAAAGAAGCTGCTCTAATTGGCCTTTAAATTGAAGATGTAAAGTCAAACCTGACGGGTATTTTGGTTATTTTTGACCTTTCAGCCCCTCAAGTTATCATTCACTTCTAAGCCGCGTGAGTCGAGAAGGTGTAAAGGTCACAAAAATCGCGTCGTCAAAGTTTTCGTCAGTCACGACGGAAACTTTTCCATAAAGTTAAGTAGCGAACAAATTTTTGTCTCCAGGCGCTGTTCAAAATGAACAAAAGAAACTAATTGACTTGGATTAACGCTTCGGCATAAATCTTGAAATGGAGAAAATTTGAAACACACTCCGATGTTGACTCAAGGTTGAAAGTAAAGACAAAAAAATGGTAAAAATAAATAAAAGAAAATTGCGAAATTGCGCATACGCCATGAATGTTGGTTGAATTGTCCTTAAAGTTGGGACCTGAAATCAATAGACAAGCAGTGAACCGGACACGCCCTCATCAGCGCCGCCCAAAAACTTCCATTCTATCCCTGGTATCTGGCTCGGGCTCAGTGCACGTTTCCGTTTCCGTTTCGGTTTCGGTTACTGTTTTCGTATTCGGTTATTCCTGCAAACGCTGGCAAAAATTTATTGTGTGTGAAAATGTGTTGACTTCACTCAAAAGTTCTCTCTCTGTGTGTTGGCTGCCAAGTTGGATTTATATCTGTGTTTTGCTCATTGTTTGGTCAAGTTATCGTGCGTGGCGCTTTATGTGCTCTTATCCCGCCTCAAGCTTAATATTGCAAAGTGATTTTCACATTTTCGCAGCATTCTTGCCAGTCCCTCGCATTCCTCGAGGACTCGTTAGATGTTAGATGGTGAGTCCATAGATTTATGGCTGCCTTTGATGTATGTTTATCCCTTTTTGCTGACACTGCATTTCCAAGTCTTTCTCGAAAATCCAAGCCAACTGCAACTCTCGCTAATCCCATCTCCTTCTGTCAGACCTTTCGCAACGCAAATCCCCATTCTTTTGCCTAGTTATAAACAAATGATTGCTTTGAAGAAGGACAGGCAAGCTTAAGCTTTTGCTGGAAAACGTCGTGCCGCTATTAAAAATCACTTTGAGCATTCGGTCGTTGCTCGGAAAAAGAACAACATGTCTGAAAAAATATGATAAATTGTAGTTTAATCTGAAGAAAATTATGCAAATTTAAAAAAATATCTGATGAAAAACGGCCAACGAAAGTCTTTTTCCTTAGACAACTCACAGTTGAGATACTCTTTTCTTCGTATATCTTTAAAAAGAGTATCTATATGATTGCAGAGACTTCTTATCATAATCAAAGTATGGATTTTGCTTTGTTATTTCTTAGCTTTAGTTTTATATAAATCCATTCAAGCTCAGATAACTTTCAATACATTTTAATATAATCCTTTAACTAGACTTCAAAGTCCATGTACTATTTTCTACAGAGGGTATTTATCCCATTTCAGAAAAATGCTATTTTGTGTTTAGAAAAACGTCAGTTGGCCTAGTGAAAAAGGGTAAACGTGGAAAATGGTCTCTTCGGTCTGGTCTCATTATTTTAACATTTCATTTATCATTTCGCATTGATGTAATCGTAATGAAATTTGGATTATGTTGTAATCATTAGGACAAGTCGTTGACCGTTTTAATGCGAAATCGACCGAAAAGAACTAGAAGACACCGAAAAAGGTTTGAAATTATTTTAGTATCTTTTAACTGTATTTTTTTAAGAATCTTTTCAGTTATTTGTTTAATTTCTTAACGGAGTCGCAACATATTTGCCTGATTTATGTTCTAAACGCAACAAACCAACAATGTGCCAATAAATCACGCCCACTGTGGGCGCTCTGGGGGCACAATGAAGGGGGGTCTCTGACCAAAAGGTCTTACGACAGCTCAGCCGCGCGCAAATCTAATTGTAAAGTTTGTAAACTGGGCCAAAAGAAGCCCCAAAAAACCCCAAGACACAAGCCACCATGGCGTCATTATCAATGCGACGGAACAGACCCCGGACCCAGACCCCAGACCCGAGACCCCGGACCCAGACCAGCCTGCCTAACTGGAACCGCACATTCCATTCCCAGTCCAACTTCTCCTTTTCTCCTTTCCACTCTTTTCCCTCCAGGACTTTATGCTTTTCACTTTCAGCGTCAGCTGCTCCATAAAGTAGAAGTTTTTGGGTCTCCTTCGCGGCGACTTTACGCTAATTTTAAAGCCATCAATTTGATGGCATTTTGAGCGTTTAAAGTGTTTCCCCAAAAATGCCTGATATTTGATATAACAATTATATAAATGCCGTATGCTTATGTCAATAGACAAACATCCCCAGATAGGAACAGAGAGCCGATAACAAGGCCAGCGGCTTAAGATCTTCTAATAATAATAACAATGTTCCAAGAAACACAAACATTGGTATCCGCTCCAAAATTACAATACTGCGGGTATGCTTTATAAGAAGCACAACGAGACAACAAACTTTTCAAAAATCAGGGATGCACTAACTAAAGAAGGTCACTTCCTTATTAAATATTAATAACATTAATAGTTTTAGTGAAACTGGTTTTATTATATACAAATATAGCGCAAGCTAACTTTGGCGCGCCAAAGTTTGGATACCCTTGCAGTGCCCTGCGTAAGCCGTCAGATTTTTTACAAAATTTGTTAAAGGTTGATTTTGAACCGATCGTTCCTATGGCAGCTATATGATATAGTTGTCCGATTTACAACAAATTTGGTCAGCCTGTTTAAAACTAAATCAAACACACAATATTTATATTTGGTTGAGATATCTTGAGAAACAAAAAGTTTTTCATACTAAATGTTTATTTCCAACCGATCGTTCCTATGGCAGCTATATGATATAGTTATCCGATCCGGTCGGTTCCGACATATGTACTGCGTGCAGCAAAAAGACGGACCTGTACCAAGTTTCATCAAGATAGCTTCAAAACTGAGAGACTAGTTTGCATAGAAACAGACGGACAGACAGACAGACAGACGGACAGACGGACAGACGGACATGGCTATATCGACTCAGCTCGTCGCCCTGATCAAGAATATATATACTTTATGGGGTCTGACACGCCTCCTTCAATGCGTTACAAACTTCGTGACAAAATTATAATACCCTCTGCAAGGGTATAAAAAATATTATTATAGTTAAAGTTTGTGTTATTATTATTTTTTTGGTCGCTTAAATTTTTAATTTTATTTATTACGACTACGGTAAATACGAATAAATAACTGATGATACATTTTAATCATATAAAATTATATTACTATAGTAGTTGAACATTTCTTAAACATTGCTTAAAAATCGTGTCTATTGGTCTTATCTATTATATTATTCATATTTACATATTTACTATATATTTATTTATTTGTTAACATTTGTAATATTATAATTGAAAAGTTAAAATGTATTTTAATTAAACTCTCCTAAAAGTCGATATCGACTGAAGAAATATTAGAATTGAAAGCAAATCAAAAAAGCTGGTATGTTCAATTTGTGTAGATTTATAGATAGACAGTTATGATACTTCGAACTCGAACTATTTATAAAACAAAATAATATTCAAGTATCCCCAGCAACTGTTGTTTCGAATTTTCAATGGCATTCGCCAGCCCTGGTGTGAAAGTCAAAATCATTGGAGGGTGTCCTTAGTGTCATACTAAAAATGCGCCACACAACAAATCCCCAAATCCCCGCTAGCAAATTTATTTTAATTCACTTTTAGACATAGCCGTTGCTTTTGTTGTAGCTGGTGTTGTTGTTGATGTTTTTTTTCTGACTTGGCTTTGACATTGCCAATTTCCTGGTCGCTCTGGCTAAGTCCTGCTGCTGGAACTGTGGCCCACGCCTTGGCTGACACTTGGCGACATTGAAATGAGCACTTAAGGCAAATACGCCAAGGGGCAAAGGCAACAACAAGAGCAACAGAAACAGAAACAGAAACAAAAACAACAAAAGCAAACAACAAACAGAACTCGCTGTATTATCAAATGTATTTTTATGCTCTTTTGATTTTTATGACCGTGCCAGCAACAACGACAACAAGGGGAATAACAACTCTCTGGGCAGTTGATAAGTGAGCTGGGGAATAGAAATAGAAATGCCCCCTGTCTACCCTCTGGGTCGTCATACACACTGACAATGTCAAATAGTGCTCCTACAGCTACTTAAAATTAAACAAATTACAACAAAACAGAACAGAACAGAACAAACATTTTCGTTGAGGAAAAACTGTCGTCGAATTGTCCACAAAGCTGTCAGGCTCGTCGTCGAGGATATTATTGTCTCTGTTCCTTCGAGCGCGTGCTCGAATTAAATGTGCCGTGAAATAAATCCAACAAGAACCCACACACACACACACACACACACCCATTCAAGAGGATCTGCAAAATGTCCTTCAGCGAATGTCTATCAGTCTGCAGTATCTCCTCTCCAATCCCGTCTTCTTTTTGAAGGCTGTGCTCTCTGTACTGTGTGTCTTGCCATTAATGGAAACAAAAAATCAATTGATAGAGCATTCGCAAAGAATTAACAAATGAGACACAGTCAATCGAAATAACAAGCACAATTATTAGTTATTAAAATTATAGTGAAGGGACTAAAAAGAATTACAATTATTGCGAGTCAGTTTAAAACTATTTAAGATTTGATAAGTAGTTACGTAATCAGAATGTGAAATATTTAAAAAAAAACCTATATATATTTCAGTTTGTTATATTTGTACAGATTCTACTAAGAAGAAATAATTTTGATAGTCTGCTGAAGTCTTAAGGAGTGTTAAATTCTATTTGTATAAATACTTCTGTGACCTTTACTTGAAGTCAGAAAATAAAATAATTAAAATAACATATATTTACTTCAGCTAGTTACTCTTTTGTAGATTCTACTTATTGATATTTTTTATTGTTATTTAAGCCTAATCGAAAAAATAAATAAAAAATTCCGATAAATTCATGATTATTATTAAATAAAACTCGTTTCATTGCATCGACCCATCCCCATAAATCAATATATATTATTAACAATTTAACAAGCACAGAATTCAGTAAATGAAAACATAGTTAAATTGCCAAACTTAAAGCATTTATCAAATCAACACTTCATAATTATTGAGCCAAAAGAAGAACAATAAAAACCAAATACCAAATACAAAGCCAGGCACTGGTCAAAGACGATTGTTATCGTTGGGCTAAGGGAGAAGGGCGTGGACATGGGCAATCTTGACGTTGCCACATGATTTACTTAATACAATTTTGCGTTGCCATTGCTAATTTATGGGGGCTGGACTGTGGCCGAGTGAAAAGGGGAAGGGGAATGAAAGAGAGGTCAACTCTCGACCACTTAATGCCGCAGCAATGTAATAAAAATCCAAGTAAATGGTCAAAGACATGGACGAAGGACAACGGACTACGTCGTTCGAAGGATAGTCATATAAATGTGCCGTTAAATATTTAGTTGATTTAATTATGTGCTCAGAGGGGGATGGGGGAATGGCCATTAAATCAACCCAAACTACACATAGAATTTACGAGTCCCAACGTCTCGTCGTATATGGGTATTGTATGTCTTTGGTTATCTGTTGCTAGACGTTTATTTATTACAACTGCCATATGCCATATGACATAAGACACATAAGAGGTGGGTAGATAGGGGAGAGGGAAGGAGGAGGAGGAGACAGCAGTTGATGATGATGATTTTGTCTTGTGGTCCTTTTTTTGTAAATTAATTAAACAAATAAAATAATATGTCAGCAGCAACAATAGCAGCAAAAGGCAATAAATACTAATTTGCCTGTTTCAACACAAATGTCATCTTTGGGCAGAGATAAGTAAGGCAAAGACAGAAGGACAAAAGGACAGATAGACAAATACAGAAAGAATGAGAAATAGCCATAGATACAAATGGCACATGTATGTGTGTGTGTATGTGGGTGTATGTAGGGATGATCAGGTTTCTGCTGCGTGGCTCGAATTGATTCTTGTCTTAGCCTTGTTGCCAAGTCAACCACAGCCTCCCCTTGACAACCTCCCCTGCGGTAGGGAAACTTATACATGTATAAGAAAATGTTATGATGGTCTATCGTTATTACCAGTTGCCGTGGTCAACCTGATATTGTTCATTGTGAATGAAAATTCAATCTCGAGCCATTGTCTTTTGTTTATCTTTTCGACTGTTACTTATATGTTTTTACGTATAAATATTTATTTTATATTTTTAAGACACATATTGCTGACTTAAGCCTTTCAGGAACAAAAGATTATTGCTTTAATTGAGAAATATGGTAAATATCAATAAAAATTTATAAAATGGATTAAAATGTGCCTAAGGACTTTAATCTATTGACGTGAAAATACGTGAAAATATTTGTTTTTAAGTATTTATGAATTCTGACATTAGTTTTGATTATTTTTTTACAATGCTAGTGAAACAATTCTGTATAACTATTTTAAGGTGGAAAATGTACCCTCTGAATAATGAGCATATTAATCATATTTATGTATTTTTAGCTATGATAATAATAATTCTGTCTGCTCTGAGGAATATCACATCTTCTCAGAATATGCAAATCTCCTTGCAAAAACAAAATAATTTGTATATAATTAAACCCTTTCGACTTCAATTTTGTTATACTTTCAATAATTTCAAACTTTTCTCCATTAAAACAGCTTACAGTTTTATTTTCGACGCTATAAGAGTTAAAACGCATTCAAATAACATCTCAAATTAAAAAAAAAAAAGATAAACTCAAACATTTATATTTTACTTTGTTACGAATAAATGTACCAAGTTTGGAGGAATACATTCATTGGTTAGTGGAATAACTCTCTCTACTTTTGCTGAATTAATGCAACTTGAGCCAGACTTTCTGCACCAGTAAATAAGATTTTCATAAAATTCAGTTAAAATTACAGGAAAAGGATAATTTTCACAATGAGTATATTGATTAACCTTTAAAGTTGGTTCACGTTGCTAAAGGATGAAAAAGACTCACACTTGGGATATTAGCACACTTTACTCACACTCTGTTATCGATATGAGAGCACTAACACATTAACACACACATACACCCAGACTAACACCTACACACTCATTGACAGTGTCTTGTTCCAAGGCCGTCATTTTTGCAATGTGGGCCAAACGTGAAGCGCTTCAATGGCACAACGAACGACGAACCGTCACAACGCCCACAAGAGCGCGACAGGGGGGCGTGACAGACACAAACACAGTCACACAACACTGTGAATGTGTGTGTTGGTGGGTAAAAGTTATGGTTGGTAATATCAACACTAAAAGTGTTTATGATATGAAAAATGTTGACAGCAACTGCAGAATGGCAAATGCTAAGCAACAGAAAGAGACAGACGATGTCACACATATACACTAACACTCTCTCACACAGATACACGCATACATATACATACATACAGAGTATCATATAGTGGCTTGTATTATTGCGCTCAGTGTTCGCTTTTGTTGTAGTTTTTATCGTTGTTGCTGACTTTGATGAAAAATATGATTATGTCCTTTATGCGAATGCCTTGCAGTAAAAATAATAATAACACACACCACACCACATACTCACACACAAATACAAACACACAGATGCACACACACACACACATGCAGATAGATATATAGTTACATACGACTCTCGTATCTCGGCTCACTTTATTTTTGGCAACGTTTTTCATGACTTTGTTCTTGACTTTATTGGCTGCTTGTCTTCCTTCGCCTTCGCTGGAGGCAAAAAACTTTGTTGTTTCTTCTGCTTGATATTGTTTTTGCTGTTACTGTTTTTGTTTTTGTTGCTGTTGTTGCTTTTGTTGTTATTGTTTATGTCATTTTTGTTGTTGTTTTGTTGCTCAAAAGCGCAAAACGAAGGAGTCTTGAAGGAGCCAAGTCGAGAGTAGTGCTGCTGTCATATGTTTGCTTTATTATCGCCATTCCACAAAAACCCGTAACAACGCTAACGCTAACACTAACCATAACAATAACAGCAATAAGTGCAGCCAAACCGTTGACCCATAAAGTGACAATGTTGCAATCCTTCCCCAAAGGCAGATTGACACGGCCACGCCCACACCCACATCCATACCTTCTATGGCGCCCCTTGCCACATGCCACACTCTCAATGCCACCAACTAGATTTCACTTACTTCAACTGTAAGACAACTACCACTAAAAAAGTTAAAACTAAAACACTTTCAACAATCAATTTTATTTCTAGACTTTTTAACAACTCCTAAGTTGCAAAATATCAATTGATTTTTGTTCAGAAAATCTTGACCTTCCTCTAAACTTTAAATCATTCATTCAGCAGGTAATTCTGATCACCAAACATGATACCTAATTACTACATTTTCATTCAGCATGAAATTTTTGACAATCAGAAACGTCAAATTTTGGTATCGGTATCACAAAAAATGTGTCTTACAAATAGTGTGATACCTAATACTGATTACTGATATTTCTATATTTTGCATGTACTTTTAAAAGACATAATAGTCATATAGTAGGCGGACTTGTACAAAATGTATTATATCCATTCAGCAGGTACTGATTAGTGATCCAACACAAGTAAAGGAGCGATTACTGATTAACTTATCTGCTGAATGCCCCCATTATCTTTGATGACAATGCCTTTCAATCTCTTTCTTTATCCTAAGTTTAGTAACTTCTTTTTTATTTTGGCCTAGTGACAGGATATCATGCAATCGAGAAATGTTAACACTATCATGTTCGAAAAAAATTCAATTAAAATATTTCCTCTTTTAAATTCGAACCAGCCTCTTCCTTTTATGCCTATGACTTTTGCTATCTTAGAATGATATTACCTAAAAAAAATATGTTTATTTCTTCTATGCTTTTTAGACCCGTCTTTCTATTAGTGTATTCAGCATTATATATGAGCACTGCATAAAAAGAGACCTTAAAAATATGTTAAAGTTATGCCTAGTTGCTGGATATCTTGTAGTGAAGCGAATACTTTAATTTAATTATTAAAGTATGTATATGTTATTTCCGGAACTTCTGCTGCCAATTACAAGCACACATACACTGAGATATTTATATGTCAGTATGTACACAAAATAGTTGTATTCAAGAGGAGTTTGTATATGTTATGGGCTGGTCGGGGCTTTGAGGCTGGTACAAAAGTCAGAGCATTAATTTGTAGAACCCTTTCCTGTGCTTTTGTAACACGTGCGTTGCAGTTACTTCATTTGCTTGCTGTTAGTGTGCTGATATACCCTTTAAATCGTAGGGTATATGCAAAATCTCAATATAGAAATCCTTAGTAGAGCAATCTATTGAATTTTACAAAAAATATTGGGATAAAGGCTATTAAAGTTAATATATAAACTTTACAGCATTGTAAAAATAATAATATTGCAGAAAAGGGTCAAGTGTGCCGAATGCCAAACTATTTTTTAATTAAAAAAGAGGTTTTAAAAAATCATTTATAGCATGCCGTTTTACATTAACAAACTATGTACTTTAAAATTATAAATAAAATAAAGTAAACCTTCCTGATAATCCACAATGATTATCATCTATCTTCAAAATTACAGAGCATACAAGATACGCATATCAAGATCTCTCTCAATTTCAACTGTGTACACTTCTTTTTAAGTGCTTCCCTTTGTGTATTTCGGTTTTAGAGAGATAATTACAAAAAATGTTTTTGCGTGCCCCTCGCTCTTCATGTTGGGCCTTCTAGAATTATGAATCCTGCTGGGAAAGGAGTTCTTTTGGTTGGATTCTTTTTTGCTTTTCTTTTGCCGGAACGCTGCTTGGTTTTTATGCACTGCGCGTGTGTTTTGTGTTAAATTTGTTGCTTAATTTGAAAAGGCAACCCACGTAGATAAGACATTAAAAAGAAACAGATACCACAGACAAGCAAAGCGAGAGTACTTAAGCCTTAGTGCTGTTACAATTGTTGATGGGGAAAGGGTTTAGGGAATGGGTTGCTTGGCATGATATTGGGCGGAAGACATTCACTCAGCACTGTCTCAAGCAATGTTTATAGAAAATTTTCAATTTGCTATGCAAATAAATCCAAAAGGGGATTGCAGAAATGAAGGACTCGACACATGTTGCATCCCATCACATCTCCAAATCAAATGCCCTTTCTCATACTTTTTCTGACCAACTGCAGTTTCGTTTTACGTTCGCTTTTCTGTCATTTCGTTTTACGTTTCGCTGCAGTCTAAAACCGTAACTCAACCCCCATACCCACACTCCCTTGCACTCCCCTCTTCAACGTTGATTGCACCCTTATGCTGTCCATACCTTTGATGGCTTGCCAAACAGTTGGAATATGATTTTTGCAATTTTCGCATGAACTCAACCAAAAAATTAAACTTGACTACACTGCAAAATTGTAAAGTTTTTAATACGTTTGGGGGCCTTCCCCTGACACCGACGGGGGTCTGTCTGTGTGTGTGTGTGTGTTAAGGGTGCAGAGGGGAGGGTGTGACAACTGGTCTTGGGGATGCGGCAGTTGCCCCTGTCATGCTTGTCAATCTTTGTGCCAGTCAATGAGTAAAAAGTTTGCGATATTTTCCTCTCCCTCTCTCTCTCTCTCAATTTTTTTACATTTCTCTCTCTATCTCACTGTCTCTTTCTCGTATTCTGCATATTACTCTGACTCTTGTTTGCCTCTTGCCGCTTGTAAACATTTCAAATTATTTTAATTAAGGCATTTTAATTAACACACACGCATATATGAGTTGTTGTTGTTGTTGTCGTTGATGTTTTCGCGTTTTTGCATAAATTGTTGAGCCTTCTCACGCCTTCCCCTCTTCCCGCTCTCTCACCCAAAGGCCACAACAGTCTCGCCAACTGCATGTTGACACAGAATTTAAATTTATTTTACTTGTCGACGTTTTTTTTTTTTTGAAAGGCCTACGCAAAAAGAGCGAGGTTTATAGGTTTGAAAATTAGTTTTGGCATAGAGAAAGAAAATAATAAAAACTTTTTAAATAATAAAAGAATAAGTAAGAAAACTATTATTATTTAAATATTTTCAATTAATCTTGTTTATTTTGTCCGGAGTCTTTTTAATTTAAACTAAATTCTCACTGGAAACCAACAATTTTAATAAATTATATTGTTATCAGTTTTTAAAAATGTAAGATATTGTTATGTTCTGCTATTTAAATTATATTTTATTAACTTTTATTTTACAAAAGAAAACTTTTAGACGAGGTTTATAAAACGTAAATCTACTAAGGAAGGAGCGATGGAAACTAGGGCTTTTAAGTGTTTTTAAATTACAAACTAATACTAAACATGGCACTGTTTTCGATTATTTCTCCATGCTGAAGTCCTTAATCATTATTTGAATTTATAGTTAATTTTTACTATCAAAACTCGTTGAAAAGAAAAATATTTCACCATGATTGAACTATCTGCAATAAACGATTTAAATGATTGCATATTTTAATGTTTTATTATAATTCAAATCGATACAGTATGTATTTTATTTTAAAAACTTAAAACTAAATTTAAATTAAAGTTTCTTTAAAGTTTAAGTAGTCCCTAGAGCATTTAGGCTCCTTCTCCATTTTAGGCTCGAGTCTTTTAACTTGTTTGTTGTATAGTTGATATTGTCGCTGGGTGTACATAGAAGGGTAGGGGGGAGGGTAGGAGGAGCTGCCATTAGTTCAACTTGGCTACGTCTAAGGCCCGTAATTTATTGACGTGTTTCTACGTAACGATTTTTTATACATACATGCATGCTTTACATATATATGTATATAAAAATATATATGTTTATATATGTACATTTCTAGGCCAACATGCGCGCTTAGCCATAAATTGTTGGCCAGAATAAAAAAGCATATGGAAAGAGGCCGTTGCGCTAAATTTCATTTCATGCAGCACTGCGTTCAACAGCAATCCTTGACGTCCTTGGGGTCAAGTTGAGAGAGTGCGTAAAAGGGAATTTATGGCACACTCCCTCCTGTCTACTTTAAAGACATCTCTATCTCTCTCTCTCTCTCTCTTCCATTATCTATCTCTCTCTAAGAAGACCAAATTGTGCGGTCAAAACGCCGGTTAATTGGGTTTATTTATGCAATGACATACATACATCTGATAGTTATTGCAGCTAACTTTTTTTTTGTTGGTAGCCGTCATAAATCAAATAATAGAAAGCTGATGTTTTAATTAAAATTGTCATAAGATATAAAAAACACAAAAGGAAAATAGTAGTTGACAAGCGAATACCCTGTAAGGACAAACGAAATTTTAGTAATTTTTAGAATGCCAAGGACATCCATTGGTTTTTAGTCTCGGAATAACATACTTTATCTTACATATTTAAAAAATATATATATACATATATATATTCTCATTATTATGTGCTTTTTATTTACTTTAAAAGTTTCATCTTTAACTTAACTTAGTTATTTAAGTTTCCAATTTAAAATATAACTGATTCAACTTTTAAATTAGTTGTAATTTTATAAAAATATTTTAAAATATTAGATTCTGCCAATTATTATTCGATCCATTTATATGCTTATAATATCTAATGTTCAGGCTAATTAAGGTGCGAGAATAACAATCAATTCTTTGTATCATATAAAAGGTGTGGTCACTTTTTAATTAAAAATACAATAAAACAACGTCATCAAAAAAAACATTCTTTGTATTATTATGCATTATGATTTAAATTTTAAAATATTAAATTTATGGTAAATTCTATTCCACGAACTTATTTGTTGTTTTAGGAGTGTTGAAATCCATTTAATGGGTAAATGAAAAAACTCAATATTAACTTTAAAACTTCAGCTAATTGCAATAGAGAATTCGGGCAAACAAAAACATTTTCCATAGTAGGGATGTTTTTCGTGTGGGCGTGGCATTGGGTCTGCTAATGAACATCGATTTGGCCAGAGTCAGAGCAGATGCTGTGAGCGTCCCGTAATCGAAATCGGAATTTAAATTGACTCATTAAAACGAGCAAAAAGCGGGTCGCACGACAATTAAACAAACGCTGTCGCAACTTCATCCCCACCATGACTATCATTCCCCCTTAACCTCACCCTCCATTACCCATAATGTTATCCCGTCACGTTGCCCTCGCAAAGATCCCTAGCACCTAATATGGGGTCATTAGTTAATTTGCCAAACGGCTTCTATTGGTCTATACCCTAACCGAAAGAGTGATTTGAATTTATAATGCAGTTATATCTTTACAAACGTTTCCGAGTTAATATTTAAAAATATTAATTCTACACAATAGTATTTATTAGTTGTAGAATCTTAAGTGTATGTATTGCGAACAAATTACATTTTAATTGTCTGTAATCTATTGTGCCCACTAACAGATGTTTTTTGGAGGAATATTTAGATAGAAGTTCTACCCACTCGAGGTGAATTATTTTATAAGTTATATGGAACGATACATGAATAATTTGTTATATGGAGCAATTTGAACATGTGAAACGCAATTGAAAAACTGAGCACATTATCTATTTAGAATACTTCATTTGACCTTCCAGGAATCTATTGAAATCTCTGGTTTTTCAGAAAAATAATTGCCTTA
This sequence comes from Drosophila neotestacea, assembly GCA_035044365.1. NCBI lineage: Eukaryota > Metazoa > Arthropoda > Insecta > Diptera > Drosophilidae > Drosophila > Drosophila neotestacea. The sequence goes on from JAWNMD010000206.1 coordinate 62,925, forward strand.
TCTAGGGTCAAAAAACTCATAATTCGGTATACTATAATATAGCGATTTTTAAAGGAGACTTGAATAAAACTTTTTAAATTTTAATTGTCTTCTGATTAGAATACCTAAATAGCAAGAGCAAGTAAACTTCGTCTTTTGTCTCTTTTGGTACCAGTTGTTCTTGTTTTTATGAGGTTGCCATTGTCAAGGACGTTCACGTTCTTGTCCAGCCTTCCATGTCAGTCACTCTCACCACCATCGTAATCGTCACCATCGTCGACGTCTGTTAATTTATGTCAGCATACCCAAAGTTCTTTCGTTCTCGGCTTCCTCTCAATGAGTTTTGGGTGCGTGCCGAGCCGCAATCTGCCCGGGACTATTAGATTTTATTGAGCCGCTGATTTACACACCGCGTTTCAATTCAATTTCGGGTCGAGTCCGACTGGGTGGTTGGCGAGAGGGGCATGAGGAGGGGGACTCGCGACGCTAATCACGTCTAACAAAACTTTATGTCGGACCAGGGCAGCTCGAAATGGGAATTTAATTTTCACACGCCGCCATTTGGGAAAATCAATATGGGAAAATTGCTAAAATGGAAAAATGTAAACCACACAAAACAACAGCAGCAGCAACAACAATAAAAACATAAATCACCTGCATAATTTCGTTACAATTTTTACTATGCAATTTCTATTAAAGGTTTTTTACCCACAGTTTTTTTTTCCTGTGATTCTGATTCAATCCAACAAATGGGGCGTGCCCTCTGGTAGGCGGTCGCGTCCATTTTATTTACATTTATTGACCGCACCGACTGCTGGGACTGTCTGCGGATGTGGATACGAGTCTGTTGGATCTACTGGGTCTGTCTGAGTGGGTGGTGGGGTGGTGGGGTAGTTGAGTGGGTTATCAGGGTGGTTCGGCTTTGTAACTATGCAATTTGCAGCACGTGTGAACAGTTTTCTATTAGGCACTCGCGATGCCAATGGCGTAAATGTGCAAACGGAAGTAAGCAAAATCGTAACGGAAGTAGATTGAAGTGTCGGACTAGTTCGTATGGGTAATAGATATATGTAAGAAAGTACGTAGTAACCCTCTTAAGCTTCAACTGAGCTCTTTGATAACTTAATGGGCTCACACCTTGAGGCCCCAGAGAAATAAAGTCGAAGGACTAAGAAGTCTCTAATGTTAGTGAATCCTTTATAAACGTATTGAAATACTTGCTGCCATACAGAGCTAGAAAAGGTGCTTTAAATTATTTTTTATTAAATTATCTCACATAGTTGAAGCTTTGTAGCACTACCTTCATTAAATAATTAAATAGGATCTTTCACTGCCACTACATTTTTATTTGAGATTTGTTTGTCAAAAATTAAAGCCAAAAATAGTATTTAAATATTAGCTAACTGTGAAAGTTCCAACTCAAAAATATAAGTGGAAGAGAAATTCCCAACTAAAGTTTTTGTAGAAAGGAAAATTCTAAATAAATATTTACTCGTACTGGAACCTACGCAAATACCAGTAACAATTTGCTTAAAGCTGACATTTCCAACCATCTATAAAATTTTAGTGGAAAAATTCAACTAAAGTTTTAAAAAACAGTTTAGTTTAATTGTAAGCAAATTTTAATGTGATTTGTAGAAAATAAAAGCAAAAGCCTGTAAAAGTCGAATAATAATCTAGAAAAAAGAATTTCCTCTATATTATCATAACGATATAAAGTCAGTCAAATATAATGCTACGTAAACAGGTTATCGATTGAAGAAATCTTCCAAAACTGTTTCCCATTTATTAACTAACCAGTTTACCGCCTTTCGCAACTAAACTGTGCTTGGATTTACAATCATTCAGTCTATTAATCATGTAGTCTTAAATCAATAGATGTCATTAACTCAAGTCATTTCCTTTCCGGCTTCTGAGTTATTATTTTAATATACTCGTTTGAGAAAGTATATTTTGATGATGACCTATGATTACAGTTACTATATAATTATTGGGTTATTGAATATGACAAACATATTAAGCCGCCAAGAGCTGGATAATTATAGGGAAAGTCAAGTTCTCTTATTATTATTATATTATTATATTATGGCACGTGTTTACTTAGTGTAGCTCTTCAGCCACATTTTGAGTCGAAAAGACAGGCAATGGGATTGAGAATGAGAAAAAGATTCACATGTGTGCAACCCAGAAGAATAATGGACACATGAGTCCAGTTTGCTGGGCAGCTGTCAGCGCGGTTTCCAATTATCCGAAACCCAAATACCCCAAAAGTTGTCTGCAGAGGCATTTTTGGATTGCAATGCCACAAATCAAAGGCAAGTTTCACTTTTCCTGTCAATTTCCTTCAGCTTCAGAGTTTCATGTGGTCGACCATTGGGTAGTCAGTTGAATGCTTGATTGCTGCCCAATTTCCCATCTATCCCACTTACTATCCAAAATATCTCCCTTCTCTTGTATAAATTTGATTTGCTAATGAGCCGAGTCGAGACCATATGAAATTTAAAGTAGTTTTTTATCCTAAGGTTCTTGTGGTTTTATCAGTGGGTGTTGGTGAACTGTGGTTTGTGTGTGTCAACCACAGACTTGGGTCAGTATTTGAGTAGAGGTTCTAATTGCCAACACTGGGAATCAGGGTGTGAAAAATACTTACTTGATCGAGATAAATGGCTCGACAAGTTGAAAGTTTTGATTGTTTAGAAATTCATTTAGCCAACTGAATATTTCAACAGTAAAGATAACAGAGCAAAGACAAATTTTAAAATGTTATAGTATTCCGTAGTTTAAATAAAAACACCGATTTTATTTTCTATATTTGCCATTTATTAATATATCCTTATTTTTTGTCATATTGTCTATGACTTAGTTTTATTTATTTATCGTTATTTATGCATCGATTTTTATAGCCTAACACATTTTAAACTAAGCTAAACTCTGTCACTAAATTCTCCTTAAACGCAATGCGCCTTCTAACAATTTGCATAAACTCTACCTTTAAATCTTTACTTTAACTATGCAGGACTTTCCCGAATGCCTCGAGGACTCACACAGAACTAAGCTGCATTTTATAGGTAAATATATACATACATATTCATATATATGTATATAACCAAAAAACTTAAACTAGGTAAGTTTTTCTTTATACAACTTTGATAACTATACACAATAATTTTATTATTTACAACTCGATTTCTTATAATATATGTTTGTTATTTTGGGAACATATTTACTACAAATAATTTCGCTACTAAATTTCAGAGTCTTTTTGAAGTTGCCTTAGGTTCATTATAAATATTTCATATTCTTATTTCTTTATATAGGTATCTTATTCACTCAGATTAAATTTATCGCACATTTCAAACAATCGGAAATTTAAAGGGACTTTAGTACAAGAAAAATTAAAATTTTGCAAAAATGTCAGACATTAAAAAGGAATTCAGCAGATGAGAGATAAATTACTCGTATAATTTATCCTAAGGAAAGCCCACAGATGATAATACTTAACATTTATTGGAACTGCAATTTAATTTTTATCTATATTTCATATTGGAATATTGTATGCTGATCAATTCATGTGTATGATTGATAGAAATAAATGTTTTGTCGAAATTTTGATCATTTCAAATCGATATATTTTGCAGATATGTGATGTACTATTTCTTAGACATGATATAGTCCTTGGATATGTGCGGATCTTTGCTTTTCAATCCACATGGCTTGTCGGAAAGTGGCTCATCTCTAATCGATAATTATCTGCTGATATGTGGTAGTCTGTAATATTTTATCGTGTTTATTATCTTTTGATAAAGTTTATAGAACTGAGTAACACTCCAAAAGGTTTCTCGAAATGTGGGTCGTCTTTATTCAATTACATACTGCTGATATGTGATGGTCTGGGATGTGTTATCGTTAATCATTTTACTCGATATTACTAATAGGAGATATGCAGGTTGTAAAACAGTTGAACTAAGGTATGCACAGCACCTTAAGGAGAACATAACTATGAGATAAATATATTTATATTTATATACAAGTACATATAAGACTTAAATAGGTTTTAACGGACTATCTAGTCTAGGTGTACATGGGATAATTTCTGGCTTTATGGTGTAGACTTTCTATACTTCAACATTTAGACACAACTTTCTGGGACACGTTGCGTCATGAGGCAATCTTTGATGGCATTTATATTGATGTTGTCATCCAAGTCCTGTGACGAGTTACACGACGTAGTTGTTGTCGAGGTCACACCCACACCCAAGACACTTCCCATGCTGCCCAGTAATAGGCTTGACCCAGAGCCAGGTTGATGATGCTGCTGCTGCTGTTGCTGATGATGATGATGGTGATGGTGGCGATTCAATGTGGCCGTGTGTCCAACACTAGATCCACTTCCCTGTTGCAGCGGATGATGGAGTCGTCCACTGGCATAGGCATTCATTATATAACCACCTCCACTGCCCAACCCAGGCGGAAGTGTTCCCACTCCGCTGTGCGCTGCAAGTGTCGCCGTCGATGACAGCGACGTCGGGGACCCAATGATGGTCCCGCCCATGCCCAGAGGCAGGGGCTTACCCCCGCCACCCAGACTCCCCATAATACTGCTACTGGGTGAGATTACAGTGCTGCTGCATCCCCCTCCAGCCGCTGCCACGGCAGCCAACAGCTGTGCCCTCTGGGCATTGATCTGATTGTAGGTGACCGGTGGATTCGCCGGATCACTGGACAGCGTCGTAGTCGTCGTCATGGCAGGTGCCTGTAATAAGATAAAAGAGATATAGCAGTTAAAGCATTTGTACTCTCAACTCAGTTGAAATTTCCACATGGAACCACGTAAATCACCAACCCCAATCTCGTTCTGCACTTTACAGATATACTTAAAATCATGGTACACTCGAAATGTATTTTAGTTGTTAAGTGATTTTTGATACGGAAATTAGCAATTTAGCCACCCACCCAGATAAAAGCAAATGTAACTCTTTAAACCAAATTAAAAATACTCTAACAATATAACAAAACATATTTTGTAATCTAACATTATATACAACAAGTCAAATAAAGACGATAATATTTGAAATATCAAAGAAATATGAAGCAAATATGTTAAATTCCAGAGAATACCAGAAAGTTTTTACAACCATTATAATATTATACCATAATTTTAATAAGTTAAATCTTTACTTAAATTAAATTTAAAATGCCTACTTAACGAGATAATAATGTTTACATAGAAAAAGGTAAGTTATTCTAAAGTCAATTTAAAAGGTTAAGCTAAATCCAAATCAAAAACATTAAGTAAATTTTAAAAATATTTTTAAATTAATATTAATTTAATATTGTTCGAAATAATATTCTTATAAATTTTTTGCTTAGCATATTTCATGTAAAATCAGTCAAAAATGAGAGTAAGTTAATTATCGAAATATTTGTATATATAATTTTAATTTAATATGGGCCAAATAAGTTTTGAGAAATATTTCTTAAGAGGATTCCCCTCAAATACCAGATTTAAAAGTAGAAAGCAAGTTTCAAGCCCGTTTTATTGAATTCATTAACTTTTAAATTGCTGAAAAAACGAGTAATCTAGCAAACTCTCTGGCATGTCAAGGCAAACCACAAAATTGTAGCGCATGAAAGGCGGAATCGCTTCACTATCGAACAATATTTTTTGGCAATCGAAATGAAATTGTAATTGAAATCTCTGGATGCAATGCGAATTTGCAGAATTGAAATGCAGGAATTGCGAAATTGCGTTGTTGTTTGTTGACTTGCAGATTCGCTGGGTTGTGTTATGTTTGGCAATATTTAAAATTATTTAATTAACGAATTGAGTTATGCCCGGTATTGGCATTGGGGTCCATGCCCAATCCCAATCCCAATCCCACACTCACCGACTGTTGGTAATTTAAATGTAATTGAAATCAGCGCAGCAAATCCCATTTATAGAATGCACAGAGAGTTCCCCTCTCTATCTTCACTCTCTCCCTCCAGCATTGCCTTGTGCTTATCTCTGCAATGCCGAAAACCACAGCATGGGTATTTTTTTATTATTATTATAATTTTTTTTGTATTCAATATACATTTTCCACTCTGTGCTGAGTCTGCATTGCGAATTGGTTGGGCTCTGAGCGTGGCCGTGGTCAGTTTTTGGTAGATTAGTGAAATATATATATGCATATATGTATATGAATTGTAGATATTTGAATTTTTGGAATTATTCCTGGGTATGGCAGTCAATTGGTCATGGTCTGTTTATGGCATATGCTCAGAACCAAATTCTAATCGCACTCCAACAGCTTATGGTAATGCCGGCAAATGCATAAATGAACTCTAATTGCAAATTTAATGAAATGAAAACAAACGGGAAAAGCAAAATGCCAACAGATGCGCTTATCTAAAATGAGTAGTTTCATTGAAAGCATAAACATATAATATGAATATGGAAGCCTTTAACTAAAATAATAATTAAATATAAGAAGATCGTCCTCTTTTTAGACCCAGTACTTTAAAAAAGTACAAAAGGGTCTATTAAGTTTGTGCAAAAAAAATGAGCGTAACAGGCTGAAGGAGGCGTGGCAGACCCCATAAAGTATATATATTCTTGATCAGCATCAACAGCCGAGTCGATATAGCCATGTCCGTCTGTCTGTCTGTCCCTTTTTTGAGTTCCTAGATCTCAGAGACTATAAGAGCTAGAGACACCAAATTTGGCATATACGTTCATCTATGTAAAAGGCCCATTGAATAAGTTTGTTTTCGATTTTTGCCACGCCCCCTCCGCCCCTGGAAATTGAAATACAAAATTTCGAAGTCGAATTACAGAGCCCCTTTAGTGCTAGCGCCCTGATTTTTGTTACATAAAATATACATTATGGTTCAAACCAGTCCACAAAATTTCATTCCAATCGGTTGATAAACGCGGAAGTTATTCAACTAACAATGTTACGGGCAAAAGGAAGAAGAAAAGATGCTAGCGACCTCTGTGTTTATTATCTTTTAACTTATCTTCGTAGTGGCGCCATCTATTGAATGGTACGCAACATTTAAAAGCAATCTTTAGTGCACGCTTTTCACTTAAAAAGTACTGGGTCCCCTACTGTCGAGCTTGCTCCACTGTAGCTTAATGCATTTTTTATTATTAACAAATTTAAATGTCTAAATCCACTAAAAATTGTTAAACTTCTTAACATGAAAATAAATTAGTTGAAATGAGAAATCAATTTAAAAATTCGATTAAATTTAAAGTTCATCTTTATCAGTGGAAACATCTAATCATAATATCAAAAATAATAACTTTAAAGTTAAAGGAAATTTCAGGTAATCAATTTTTTTGCAAAGGACACTCTTATCTTCTCTTCTTTGAATTTCTATAAATTTACAGCTTATTTGAAGCTCAATTGTTTTTCAATTGAAGTACAGAACACATATGTTTCACACACAATTTCATTGAGCTGGCTTAGCACCACAAAAGTGCTCCCTCCATCCTCTTTTTAGCTAGTTAAGCAAGGCAGCTAAGCAATGTCGAGCAATATAAATACCAAAAAAATAAAATTGATTGATTATGGCTAGCTCGACATGATGTATTGTGTTTGGAAAATGAATCTTGCAATTACCTTGTCGCTGGCTGGTTGCTATCCCCTCAGATTGAGCCAATGGCTTTTATTTATAACTAAGGGGATGAGGAGGAGATTTAGGAAAACCGTGGAACAAGACGTGTGCTCTGACAGTTTAAAAGCTTTTTTTAATAAACATCCTTTTGACTGGTTGGGGTTGTGTCGAATCTGGTGTTGGTGTTGGAATTGCGATTGAGGTTTTGGGCTGGGACTGAGGTTGGGAGTTTTGCCATTTGAAACCCGCCCACCCGAGGTTGCCCATCTTTGTGGCTGCTGAGTTTTGTTAAGCAATTTGGCAATTTGAGTATTTGATTGGTTTTAGTGCAGAAATAGATAGCCAGAAATGGCAAGCGTGGCTAATATGAACCTGAACTGACAACTGATAGACGTTAACTGGAACTAAATACATACATATCGGTAACCAGAGCATACTCACAAAAAAGCAATCCCAATCAAAGGGCTATGCAAATACTCGAATCAAGTCAGTCTAAAAAATATGCCATTGAAGTTGCCTTCTCTTTTCAAATTTCTGTGGTGTTTCAGGACAAGAGATCTCATTCTAATTATATAAATTTTCCAAATATTCAAATCAATTTTAAATAAAATATTAAGAAAAATGTTTGTTTTTAACGTGTTTACAAACATTTTAAATGTGAACAAAATATGCTTTCATTTTATGTAGCAGTTTAAAAACTATCGGTTTAAACTAAACTGCAAAGAGCAAATACTTATTTCTAATTTAAAATCTTCTTAATTTTAATATATTCTCATGAATTTTAGATGTAAACAAAATTTGTTATAATTTGTTGGTAGCTTAAAATATATTACATTCAAATTAATTTATATTACTTTTAGTTAAACTGCCATTAAGCAAAAAAGTTGGAAAAAAAGTCATGCTACTAATTTGTGCAATGATAATATAAATTTTCGATGCTATTATAGATTATAAAGTTAAGTACGTGATTCATTAAAAAAAAACAGTTAAAGCTGATTCGTTAAACAGACTAAATAAAAAATGTAATACAAATTTAAAATAAATAAATTTGAATATTATTCAAACTGAAATCAATCAATAAATTAATTAGTGAATTATATTTAAATATAAATTTGTATAAAATTTATAGGGGTATAATTATATTTTACGTATTAATGTGGGACTAGCGCCATAAACAAACTATAAGTTGAACTTGGGATATTAAATAAATTAGATTAAATTAAATTAAATTATAATCAACTACAATTTATACCATCTACTCGAGAGGAAAGTGGAAGTTATTTTAAATTTTGAATTTAATTGATTAATAATGCAGTTGTTTTCTAAAACTTATTCTTGAACAATAAAATTAGTCATATTTTTTGTATTACAAATTTTAAAAGTGGCTTACTTTTATATTTTTTCTTTGTTATATTATAATTTTACATTTTAATTATTTTTTGGTATAAGCGTAATATGTTGAAATTTATTTATGAGTTCTAAATATTACATTTTGCTTAAACTGAAACAAATATTATTGATATTATTCTTAAATCTTGTGTTGTTTCAGTAATTCAGCTGAAAAAACAATCAAAACCGATAGATCTATATCAAAAAGAAATATTTCTACTCGTACAGCATCGGATTGAAACAACGTCCCATGAGTTGGAGGTCCTTATTAATTATGAATTTAATTTGCAGACCGCACAATAACTTTTCAGTTTCTTAATATTCCCAAATCCAGTAACAAAAAAAGTGTTGTTTATTAAAATCCCCGATACTTACATTGCCATTAGGTGACCATTTGGAAACGCTTCCAACGACTCCAACGCCAGAAGGCGTTACGGCTGCTACAAACTGAAGGGTATCGCGGTCCGCGGGAGGAGCTGTGGCAACTGCTGTGGAGGTGCTACTACCTGTGGCAGTTCCAGCTGTGGTGCTGCCCACATTGGAGGCATTGCTGCCACTGCTGCCGGCGCTGCTGCCACCAACTGTCCGAGATTGAAATTTATTGATGATGGTGCCACGTTTTGGGTACGTCGAGTGTCCGTTTGGGGAGGATCCATGTGTTCATGTGAGGATGCGGTTGCGTTTTAGATTGGCGGATTCCATCGTTAAAAATATTTACGATTAAAAGAAAATTGCATCGGTTGATTGGATTGGATTGGTTTTTTGTTTCGTTTCGTTCCGTTTCGTTTGGTTGAGGTTTGGTTTTGTTTGGTTTGGTTTGGTTTAGATTGCCGGTCGTATTGTTGTGTTGATGAGATTGATTACGATTACGGGTCGCCCAACAGCAGGAAACAGGAAACAGCAATGTCAATGGCGGTTACGATATCCAGGATGATAGAGAGACACATGAAAGTAAACGTCAGAGAAGTGGCCATAAAATTTGTCTTGTAATATTTATTCACTGTCTTTTGAAAAGAACTATGAAATCAAAGTTTGCTCCTTAAATTATTTTTGAAACTTCTTGAAGTATGTGGAAGATAATCTGTTCAAGATAATTTATTTTCCTTATTTCATAGCAATTTCAAATATTAAAATTATTTTTCTAAGACTTATTTACTATTCTTTAATCTATATAAGAAGTTGTTATCTATTTCACTGCGACCTTTACTCTAACAATAACTTAATATCTACTTCTTTAAAGGTTTCAATAATTAACAAAATTCTGGTTATAAATATTTTTAAACATTTTTACAGGAAAAAAAAAAACATTTTAAAGATACTGTAGTACTTGTAGATTTTATATTAATATCGTACTATCCTTTTAGTCTAACACGTTTTATATTCATAAGAAGTAAGAAATTATAAAAACTAGAAAGAGGCTTCCATTTGAAGCTTTAACTTCAAGGGACTATATCAACCTGCTTAAACAATTTACTTTACCCAATGATACGTAGAGTACATTAACGACAAGCAACAACTGTTTATGAGCTTACCATATTGTGAGGGTATTACATCTGGATCACGTTCATCTTCAACCAAATCCTCCGATGATTTCGTTTTTATATCCGTGTGCTGCCAGCGCGGTTTCTCCAGGTTTCCGCTCTGTAATATTGTCGCCAAATAATAATATTAATTGCACTCCAATGTGGGAGTTACATATATTTGAAGGACATGTTGGCGGTTTACTCACCTTAAAGACATTGCCTGATTGTACGACCACGCCCGCTGCTGTCGCCTTGTTGCCATGCTGGCGATTGCGTCGCAAATTGTGGACAAATGTTACCACAAATATTCGTATCGCGATGGCCACCCCAATAATTATGATGGTCAAAACGCTGCCAACAATAACCGGGGACAGTGTCAGTGTTACATCGTCGTCTGTTGTTATCGTTGTTATTCGTTGGCATCGGTTATTGTTGTAATTACAGGTTGACAATCGACGGTCATAAATCATCGTCAATTTTACATAGATATCGCATCACATCAGACATCGCAAGTATCGCACATACATCAAGGTTCATCACGTTGATTGTTTTTTGTTGGCCAAGTCGAGTTTGACAGTTTTATTTTTAGCCAAGTTGTGTTAACGACATGTGAAAGAAAATGAGAAGAGAAGAGAGAGAGCCACAAATGGGCGTGAGTTTTTTACGCAAAATAGGCAATTGGAAAGTAGACCGATGCACAGTGATTCACATCATCAAAAAAAATAATTAAATTTTATATGATCCTTTGAGTGTGGAAAGAAGTCCATTCGAAAGTAAATAACTCAGTGAAAAAATTAAATCCACCATACTTTCTCAATGAAATGTTTTGATTGATTGTACAAATTATTGATTCTATTTATTTATACAGTTTATAAGTGAGCCATATAACTATGAACTATTTGATATGCAAATGTATATTAAGATAATCATTTCCAATGAGTCTAGAATATATCATGCATTTGTCAGACCGTATTTCACATATTTATCACAAATCTGGAACCACTGTGCAGGGCAATTGCTTTAGTGAAGTGATGTGAAGTGCAGCTGGCACGTCAGAAAGTAATTCTACACATATATTTTAAGCCATTTGAAAAGGCATCCATCCCATGAGGCAGGCATGTTGATTATGTAAGTACTGCAGATGACTCTGGTACCTGTCAAATGTCGCCACCATGTGTGTGGAGTCTGCCAGTCTCTCAGTGTCTCTGTCTGTCTGTATGTCCTGGCAGGCCAACAGCAGCAACAACAACAACAGTAGCAAGAGCAAGGAGAGCGGCAAGTCCTTCTTTGGTATTAATACATGAAATCACAGAAAAGCGAGCAGAAGGCGTCTTTAACTGGTCTCGGAGGCAGGCATGTGTCAAATGCAATCAGCCCTATGATTCCCATCCATCAATCAAGTACAGAGCATGTGTGTGTGAGTTTTTACAACTCTGTGTGTGTGTGTGTGTGTGTGTGTGTGTGTGTGTGTGTGTCACTCACCTGTCTTGTAAGCTGTTGAGCCAATTATGAAATCGGGCAACATATATGCTGCACTTCGTCCTTTTTGATTGTAAGAGTAGATGCGTAACCTCAACGAGTTATTCTCCTGCATCATCATCGAGGTGAGCGTGTCCAGATTCTCCAGCGAGAAGAGTGCCTCCTCCGCATTGCTCAGGTTAAATCTGGGAGGAGGGAAAGAAAATGTAGATCCAAAGATGTTATTAAATCAAAATGGCAAATCAACAGTTCTGAGCCTTTAATCATGTGCAATCAAATGTCAGAAACGGCGAAAAAAACCCAACAAATACCAAAAATGTTTTTGGCAGCTTACGCTTTTATGGTCCCCGTTTGGATCTTATTCCCCCAGTCCCTTGTTCCAACCACACACCAGTCAACACCCCAAATCCCACCCTTCTTCTATTCACATGCTTCAATCATGACCTCAATTTGAATTTGATGCCTTTGCCTTGTTGCGGCTTTCACTTGTCTTGTCCTGCTCTCTTTTTGATTTGGCCAAAAACTCTGAAATATTAGGGTTCAATGTCTATATAAATTTTGCATCAGTCTTACATCCTTTTTATACCCTTACTTAAGGTATTTATATTTTGTTACGAATAATAACAGCTTAAATTATACGTATCTAAAGTCTAAAAAAAGTAACAGCTCTTTTTTTAAAGAAGATAATTAATATTATACATTTTATGAAACCAATATCGTTTACATTATAAATAGTTTTAGTTTATATTTTTTTTATAACTTCTGCAAAAAGGCTGGTTTAATGATGATTCTCTATTTCAGAACAACTCTAGAAATTTATCTGAATTAATTGTTTTGCCTTAAGAACTTTAAATGGCTCTTTATATGAATCGTCTTGTTCAGAGTATTTCTACTCTAAAGATAATTTGCATTCATTTAAAACTAAGTTAAGTTCAATTATGAATATTAGTTTGGACATAAAAAATTGACTAACTATAGGAAGCTACAAGAATCAGCCTTCATATATTATATGTTAGAGTATGTGAAACTTTACTACAAAAGGTCGGTTATATATCCGTGATTTTTTCCCCTGCGTAGCATTTCCTGTTACAAACATTTTTACATTGATGACGACGTTTGTTGCTTTTTGGCACAATCTTTTTGAATGAGGGTTCTTTGATGTTTTGGGCTGCCAAGTATCCCTGTGGGCATCATACCCTTTATGAGTATGTTGGGTGCCGGCTTGGCATTGTTTTAATAAGCAATATTTATTAAACGTTTCTGGTTTGTTTCTCTGGGCAACTGGTACAATATATATTTATATATATTGTCCTTGCATAATGTAATGTGTGCATATGAATACGACTTCGATTCGAATTTTGGCTATAATGGAATGCGCATTTTTTAAACACCCATTCGACATGCATATAAATTGTTGATTTTCACTACTCACAAGAGAATATTGGTAGAGAAGCGAGAACTTGGCCTGAAGCATCCTCTTTCACGCCTAATTACACCTCCCTAAGGAGTGTGCACACACATTTATGCTTATGAGAGTCAAATACTTGACCCCAGACATCCTGGCAACTTCTCTCTCCCTTCACCGGTATTTGTCTGCCTGTTGTTGATATTGAATAACATTCTGCAGAAGTATTTAGAGAAGCTGTCAGACGCAGATATGCGTAAGTTGTCTGTCCACCTTTGTGGCAGAGTCTATATATAGATTTATAATCATATATATATGTAACGACAGCCTCCATTAACTGGTAGGACTTTGATTAGGAAATTGCCGGTGATTATGGTACCATAGAATTAAGTTGAAATAAAACTGTTAAATCGACATTTCTACGTATCTGTGAATTATTCATTATCAACTTTGTGCAACTTTAAGTTTTGTAATATTGTGTTTTTACTCCTCTCCTAGCATTTAATTTTTGTAAGATTTTATCTGATTAACTTCTTGAATAAATAGTATGGTAAGTAATACAGACTCCTAGAATTAATAAGATCATTTAAAATCGATTTTCAGATTAGTCAAGTGCTTAGGAAAATCAAGTATAGAACAAGTTAATACTTAGTTTGTAATAAGTAAATAGACACTTAAATTCTCTAGAATTGTGCAAATCAAAAATATATAGCGAAGTTAAATTCCGACAGCCGAAGATTCCTTTTTATTTTGTGTTGATACTGTTAATTATTCAGCAATATTATGATCTTGTAATTTTGTAAATATATTATATGTAACTAGAAACATCTATACTTTTATCTGCAAATCTAAACTCTTATTAATTTTGACTGCAGCTTACTTAGGCATTTAGAGCTGGTTTTATGTTTTTATATTAACCAACCAAATAGTTTTCCCCGGGATTAATATTAGATTAAATTTTGCCAAACATATTTGGCATATGCTTCAAGTCAACGCCTAGGGCTGAGGACTGAGCAAGGCAGCTCTATTTAATCCGCTTATATGAGTAGCCCAAATCGCACACCCTTTGGCCAATTGAGGAGGTCAAATGGGAGGTGATAACTGTTGGCAGTAGTTGTTATATTCGCAGTTGATTAATATGCTTACCTTGTAATACCGGTGCGTGTGGAAAACATTTCGAGGACAAATATTTGAGGCAGACCGCCATCGTAACCCGGTATGCATTGTATGTCCACATTGAGCTCTGTCCGATTAAAGATGCTGCAATTGCTGACACCATTTGGCAGAGCTGAGAATCCGTATACGAATCAGATTTATGTTGTTCATGTTTGCAGATTGTCCAGGAAATTAACAAGCCACCGGATGGGAGTAGGACATGAAAAAAAGTAAAAAACAGAACACACATATGAGGAGTTGACTCTTTTGACTCGAGGTGGGGAAATAACAGGAGCAAGCAAGGACACTCTGAACTGAGTGTGAGTCTGCCGACTGTTAAGGTCGTATGGCGTTTAATGAAGCGAAATCTCAGAAAACAAACAGACATTCGGAATCAGAGTTGCCACAGAAATGTAAAGCAACCGAAAACCAGCTCAAAAACAAGTTTCAAATGGATAAGATGGCATTAATTTCGCTTTAAACAAATTTATTTTGTATATATCCCACTAGCTGACAGTTTTATTGAAACTTAAATTTAATTTATTTTTGGTCCTGCCAATGTGTCTGAAAAACAAAATCTCTTAGAGTCTTAAGTTTGATAAATAAAGCAATCAGTTAGAACCACATCTTAAAAAATTTCTGTTTTAAATATTATGGCATAAAATGGAAATAAGTAGATTTTAAATAGATCTATTATTTATTTTAAATATATCAGCAATTAAATTTAAATTATATTTATGGCAGCGGAAAATGTATTGAGAACCTGAAATTTATTTAAGGGCTGTGACACCAACGGTTTGGTTTAACTGATTTGGAAGTCAACTCGATCCGAAATCCCTAGAAATTTCTGTAGTACCCCAAAATATATCACTTATTAATAATTTCTAGGAAATTAAAATGAATTTTAGAGTGGCCAATTTTTGCGACTTAAAGTTTAAGTAATGGGAAATCTCAAATTTCTGTTCTTAGTAAATTTGGAAAACCACACGAGTGAAAATCTCTCTCGATTTCTGCACCTGAATTCTGTTGAAATGTTCGAGTTTAAGAGACTGACTCGACTCTCCCTTATTATTAACAAATTTTTGTGGTACTTGTTTTTCAGTAATTACATAATATTAAGTTAGAATTCGTAGAATTTCCACTTACCCGCCAAAACCACTTGAAAAAGACAGGGCTGTTGTTGTGTGCCCACCTCGTTGGCCGCCCAGCAGGAGAGTGTGCCATAATCCTGCAAAATTCAGACATTTTTATACACAAGTATACCACAGGATTCATATATGTATACGAATAAATATACATGTACATATATATGTGAATTGTGTATCGCTTAATTGGTGAAGTTGTCCTGTTTACCTGATCTGTGACCGGAGTGTACTTTAAAATGCTGCGGCTTCCATTCACGCTGAATCGTTCACTGCCCACATCCAGAGTTTCACCCGAGTTGTTGAATTTCCAGCGAAATGTTCTGTAACATGTTTTTTTGTTATTGTTTTTGTTATTGTTATTCTTTTTTTATTATAAATATGTTGTTGGTATTTGCATTGCGTTGACATTTTGACAGTTACGTTGTCAGAAGGATACGCGTGCAAAAGGCAGAATCATCAGTCCACACAAAAAGGTGGATTGCCACAGAGACAGCAGACAGAGATAGAAGGGATTCAGGAGGAAGAGAATGGACAGGGGATAGGGAACAGGGGTCAGACAGCAAGTGCGACATGTTTGCAAAGTTTACATTTTTAAAATAGCTCGTTAAAATATTAAAGGTTAAATACGAGTCGAATCCATATACATCGGAAGCTTTTTAAAAGGTTAATTATCTCTGGCATATTCGGTTGAACGCTTTCGATTCCCACTTGTATTTCTCACTCGTAAATCAATATACCTACGTATGTGCATACATATGTATAATTAAATAAAGTCGCAAGAGAAGCTTAAAGTTTAAACTTAACTTTAAATTAAACAAAAATGCTGATTAAAATATGTTGAAAGCATTTTCAGATGAATTTATTATAGTTAAGGATTGAATGGTCTTATAGAATAAAATACTTTTGATTTCTTATATTTTAATGAGCGTACTGAATTTTGGCTTATGTTTAAATTTGAATGTTTAAATTTGAAAAATATCAAATGTCTTACTAAGAAACTCTCAAGAAACAGCAAAAAGAATGTTGAAATCTTATAGAAAAGATACGAGGGTATTTTAAAAAGTCATCCATTTTGTAGTGATTAAAATGAGAAAATGTGTGTATACCCTTCCAATTTTGCAATTTAAAGACATTTCACTTTAATTTTAAATGCTTTTCCAACAGTCTGTAATTGATTTGCATTTTTCGCTATGCGATACTTTAATTTAAAAACAGAAAATTCAGAGAAGGAAATCGGTGAGAGCGAAATAAAGAGAATGGTTGGCATCGCTGTCAAGCAGTTAAATGCTGATAAATTAACTTGTAGCCGCCTTCAGGGCAACAACAACAAAAACAACGGGCCGGACGCCCCAAAGTATGCAGCAGCTTTTTAATGTTCACGCTGAGCGGAGGCGTCTCCGTCTCTGCCGCCGCACAGTGGCTCGCTTACAAGACTCACTTGACACTAGACCAGAAAAAAAAAAAATTGAAAAAATTGAAAAATGTTAATCCTACACAGAGAGAAATAATCAAGTATTTCGTACTTAAAACTCAACAATTCGAACTTGATATCGAACCAAGTACGGAATTACTATATTCGAGGACCACGCAGTTATTTCAAGTTCGATTTTCAAGTACGATTTTTAAGTTTGTAGTCTTGAATTTAAGTACACTTTATACTTGAATCAAGTACTGAAAACTCGAAAAATAAGAACTTCCGATTTCATTTCAAGTTTTCTGTACTTGAAATAATATCTATTTATTATTATTTTTATATTTGTTATTAAATTTTTGTATTGTTTTATTAATTAGTTATTAAATTTAAATTTATGTATATTACCATTTTCATTTAATAATAACATTATTGTTTGTTTTTTAATAACCTGACTTACATGGGGGATTCGAACTCGGGACCTCTGCTCGGGTACTCTATCCAGTGAGCTACGATGTAAACAATTTCTTGTAGACTTAAAAACCTATATATTCTACACAGAACGACAGGCTGACACAGACAGACAAATTGACGGACAAATGACAGACAACAATTTATTTGTTAAAATGTAATTATATCCAAGGAATATTTTGAAAAATGTCAAAACAGAATGCAAAACATTAAAAAATACTATTTAATTAATGCCGCTGGTGGGGTTCGAACCCGGGTTCCGAACTTATATTGAGTATTTTCGTACTCAATTTATAAGTATATTTCGAATTATACTTGATTCAAGTTTACTTTTACTCGAAACAAGTCTACTTATACTTGATTCAAGATTTTTCATGCTTGTTTTAAGTAATTCGTACTTAAATCAAGTATTTATTTTAAGTACTAAAAATACTTATTTCAATGCATTTCGTACTTAATTTTAGTACGTGTTTTTTTTCTCTGTGTATTTATAGTTCAAAGATAGAATTATATAATCAAATAAATAGTAAATTTTTTTATAAACCTCTATCTCTCCCATTTTACTTTAAGCAAGTGACTGTTATTCCCGAAGAATTCGACTGCTTTAAAGCGGTTTTATATATAAATTTATTTATTTATTTGTCAATGCATTGTGCCTCAAAAGGGGTCTCCTCAATTATTGCATTATTTGCTGGACCAATTCTCATTATAAATATTTTCAACAGATTTAAATAATAGATTTATTATGTTATCTTGTTAATTTTAATTTTCTGTTCATAGTTTGATAATAAATAAATAATTCAGAAGCTGTGATTTTTGCAAACACGCCACTGTGCTCCGTCTCTGCCTCAGGTTCCGCCTCTGCAACCCACCCCCCAGCCAACCATCTCTTCTGCCCCACAGCTACCACAACAATTACACGACGCAGCTGTGCTGGAAGTAGCATCGCGCATATTTTCCGCTGGCTAATGATTAATTATTTTAGCATAAAGCGTCAACTCAAGACACAGACAGCACACACCCGCACACACACACACACACACAAAGAGAGACAGAGATAAAAATTGAAATTAAATACAAGACAAGCCTGATGGACAGACAGAGGAGAGAGACAGGGACTGAAAGTGCGAAAGAAAGAGAGAGGCGGTCGACAGGCCACAGCAGTGTGGTGGCTCATTAAAAAAACATTAAAGTGGGCAAATGTGGCAATGTGAATTAACAGAGTCCAGCAAAAAAAAAAGCCCCTCCACGCTTCCCTCTCTCTGCATTTCACCATTCATGGCATCTGCACATTTAGCATGAATTTAAGGCGTCGCATTCAAAGCAAAATAAAACATTAGGCGCCGCCTTTGAAGTGCCATCGAATCAAAATATTGTTAAATTTTCGCACATTTCCTACAATATAAACAGCATTTTCCGTTACACACACACGCACACGCACAACACACACACTAACACACAATTTCAGTCATTTGTCAATTTAGCAAAGTTTCATTCAACAGGAAACCGGAAGCAATTGCCTACAACAGCAAAAGGGAAGCGCTGATACAAGGGGAGGGAATGGGAGACTGGTGCAGGGGTAGCCAGTGCGTAGTAAAAAGTTGAAAGTAATATAGGGGATGAGGTTTTTTGTCTCTACTCACCGTGGTGGAGGATCCGCTTGTATCTCACATATAACCTCAACAGTCTCATCCTTGGAGGCACCAATTAGTATAACGCGATCCGTGTGCTTGCAAACAGGCGTGTCTAGAAGGTAGAAGGAATACAAAACACAATGAATCAGTTGGGTATACAATACAAAAGAATATCCTAGGAAACACATATATTCAAAGATAAGAGATTTTTATAAATAAATTGATGGTTGACAGGTTATCATTGACAGGTTTATCTACCCTGCAAGGTTATCGGCAACATATAAAAACGTTCCCAAGTCTTTTATTTCGAATCTTAAACATCACACACATATAGAAAACTTTAAGATAAAATTGATATAAGATTGCTAAAAATAGATATATAAAAAAAACAAGCTTCAAGAAAAATTACTTTGTGGAAAACGCTATAGTCTGATAGGATAGAATTTTATTTGTATTTTATTTATTTGGTTTGGTTTTTTCTAAATATTTTACATCTGTTAAATAAACTGTATTGTACTCGAAGATATTTCCCAAATTTCTATAGCCACAACATCCCTGTAAGACGCAACAGAATAATCGCCCTAATTTTGGGGAAAGGGAAAGGAAAACAGACTGAAAAATGAGGCAAAACATTTGGTTTGGCGTTGGGCGTTGCACGGGGAAACGCACAAAAGTGATTTAGACAGCAAGACGCCCCCTCATCAGTAAGAGTAGGCCCAAGTCCCTCTCTAACCCTCCCTTCCCGCTCATCTGCTCATTGGGGACGCAGGGCCAAGGCAGTCAGTCAGTGTCAAACGCAATGGTATTCGTGGAAAGCCGTTGAGTGGCGACGTCGTCCTTGTTTACTTGAAATTAATTAATGTGGCAACATGATTTAGTACTTGCAGGTAAATAAGGCGTTCATAAATGTTAAAGGATTATTAGCTGACAGCACACGTGGCGTATGCGTAATTTTCTGTCGCCGTTGCTCACAGCATTTCTTCCCCCCAAAGCTAAGGAAACCAAATGAAACCAAACCAAACCAGACCCATTAGCAGTCAGGCAAGTTGAATTTTTGATGAATTGTTTGTCTTAAAAATTTACAAAAGGACGTAATTAATTAGCTGAAACAAGCCGCCCTTTGTTGTAGTTGT
This sequence comes from Drosophila neotestacea, assembly GCA_035044365.1. NCBI lineage: Eukaryota > Metazoa > Arthropoda > Insecta > Diptera > Drosophilidae > Drosophila > Drosophila neotestacea. The sequence continues at coordinate 83,254 of JAWNMD010000206.1, forward strand.
TTTTGTTATTTTACATTGTTGTTGTTGATGTTGTTGTTGTTATTACTTGTGCTGTTGCTTATTTAAATTGCAAATTCACGAGCACTGTTTGATCAGACGTCAGCCAATTAGAGAAACTCACTTGAGACAGCACTTGAATAATACTTGTTGCTGCTCTTTGCTCATAATAATAGACAGAAAAGTTCAATGGCATCAAAAGAAAAACGAAATTGTTGTTGCAGCATTGCTGCTACTTTTTAATAGGGCTAAAGAGCAAAATAGGAAATTCGTAAAAGGTCGATTAATGGATTATTTAGCGAAACAAAAGAGCATTGACATGAAATCTAAAGAACGAATCTACTTAGAGCAAAGAAAGACAAAAATAACAAAAGAACTTCATTACTCGAAGCTTCCCATCCAGTCATTAAATAATAAATACGACAGTGAATAATTTGTATTAAGATTACATTGATTTTATAATCTCTGCTTAAACAGGCTTTGTGATAGCAACTGATAACATTTCCAAGCACATCAGCTAGAGTTTTAAACATAATTGCTAACGATACCTTAGATACACCTTTCTTAATCGCATAACATTCTCTACTCATTAGATTGATTTTTACACAATTTTTTTCAGATGCAAGTAAATTGGATTCGCTCGTCAATTGTAAGTAACTTAAATACTTCTTTAGAAATTTGATCAGAAAATTATTGGAAATGTAAAGTAAGTTAGTACCGTATCTTACCACTTATTATATTAAAGTTTGTAAGGCTAAAAATGTGAAATTTAGTAAAAAATGTATTATGATTTTTTTCACATTTTTTCTACCACAAAACAAGCAATTTTTGAATCGTTTCAATTAGTAGCTCCGACTCAGAAGACTAACTGACAATCCTTTAAAATTTGTTCTAAGAGTGTATACTTTGTATACATAGTATCTAAGTATAACAATTTACAACGTGGTAAGAAATGTAGTCTTTAATTAACATATGTATTAATTTAGGTACTAAAAAACTTATTATTTTAGCTACTCTTTATTAAGCGACTCTGTTTCAGAAGATTAACGGACAATACTTAAGAACTGTGTATAACATTTGTTCAATAAAAAACATATTTTAATTATGCGTCTGTTTCAAGTTTACCAATACCCGGAAAACATATTTAAACATAAACAAATTCTTTGAATTTAAAGTAAAGAATTGTTTTCATAGGGCAGACCATATTAAAAAATTACCATATTAGACTTTTTTTGTTAACAGAAGTTATGACAAAGCAAAAAACTTTTGCGCAATAACAAAACCAAAATGTCAGCAGTTGCAAGAAGATTCTGTTAGAAATAGGAGAATCGGGAGTCGCGGTGGCAAAACATTTAATTTATAGCTCGCAGCAATGCGTCTGTCTCGGTTGCATAGAAGGAGGAGGTGGCACTTAAGTGGGGTGAAGTACTCGTAGTCTGAGCATGTGAATTGCTCAGAGGCAAGAACTGGTAACTGGCAACTGGCAACTGGCAACAGTAATCTCTGCCTAACTGGGAACCCACTAAATCCGGCTCAAAAGCTCATTATGAGTGCGATCATCATCCGGGAGAAGCGCTTGTCAAATTGCTTGAATTTAAGTTACAGCTGCCTCATCATGGGACTCCTCCACATGCTCGTCCTTCATCTCCATCTTCATCTCCTTTTTGGGAAGACGAAGTGTTGGCAACGCTTCGCGGCCTGTTAAATTGAAGCATAATTCCGCAGCAGCTGCAGTTGCAGTTGCAGCAATGAAATATGATGCAACGCATGTGGCAAGCATATGAAAAGCGACTGGATTTTCTCTCCTTGTGAGAGTGGGAAAGACGCGATAAATAAAACGAGATGGCAAAATGTTGTATTTATGCAAAAAGCGGAATGAAAAATATTTTCACAGCCTTGACTTGCAACTGCGTCCCGTCTCGACTCAACTTGAGTCAAGTTGAGCTGAGTTGTAAAATGAAAACGGCCGAGCACAAAAAAAATGCAATACATCAAATGGGACAAGGGGGGGAAAAGTCGAGGAGGGTCTGCTTGACAACGACAGCGTCGCTGTCTGACTTTATGATAAGAAAACATACGTTAAAACAGAAACAGAAGAGAGACATGGGCAGGGGCAGGGGGAAACTTCTCTGGGACAGCCAGATAGATGATGCATTCAAACAAAGTGCTGGCTCGTAATGCCAACTGATGCAGACAAAACTGGCCTGGCAACAGACCCTGGGATTATAGACTACGACTACGACTACAACTACGATATGGAGTACACAATTCTTTCATGATATATGCATGTATATCCTTGACTTATTTCTTTATACTCACATTTAACACGCAGTGGCAACTGATTGCTGACCGTTTCACCCTCATCGTTAATTGCACTGCACGCATAATTGCCCGCATAATGTTTGGTGATCTTTTGCAGGACTAGACTCTGGTTCGAGCGGATGACACGGGCCGAGGTATTATGCTCCAAGTGTATGCCCTAAAAAGCCCAAGAAAATCGAAATGAAAGGAAGAAAAATTTAAATGAGAAACTATGGCAACTTGTCTTATATTTAATTAAGGGCAAAAGATACGGTTTAAAGGTTAAGACGAACATATCATTTTATCTTAAAGATATGCATTTTAAATTTTGAAAGTAAGCTAATAAAATTGGGATTCTATATACTATGGACTAGCTTTAGACTGGACCAGAAACTGATACCTGAAGACAAAAGTTCTATTTAATACATAATGTGCGAAGAGATACGAAGAACGAAGAGTTACTTTAACTATGTATCAAAACTCTGTTTTAGAACTTCTTATAGACCTTACATAAACTAATCATTAATTGCTGTTATATGGTATATGTGCTAAATCATATATTGATTCGTAAAGATATATGTTACATACATATGTATATGTATATGAGCTTGGAACATTTGGACTGTTGATATAAGTACTGAAGATACTGAAAAGGACATATTTAGATATTAAAACTATTTTAATTTAATCAATCTCTTGATTTAGGATAAGGAACTTTCCTTATTTCAAGAGTCTTTGGTGTATTAACATACTTCAAATGATAAAGCCACCGAAGGTGTAGCAATATTACATCAATTAGTTATATATCTTATTATACTTATTAATTATATAAATTAACCAATCAATATATTTCTTTCTTTTTTGTAAATACAGTGGATATGTCTAGTAGGGCTCTTAGAATGAACTCGTTAAAAATGAAATTCTAATTTTGAATCTATTCACAATGATTAAATGTCAACTTCAGCAAGAGCGATGCAAGTATCCTTAGGGAATGCTCTAGATACTGTACAGGAACTGATGCTCTGCTCTCATAGTTTGATTCACTCCACACTCTTTGCTGATTGATTGCGGGGAGCGGTGGAAACTGCACTTGAGCGACGGCAGAATCAATGCCACAAATCCCAAAACTATTTTGCCCAAACGGCACATTGCGGAGTTGCCCCATTTCTCCCTCCCGCTTCCCTCTGGAAACACCTTTCGGACCGTCATTCTTGGTGTGAATTGAAATGAGCAAATGCACCGAAGAGCAGTGCACTCTGAAGTTAGGCAGCAGCCACCACAGCGTATACGCAACTTGCCATGTTATTGACACTTAAACAGAAATGAATGGAAGCCAACCAAGCACACAGCCTGCCTGCCTGTGTCCTGTGTCGTGGTCCCTGTACTCAGTTCCTGCTTGCCGTTGTCATTGGGTTTTGGTTCACATTTGTCGGTTGGGAAAATAGAAAGAGCAGGACGCAAAAAGAGGGAGGGAGGACACACACGAAGTGACAAGAGCTCACTTCCAGCTGACTTGACGCGACCTACATTATGTAACCACAACAGTTTCCGCCATTGAGGATTCGATTGTACGTGACACTCGAAGTAAACATCGTCGCCTTCCTTGATATCATCCGGTGTCAAAGTGGAGCCCAGACGCAATGTTACAAGTGGTGGATCTGAAAGGATTTGACAAATGAATAGAAAATGAGTTAGTCAAATGGCAAACATGTGATAGCTATGTAGGTGATTCATTAATTATAGATCGATTTAGGTATTACAAACTCTATTCATTTCATTCAAAATGCGTATAAATTAAAATAATCAAGACGTCTAAAATTTTCTAGAAGGTTCGAAACAATGGTTCAACCCATAAGGCAAATTATTGTTTCTGTCTGTAGACCGGTTTATGGAGACTTCATGTTTAATACAACAATATTATGGTATTTCTCAAATGTTTTCTTTTTTCCTTTTAAACCTTAAGCGAATTATTTAATAATATTTTATAACTAAGTATTATCTATAACCTTACTTGTTTTGTAAGAAAAAGACAATTAAGAATAAATAATCTGAATCTTCAGTATATACATTTATTTCTTCACATTATTAATTCTTTATTATTTCGCTAATTATTATTTACAATATGGTACCTAAGCTATCATAGTCTTGTGGATATCTAAAGTTCCCTTTTCCTTCATCTCCTATCATCAGCTTTTGACAGATATGAACTGTGAACTAATCGTATTCTATTATTATCTAGAAGATAATTGAAAGGAAGTACTCCTTTCTTAGATCTATTTAGTTCACATCAGCTGTCATCAGATATGCTACAACTGAAGTGATCTATTTGATTTAATAGTTGGTTGCAAATATGTGCTATTTGCTGCAACGACAGCAACATCAACAAAGAGTTATGAGGACATTTTAATGGAAGGAGGCCAAGGATCAGGGACTTGCTGCTGCTACCAAACATGTGTTGCCGCTTAAGTCGTTTGAATTTGCTTAACGAGCCACAAACTTTGCGACAAACACAGCAAAGCACAGCACAGCACAGCACAGAACAGCACACAACATGGCCCGAAGGTTGGCCAGGACGAGAAAGGACTCACTGAGGAAGGACTCACGTGCCAACCTTAATATTGTTGAGTTATTGGCGGCCAAAGCCAAACGGCGCCCGTCAAGAGTTAGACGATGACGATGACGACGACGAAGACCGAGGCCAAAACTTTGCTTACTTTAGAATGGCCTGGCAAAGTTTACTCTACCCTTTCTCCTCTCTTACCACTCTCTCTCTCTCTCTCTCTTGGCCCTGTAGTGGTCTGGTGGCCCGCCAATCAGGCTGAGTGCTTCAATAAGGGCCAACAAAACTCTTTCGCCAAAAGTCGCGACGTTGTATTTCCGCACACATGTTGCAGGCCATTTTTGTGATTATCATTTACCGTTGCCTTCAAACTCAAAAACCGAAAACTGTAAACTGAAAACTGCTTAGACGGCCCAAAAACAAACCCCCAAAGAACTTTTTGGCCATCGATCGACGGGTTGTGCTAGAAATTTATGTGCAAATGAAAGTTGGCTTATTATGCCATTTGATATATGCGACTTTTGCTGCACGGTTTGTTTGGTAATAACGCAAAATTGCTAAATTGGCTTTTGCCTACAACTTGAAATGGCCAAAATCAAAATTTGCTTTAAAGGCTTTCTCAAGTTAAAGTTTCAATCTCCTTGGTAGATGCGTTCTTTAAATTAAATTTAAAATTTCCAATTACCTATTCTCATAATTCTTTTATACTTATTTAGAATAGTCAGTAAGTATATAACATATTTTTTGTATTTACATATATTAATAACATTTTTTGTATAATATAAAACTCTTTTTGAATGTTTGTGACTAATGCAACAATTTATAAGACTTTCTGTACTTCCAGCATAAGAATTAAACTAATATATTAAATAAATTAATTTATAAATATATATATACTAAAAGAAAATATTCAATTGAACTTCAAGAGGTTATACCAGATAATTGGTTTGTTGCCTAATATATAATTAATCCATAAGTCCACCATTGTTAAAACTACTTTAATGAATAACTTTAATTTGTATTACCCAGTATTGTACCACTCTTTAATTATTATTGTTGCTATTATAATTTTCTTTTCATCTTCTTCTTTTTCTTAATTAATTTTTTACTTACATACATATTTTACTAACTAGTACCAATTTACTTTTGGTCTGATTGGGTTTACTTCAAATGTTGGACCAATCTTCACAATTTCAATGCTTTATTAGCTTTTAAACTTTCAACTTTTCAATTTAATTTGTAATACATTTATTTTAAGCTTCTTAAATTTAAAGCTATTATCACTCATTGTGTCTTTAAAATTTCATCTTTAATTTTGTCGTCGATTGGTTATAATTATATTGGATAACATTGAATAAATAAATCAATATTTTTAGTCAGTAACAACAAATTTTGACTGTAAGGCTTCCCCAGTTTGTCAATTAAAATTTCAATTTCTTTGGAAGTTGCGCTCTTTAAATTGTTCTATTCAACTGGACTTCAAGAAGTAAACCTAGATGATTGGCTTGTTGCCATATATCATCTGGCTATAAGTCCCTGTTCTGCTCGTCGCCCACTTTAAAAATATCAACTCAAATTGCGGCATTCAGGAAAATATCGCGAAGCTTTCGCTTTTCCAAATGCCAAGCACGCACACAGCACAAGCGCCAATGTAGCCAGCCATAAACAACGAGAAAAGGACATACACACACACACACACACTCAGATACACACAAATACAATTGTGTCTGTGTCTGTGTGTGTTACTGCGCTCATGGGAATCTCTATGTCTGTGATTGCATTGCATGTTTTGTTGTTTTGTTGTCCTGTTTCCTTGTTTGCCGGGTCCGCATTATAAATTTTAAAACCGAGCGAGTGTCACATACTCGTACTACGCACAAACATAAAGAAAATTATGTATACAACCAACGCAGTTGGAATGCAGCCGCTGCTCCTTCCACATCCATTTCCCTCCTATACTCCTCCTCTCCTCTTCATAAAGTATCGCAAATGGCCTTGCCAAATGCCGTGCCTAAGAAGCCAAAACGAAGTTGGCATAATAACTCAGGCATGATGCTGAATAGAGATATCCCATAGAAGGACCAAAAAACAAGGACAACATCAGCAAATGTGAAACGATGCGAAGTATATTTGCCATATGTGCTCAAATTAAAAATACAGAAAAATAATGAAATACGAAGAGTCGACTTGGAAATGCGCTTTCTTAATAAAGGAGATACCCTTAAATATTCGAATATAATGCACACAACCTTTAATTTGCTACTTTTAAAATTATTAAGGAAAACAGTATTACACAAAAGCTCAATCGAAGACTGAACTTTGGATGGAAATTGATCGACTTAGCGATATAGTCAAAATAACGTAGCTTCTGCATTTGTACATCGAAAAACATCGATTCAAATTAAAATCAGCTGCAGGATAAAAGAAAAAAGTAAAGTTGATTTATCTTCTTTTGTAGTAAATATATTGCATTTTTTATAATATTTAAGAACTTTATTATTTATGACCTGTAAATGTGTGTAATGTATATAATATTTGTTGGCTGGCTCGAAGTCTGATTGTTATTATTGAGATACTAGTTAGTTATTAAACTAAATAATTTAAATTGGATATATTATTTTATTCAATTCGAACTATTCTTTCTTCTACAAAATACAAGATTCAATAAAAGTTTCGAGCTAATAATTATCCCAAAATTTTGCACTAAACTGAACTTTTAATATAGTTATGAATTTTTTTCATTCCTCCTAGAGAAAATTCCCATCTTCACGGAACCTTCAAAATAAATGAAGCGTATTTCGCGTAAATATTTCAAATGCTCAAATTAAAAAGCATAATTTTCTTCATGCTCGCTGTTGTTGTTGTTGTTAATATTTTCTTAAAGTCAAACGTTCGCGTGCTGTGCACAGCACAAGTACAGTGTGTATGTATGTATAAATGTATATGCTTATGAATTTATATGAATATTTTGGCGTACGTGCCGATCATAAAGTTTATTTGCATCAATGTGGAGCAAATGCCACGGCAAGGCGAAGCAAAACAAACAAATAAAAAATAATATTCTAAAATATAAAATATGATGCTAAAAAGTATGTGTGGTGCATAAAAAATATATATGTATGTACAATATATTATAACACCTTATTTTTTAACGTAAAGCCTAACCAGCAAATGTTTTCCTTTCGCTTCTTTTTCTCTGTTAGCTTTTTGGCAGCAGATTGCAGTAAAAATTTAATATTTGAAGAAGTTAAAAGCAAAGAAACAACATTACGTGATGTGTCGAATGAGTACGTACTGTACTTGTATATAAATATGTGTTTGTACATGTGTACAATGCACACACAGACGAAATAATAAAATACATTTGCAGCGGCAGCGGCAACGGGACGTATACGTAACGCGCGTTGTAAACTCGACTTTGGCACTTTACGATGTCTGCAGTATTTTGTGGCTATTGACCCATTGACTCTGTAATTTGCACAAATTTTTTATGTGCTTTATAAAGATTTGCATCGATCTTAACTATGATTATACGAATGATTATATTGACTATAATATTGAATGAAATGCAAAGTTATACTTTTAGAAAGTGTGATTAGGTAAAGGGTCTATATAAACTAAGTGCTAAATGTGCATGTATGAAATTTCCTTCAGCAAATATTTTATTAATATAATAATTGTAAGTAAAAGAAGCTACACGTTTTCATCCAATAGCCATGAACACAAATTCAGACAGAAATGACAGAAGATGCGTTTTACATGCATAAATGAGATGAATAAATAGTTATTAATTGCTAGGCTTAAATAAATACTAATAGTTTACTCCAAATATTTAAGCTCTTTACATATTGTACAATGTATAGTTGAGCTATTGAACACATTCTAGGCTCAAGTGCTTATGAGTCCTTTTGGCTGACTGAAAGTCCTATTTTGATACGGTTGTTGTTTGGTTATTTTAGGATTTTGTAGTATGGGTTTCACACAGAAAAGTCCTTCATTTAATTTAAGCGCCTGCCATACATTTTGTTAGACCACATATTTCATTTGTGGAGGAGAACGGCCAAGGAATGGGCCAGAGGGGAGGGGTATTGGTACCAAGGAGGCGACTGCCTTCTGGCCCATGGCAAATTATTCACAATTTGTCATTTGTCTTTGATTTATTTGCATTTTAAAGGCTTTCAACGGCGACGTCGACATCGCCGACGTAATAAATTTAGCGAGCTGTCTACCTTTTGGTAGCTGTCGGCAATGCTTGCTTTTCTTTCCTTTTCTCTCGCGATTTCGTTATGTATTTTCTCCTCTCTCCTCTATCGTTTTTTTATGTTTTTATTTTTCTTATTTTTTATACTTAAACACAATTTGTAATACTTACAAACGACATTCAATTTCCACATGGTCTCCAAATAAAGGCCATTCACATTTGGATTTTCCGCACGGCATGTTATCGATTTGCCATCGTCGTCTGTGGTGGGCACAAAGCTCAGCTCCGAGCGTGTCGAGTTCTTTGATATGTCGTCCTGAAAATGTTTCTGCATTAATTAAGTTTCGCCAGACTTGAGCCAAGGCTACCCAGTAAGACCCATCCTATTCTCCCCCCTTTTTTTTTCTTTCCTGAGGCGCATTTCTTCCTACAATCGTCTGTTTTTTTTATGTGTGTGTGTGTGTGGGAGTGTGTATGTTGGTTTTTTTTTTTGCAAATTTGTCGAAATATTTTATGCTTGCAATTTAAAATTTATTGCTGCATACTTTGGGTTTTATGTGACTTGTGTGGGTATTATAAATTTTATAGCGCCAAACAACACATAATTAGTTGTGCCTTTGTAGTCGTTATTCTTGCTGTTAGTTGAACGGGTCATAAAATGTTCAGTTTTAACAGTGTCTCCCTCTAGCGGCCAGACACTAACTCGGCTAAACGCCTCAGTCCCCTCCTTGTCACTAAATGCAGTGAAATATGCAGACACATGTGGTCCGTCCGATGGATGGCCTTGCCCGTTAGAGTCAGAAGTGTGAAGGGAGTTTAAGTGGCATCAAGGTGTTAATAGGCTGCCAGTTAGCAACCTGCTTTCACGCCTTTCCCTGCATTCAAATAAAAAACGTATTTTTACTACCAGTCGAATGCAACAAAAAGTAAAAGATAAATAATTGACAGCAACATTAAATTGGCAAAGCTCTGCGTGGTGTAATAATTCTTTTAAAAATTTATCTCTCGTTGATTAAAATTAAATCAGAGCTTAACTAAGTCCTGTTCAGCGCAACAAACTTAAATTAAAATGTTGTTGGATTTTTTTTAACTGAAAACTATTATTTCCAAATGTAAAAGTTTAAGCAATAATATATATAATTTTATTTTGAAATAGTTTTTAAGCTGCTGCGAGATGTGTTTGTTTTTACTTTGAAACAAAACAAACAGACCTCGAGCCGGCTCAATATTTATTTGAAACAATTAAAAAGGTCGCCAAAGCATATGTTAAAATTTTATAAATGAGTTTTCAATATTATTTAATTATTATTGACAAACAAAATTAAATATAAATTAAATTTAAATTTAAATAAAATACAACTAAAAGTAGGAGTAATTACACTTAAAACAACTTAAATACTTATAGCTTTTACAAATTAACAAAACTAGTTTGATGATTAAAAGTTAGCCTTTATTTATTAATCTGATTGGATTTTCCCTAATCCTTGCAACAAATATTAAATGAATTAAAATTTTAGCTTTAACTTTCTGAATGTTTGTCTTAATATAATTGTTCATATACAATTTTATTAAATTATATTACTTAAGTTTTTAAATATGTGCAACAAAAATTACAAGAAAAACAACAAATAATAAACCTTTTAATATTATAAAATTTGAACTTTTTTAATTTTGGTGGATGCTTAACAAACGAGCCAAACTAGTTAAATGTTTAAAAATGGACTGAAAACCCATTAAATCATTCATTTAAGTGAAACATACTTTTGACTAACATGGGACAGATTTATTCAAGGATTTTTAAAATCCATTGAAAGTTTCCAATGCTCAAAATAACATTTTTAGCTCTCCATGGCTACCCTAATTAGCTTCCATCTAAAATTAAATTAAATTAAATCAATTAAATTAAAAAATTACTAGAAAACATCAAGTAATATATGTATCTATTAATATTAGAAAGATATAGTTGGAGGGTTAACAAAAGAACAAAATTAGTTCAATGTTTCAAAATGGATTTATCCTGTACATAGTTGAAATTTAATTAGTATACTGCCGGTTGAGAAAGTCCTTTGAAAGTTTCCAGCACTGAAAATAACATGTTTGGCTCTCCATGGCTACCCTAATTAGCTTCAATTCATAAGTAAGTTCTCTGTAGTGAGTAGTCGTCGTCCGTTGGCTTCCAAACGCTGATTAATGTCGTGGCTCCTATGAGGTTGTTAGACCTTAGTTTATACTCGTAACATCCACATGTTTGTAGGGTCCTCACAGAGACAGACATATGCTACCCACAACGCCCACACATTAGAGACAAAGTAAGGTACCAAAAGGCATGTAAAACATGGCTTAAACCAGGTCCGTCGACTATCTAGCTGACTGGATGGATAGATGGTTGGTTAGAGGAGGCCTTTTGCCGCATTACGGCAACTTTATGCCACGTGAAAGCTACTGAAAAACATTTCCGGTCTTTAAAGGAGTGTAGCTGCAAACGGCAAAGCAATCAGCAGCGGCATGCATAAACGAGTATGCATATAGGGCGGACAGACATGGACATAAACAACAACAGTTTAGACTCTGGGGGAAAAGCGGAAAGCGCAGAAAACTGGAGGGAGAGAAACGGCACAAAAATGAATTGCAACAAAATTGCGCTAAAACTCCCATAAATTTGTCCAAAGTTGAAACAGTACAAAAAAAAAACAAAAACAGAGGAGGAAAAAAAGAAAATGAAAATAGCAAAGGAAAAGCAAGCTAGAGAAAGGGAGTGAGAATTGTTGTGTATTGTGGAGTTTATATCACATTATCTGTGTTTATTCTATTTGGCGAGTGTAGGCGGGGGAGGTGGCGACGTGATGGCGAGTGTAAGCCACGCCCAGGGACAACAAGTGGATGTTGCTTTAGCCCCCCTCTTTGTCGCTGGAGGAAGAGTTACGAGCCACGTTTGTGTGTGGCATGACTGTGCAAACACAATAACTTATCGAGCTGAACGTGAGTCAGTTAACACCCCTCAACCCCCCCTCACAGTACCACAAGTGTTGGGCACAGAACGTCAATTGCGGTCATGTGAGAGTCCTCTTCATACCTGTCCCCTACTCTATTGTTCACCCCTTTTCATGCACTTACCTTTGTGCGTCGCAATTGACGCTTTCCCTTGTACCAGGTGATGATGGCATTCGGACGTGAGCCCGATGATTCACAGGTAACTTCGTAACGTCGATCGGCAATCATTGAATTGGGCGGGTCCAATATTTTAACAGTCAATGGTTTTACTGAAAATAATCAGAAGGAAGATATAAGAAGAGCAGAAAGAAAAGACAAATAAGAATAATTAAAATATTTGTAATCATGAATATGTTCAAGATATTTCGATTTATTTATAAATCTGCAGTATATATTTTACTATCACCTTATTATTTTGCGATTCCTCTAAGCTCTATCAATATTTGATATACTCTAGATATCAATTCATAACAAGTATAAGTAATGCAATATAAATCTGCACTACCTTCGTTTAATTTTGTTGCTTTTAAGTGAAATTAATATTAAGTACAGCTCTACACTTTATTTATTGAAATTTTTAAAATTATAAACAAAATTTCACATGCTAAAATTGTACTCATTAATTTAAAAATCGGAATTTATTTACTTTCTTGTGTTTCTAAGTATTGAAATCTATATTAACTAAGCTGAATTTGTAAATATATTTATTTTGTCATAAGACTGCACCCCTTCTTGTCTTCTTTGTATCTTTCTAATTTCGATACTTTTAAATATTATCAATATTTATAAGGACATAATTTATTTATTTATGTATATGGTTAAGTTTTTGAACGCAGCAAATAGTTAATGGGCTGATCATATTTAAAAAAATTTAAATACATATATTTTTTTCCTTCTGCAACAATACATTCTCTTTTCCTTACTATCTGTTTTATAAAGTTGACATTTATTAATCTTAGTCGCTAGGCAAAGTAGTTGACAGTCTCTGTGTATTACGTATAGGACTAAAGAACGTCTCGGACAAGCTCTCAAGTGTTGACTTCAAATGACTCTGAAGGCCTTCAAAGGTCTAATGACGCTCTAGGACTTGACCAGCTTTTGTTGTTTCAGCTATTCAGGTTTGTTGTTTTTGTCCTATACTTTACTTACATGCATATGTACTTTTATATGTTACTCTCCATGCATTGGGTGAAATGGAGCGAGGTTATCGTTGGTTGACGCCCCGACATTCATTCATTTTTGTAAACATGTAATTATTTAACAGCTACTTTGAGAAGTAGTACGAGCAGTATTTAACCCATTCTAGGTTTATTTATATCACATTACAGTCATAAACAAGACTTTTGCTTTCAAAAGTGAGACTGGTCATTAATTAAGGAAATGAGAACTGGAACTGTTATCAATATGTGTGTTTATAGAAGGAATATATTTTTATTTCTAGTGCTTCAAGATATTCTTCATAAAACAGAGAGTTACAGTCAAGTTTAAGCGAATCATAAGCAAAACTTTTGCTAACAGAAATTCGGACTAGTCAATTATTAAATTAATGTGGAATTTATTTTTGGATTTGATGTATGTTCTATACTAAAGTTAGAGTTGAAACTTCTTCAACAAAGACTCATACATATGTGGAGGCAAAGTCTTTTTCAAGAATGCTTTGCGACACTTAAAACTTGTTTAGTACGAATGTTTTAAACAATTTTATTATCCAAAGGTCTCAGTACTTACAGTGCATATCCAGTATAAAGCTCTTTTCCTTGGGCTTATCTAATTGCGTATTCAATGCTTGACATGTGAATACGGAATTCAAATCGTTACGCTGCACCGATGGCCACAACAGTCGATTCTCGATAACATCACCGGAATTGTGCTCGTTTTGATTGTCGACAAGTAGTCCATTTACGAGCCAACGTACCTGCGGTTGTGGACGACCTATCAAGTAGTCAAAGAAAGGGAGAAAAGGAGAAATAAAAACAATGCACTTATATATCTAAGGAGGAGTACGAGTTTAAAGGGGGAGTTGCCAGAAATAGTGCAAATTAAAAAGTCAAGCTTGAAAAAATAGAAAGCAATAGAAAAAGAAAGCAAAGCAAATCGGTTCCAATAGCAAAGCAAACTTTGTGATATTTTCATTTTGTAGGGCAATGCGGCTTGAGGTTTTTGGGTTTTTCCACAGTTTATACGAACTCTTTTTTTCGTCCAAAGCTTTTAAGGAAATTAACAGGAAATTGTCTAGCCGGGCGAACGGATATAGCCATGTGTGGGCAATACAGTTGTATTGGGATATATTGAAGGAGTATTAAAGGAGGTAGGAGATAGAATTGGGGGCGTGGTCGTATAGGGTTAAGTTGGGTTCGTTTACTTACCGCCCACCACACGACAAGTGATAACAATATCGTCTCCCTCCTGCTTAGGACCCAATTGTGTCCCATTCAGCTGACGACCCCAACGGTCCAGTATTATGGGCTGCTCCGGAAGTACTAAAACAACAAAGCAGCAAAGGAACAAAAAGACAGATGGATAAATTGAGAGATTGATAGTATATATGTATACCATCATTTTCGATACTCACTTATTACAGACAAATTGAAACGGAAGCTTTGCGTTTGAGCTGTGCGAAAATCCACACGACAACGGTAAATGCCTTGATCATGACGTTTGATATCCTGCAAAATTTCATTCCATATATTATTGTGTAAAAGGAAACACGTCATTAGCATACACACACATACTTATACACATACTCGTAGTATAGTCTACACAGCTTTGTTTTCGGGCCATGTAATTTTCAATTATTGCATGTCACTTAAGTTGTACGACTCTGTGGTCTAAACTGTGGCCAACTCAACTGCAGTTAAGATATAAGGACAGACAGACACATACATATGTAAATGTATGTATGTGCATCTATCGAACAGTTGGTTAGTTTAGGCAATTATGTACTGAAGGAAACTATTGTGCAATTCATTATTGTTGACATTGACTCAATAAATGCCATTTTACGTTTAAAGCTTCATTGATTCGGAATTATTTGCTCAAATAAAGGTAAAGTGTTTTAAGATTAAATTTTGTTGCACTTTTTCTTTTAAGACTAACGAACTACTTGAATTTTTATGTGCTCAGAGAATTAATTAATTTAATAAACGGTTTTTAAAGAAATTTTGAGCTGTGCTCCACTGAAAGATATCTTATAAACAGATCTGAGATATGCTAGCTTACATGTATAAATACAAATACATAAAAACAAATCTAGAATAACTGATTTCCTGTACCCTGCAACGTATTTCAATTTCTAAAATAACTTATTCTTGAATATGATTTTATTTAATGAATATATAATGATATATAATACAAAAACCGATACGATGTTTTAAAAATATTAATCCTATAATCTCTGAAATGGACATTTTCTAAGGAACTGATCACCTAACTTTAACTGAACTGAATCTTATAATAAGGAATTAAAATTAAAAGACAAAGTTATAATATGTAGCTATTTTAAATATTTTTAAAGCGCGCAATGACAAAAGAAAATGATTGATGATACTTAACGCATAGGTTTCAATGTCATTAACCCTTTAATTATCCATTTTTGCTGGAAAAATGAGTAAAAAAAATCACTCAAATGATTTATATCAGCACAGTGATAACTCGAATAAAAGAAATTAAAGGCTGATGCTGCTGAATGCTGAATTTGTTGAGAGTAAGAATGGCCATTTTGATTTTGAAAATATATGTAATACCAATAAAATTGTACGGCAATGAGAATGGTCTTGTAGTTGTAATTTTTAAAGTAACCATAAACGATAGAAAAATCAAACCTAAATTATGTTTTATTCAATAACAACGAAGAGTATTAATGCGATTAAGCTCAGCAGCTGTAAGGAGAATTATCTGTTGAACAAATTTATATTTAACGACTACATTAAACTTAAAATTTATCTCTTCTTAGCTCGCTTATCAGAATACAATAAATCTGAATGTATTTTTTTTAAGTTTGAAAAGTACAAGGGCTGATTGTATTACTAAATGCATAATAAACGAATCTATATTAGTATTACAATTTTGTTTATTTATTCATTTAAATCATGTTTGATTGAGTTTCCTGTATTTTGCTTTCTACTATATCTGTGTAATTTATAGTTGTCTGTGAATGGCGTCAGGTTAATTGCTAGGCAATTGAAATGCAATTAAAACTAATTTATAAAGTCAACTAACTCTCCCAGAACCATTTGTCGCACATAATTCATGGCCAGTACGAGTCTAGTATTTTTGCTAACCTGTCCGCTTGTCCCGCCAGCATTATGAAGTTGATGCAACCGTGAGTGGTAAATTTATGGGGTTTGCCTCTTCGTGTGCATTTCACATTCATTTCCGAATGTGTGTGAATGTGTACATGCAGCTCGTTAACGAAGACCCAGAACCCCACCCAAAACTCAACAAGAAACTGCCCCAAGGATCCTTGCGAATCCGAAAACGAAACCCAAACCCCATAAAGCCAAGTAACTTGGCCTTTAAAAGTCAACTGTTTTGTGGCAAAAGACATGGCAAGGCGTTAGTTCAAGTAGCTGCCACATTGAGAGTGTAGTGTTTGTTTGTATCTATGTGAGTATGTCTCTCTGTGTGAGTGTGTGTGTATGTGTGTGTGTGCATTGCATGACAATAACGGTAAATCAAGTTATCTGTAAACATGCAAGACATTAATAAACATTTCGCGTGCGCGAGGCAATTTAACAACTTTTGATATCTAAATTTGTTTTCGCATTGCCCAACAGCAGTCACAGCTTTTCTACCTCCATTTAGCATTCCGTTTGCTGTATTCTATTTTTCTCTTTTCGTTTTTTGTTTATTTCTCTGCCCTTTCTCAGCATGTTTGTTACATCCGTTTACAGTTTTTCGGACTAGCTTAATTTAATACACGCATTCGCAATTTCAATTTAAATATTCACCAAAGCTTTTGTTGCAGTCAAAATGTATTTAAAATATCCACATTTCGAATAACCTTTTTAATATCTTTCAAATCTCCCTAATTGGATTTTATAGAAACTCGTAACTTTAATCTTTAATAAAGAATACACGTCTCGACTCGTTTTTCACTTTATTTTCTAAAATAAGATTATCGCTATTTATAGTCGTTTATTGAACATTTATTGTGTGATGTTTTCATTAACAAAAACTCAATCAATAACTATGCCAAATTGGATTTAATTTGCTTGCACAAAACAAAGAATATTAGTTTAAATATTGATTTTGATTTTTATACACACGCTTTACCTAAATGCATGCAATTATAATTCTATGTATACCAATTTAGTAACGGGTAGGAAAGGGTAGTATTACTTTGTGCACAGATATGTTTTACCCAAAATAAGAACTCTAATTCCTTAAATTCAAACTTACACTCTATTCTTTTTTGCTGGTTTACTCAATTTTAATGGAATATTTAAATATTTTATACAAGTTTAGGCTGTAAAAATGAAGCTTGCTTTTCCTGTACACACGGAAGGATAAATGTATTGATGGTCGGATGGTTGTGTAACCTTTTGAGAACTCACCTTTATTTCCAAGGTTGCTGGCTGTGAGTCAAAATGGAATTTGGCACGTGAGCCAAAGACCTCCGGAGCTGACCAATGTCGGGGCTGCTCTATGGCCATATTATCGCGCACATCGAAGCTGGAAAAATAAGCGAGAAAAAATTTAAGAAAAAGCATGTATGAGAGACAGGGATACAAGAGAAAATTATTATTATTAAGCCAGCGTATACACGGTGTTGAACATAAATATTTTAGTCGTGTTTTTAGAGCAAGAAATTAAATCAAGCTGGTATAAATTCTAAAATTCCCTTCGAAAATCCACTCGGAAAAGCGGGAAAAACTAATGAAATCCATAGGCAATATAATTTATCGTGGCCGTGGTATTATTTCGCAAGCGCAGCTCATTTTAAAATTGCGCCCGCGAAAATTAGCCTCATTTATTTTGGCTTGCTCATTAGACCCATTTCCCTTGCCAAACTACTCCCCTTACTGGAAGCTACTGCTGCCAAAATTAAATTTATGGCTGGCAGATAAACATTTTTTCAATTTTCTTGTGCAATTCTCATGGTCGTCGTCGTTGGCGCTGCATTTAATTCGCCAAGTTTTACTTAAGAGCACACTAAGGCCATAACACTTAAGTCCACGATTTATGCTAGCCCCTGTACTGTGCTAAGCGGTATGGTGGGGAGTGTATTTGGGGCCCTCCATTAACATTAACATGGCTGTAAACATGCATTAAGTACAGGCATTTACTCTGTTCTCTGTCGGTTTGTTTTCTTACTGAAAAAAGTTTGAGGTAATTATTTTTTTAAAACTATAATCAATAAGTGACAATAAGACTAAAGAGTACCAATCAACGAGTACAATTAAATATTAAATATATATATTAAATATAAATATACAATAAGCCATAATAAATAGGATTGGCTGACTGTAAATTATGTTTTCCGACTTATTCACAGTCAGCATATTATAAAAATAAAAACGCTAGTATACAAAGTTGCTAATGATCGATAGTGATGTTTAAAAAAAGCTTATTTAAAATTATTTTCATACAAATAAACATACTTCTTAAATTTCTTTAGAATAAGCCCGAAAAGGACTTGTCCTTCGAAGAATTCTAATCAAAGTGGGTCTCAAATACGCATATTTAATTTTATCTAAATGGAGAAACACTGTTTAAGTTATTTATTGAAGTTAACCTTCAAGTATTAATATTACAACAATTTAACTTCCGTCACTTATCTTTAAACAGATTAAATTAAAAAAACGCTAAATTCTCTTTATTTAAAAATTAAACAGTTTGCGTTTTGTAACAATAATAACTATTTTAATTGAAAACTATTTTTCCACTATAATCCAAACTATAATCCACAAATTGTTGCAAGCCCCCTTACAACAATTATGAATAGATTTCACTCAGCTTCGACATTGCGTTCATAAGGTTAAATTAAGCCTGTACCTATTTATAGTTAGTTGTCGATGTTTGTTGTTGATGTTATTGTAGCAGCCACTTTTCGGGATGCTCTGCGGCAAGTGGCACGTTAAGCGCCCTTTTGTATGCAACACGCAATAATTTATGCGGGCAAACTTCGCGCCTGCTGCCAGCTGTCGACAGAGACTGCGACCGTGACTGCGACGCTGACGTCGACGTCGGCGTTGACGTTGACGCAGCAAATGCAACAACTTAATTGCTGCGTGCCATGCGGAGGCAACTCAAGTGCTGTACGAGAAGTGGCAGAGGCAGAGTAAAAAGGAAAGAAACGTTAACCCAATTTTGTTGCGTTTTCTTTCATTTTTTGCTCACTACGCCGCCATTTTAATTAAAAACTAAAAAAACTACAACAAAAAGAAGAACAACAACAGAAACCAGAAAAGAAAATTTATAAATAAAAAACTGTTGCATTTGGCTTTTGAGCTTTAGGCGGGGCATTGAAGAAAGTGAAAATGCCCTGTGGGTCTGAACTTAATAACTGCTCTTTGGATCCTATGCAGCAACGGTTTATGACCAAATAATATGCTACGTGGCCCAAGCAAATTGAGTGTAATGAAAATGGCTAAAAGCCAAAGGCTAGGCATTGGGAAAAATCATTTAGGCAGCACTGTGGATGTGACTAAACATTGCTTACAATAATTTTTAATATATTTAGTTGTGGATTCAATAAAATTGATTGATTGATTTATCGGAATAATGATAAAGATATATTATTTTAACTCAAATAGTGATTGTGAAGTTGATTGTACTATTTTATTCTTGAATTTGAGCGCTTCAACTGAATCAACATTTATATTAATGCATACCTCACCGTTTTTTAGCTCTGTCTTTCTCGTTTACTCAACTTTAGTCAGCTGAAACTCTTGTTCTGATTTTAAAAACGCAGTTTATGAACAAGTTAGCAATTAAAAAAATTATATTAAAACTATTCTATTAAAGCATTTACGAAATGAACTGAACAACCACCTTTCCAGCGTTTGTTATTTCCTCTATAGAACAATCATTGCATTCTTAATATATTCTTAATAATTCTTATAGCACCGACATTATAGTTTAATATTCTTTCTCTATTTATTTATTCGATCAACGTTAACTGTTTTGTTGTATCCTCTTTAATATTCTGTAATGGTTGCAATGTAATTTCTCATCTTCTTTCGACTTTATTTTATTTTCATCTCTCCTTTGCTACATATTTTTTATTATTATGGACTGACTTTGTATTACTTTGAAAATTTCAAATAAATTTCAACTTGAAGCAACCACTGTCATCAATCTAAGTGAAAATTGTACAAAGTCTTTGGAGTGCCACAAATTGCATTTAAAAATCGCATTTGACATCCAAAAGGCGCAACGTAGCGTTAAAATGTCGTGAATGCAATTAGACCCGCTTCTGCTACTGCTTCTTCCAGTTCACCCAAAGCTAACGTCGTTTACCTTGCCAAGTCCCTCTTGCACACCCCTCTCCGTTAAAGCCCTCGGCAATGGCACTTGGCTAGAGAAGTAAAAGTAGAAGGAGTCGACCATGCAGTTTGCAGTCTGTTTTCAGAGAGTTCTTTATGACCTGCTTGATTACCATAGAGCAGGTAACAACAATTTGAGCTGTCCACAGGCTTATATCCTAAATCCTGATAAAGAAGAAAGAAATTCAACAACATTTATCCACACAATTCTTGCGGCTTTACGTCTGAGGTTAATTAGTAAATTAGGTAAACATAATTAAGTTAATTTAGTGTGCGTTTGGTATAACAACAAAATCACACATACACACACACACATTAACAGAAAAGTTAAATCACATTTTAGGGGTAAGGGAACTTATCAGCTGCCAGGCAGGTGCAAAAAAACACAAGCTTATAAACCGTGACGTGGAAGTAGTCGACTTGTAAATACTCAGGGTCACATACATTAATAATATATTTTAAATAAATATTGTATTAATACTAGACAATATTGAGTTTAGGCGTTGTTTATCAATAAATAACTTAACTATTTAATTTATTATCTTCATTAATTCATGTAGCGTTTATCGTTTAATTCAACGTTTTACTGTTTTTTGTTTATAAGTTTTATACTTTTATTATTTATTTATTTCATTCAATATTTTAACAAGTTATCATTTTTTCATTATTATATTATTTTTATCGATCCATGATTTCAACACTTAAGCATTAAAATCATAAATTGTTACCACTTTTTTTCGTTTAGAGGCTTATCATTTTATTATTGTTTAATTTATTGTAATATTTCTGCACTTAATTTAACGCCCTATTTATTATTTATTGTTCAATTTTATCGTTCAATTTGACTCTAAATTATTTGAGTCATTTATTGAATAAACTATAATCTGCTATTTGTTGAACTATAATTATTAAAATAGCGCTTTTATATCATTAGTAATAGATTGAATAAGGACAATATTTGTTTACTAATTATAGTTTGTGCTTCATTTGTGTACGTACTCTTTTCGCTTACTTAGTACAGGGTATACCAAAAAATACTGTAGCATAGCTGCTTATGTGGGACGTTGTGGGCCAACGATTTAAAAGGCAGCTGCTCTCGAGGCTCGTTTGCATTTAATTAAATGCTTATAAACAGACAGACAATGAGCTAAATGAGCCAGCCAGTTCCGCTCCCTCTCAGAAAACACACACAAACACACACACACTTACACACACACACACATAGGTAGAGTGTACTCACCTATATAAAGGTATGCCCGCATTATCACGAAACCATAAGACCATATAAACATCATGCAGGGGCTCGGCAATGGGGCAGGGAAGTGACACTGATTTACCCTCAACGGCATCAATGTCCTTCGTTTTCACTGCGATTGTGGTAAATGTGGATGTTGATGTGGATGTGGTTTGCATTAGTGGAGCACACGCCCATGTTGTTGTTGTTGTTGTTGTTATTTTTGTTGTTATTATTATTGTTGTGTTTGGGATGAAGTCGCCGCCATATTATTTTCGGGTCAGGCAAATTATGTTGTCACGGTTTTTGGTTGGTCAGCATCAACATCGGCAACAACATCAAGAATTCGGCACATGAAAATAGAAAATAAATGCGTAAAATTTGTTAATTAAATGTTCGTTCCTTTTGGCATGCGTGGCTGATTTCATAGAGGAGCACATGGTAATGAGGGGAAGAGTGGGAGGGAGAGAGAAAGCGGACCTAAAGCCAGGACTCTCGCAATTAAATGTTGATGCCGGCTTAATTTCAACGCAATTACAAACGCGTAAATTTTTATATGGCTACCCCCCTCGCTTAGAGCCTGTTTTATTTATTTATTATGCATGTGCAAATGCCTGCAAAATGCTTTTAAAGCCCCATCACAAGGACGACAAAGACTGTCCCAGATAAAAAGAGAAAGACAGAGAAAAAGAGAGAGAGAAAGAGAGAGAGAGAGTGAGAAAATGGACCAGAATAAAATTGTGTAGCATTTAAGCCTTTTGCTCGTATTCGGTGAAAAGCTGGCCATTATCAAAAACTAGACTTAATTGATTTTTCTTTTTTTTTTTGAGCAAAAATTCCCAAAGATTATAAAATAATTAAAATTATAATTTCTCGAAAATAGATACTGAAAAAAATATAAGATGATTTATTATGAATAAAATTAGGTAAAGGTTTTCATTCAATTCAGTTTAAACAATTTAGGTTGAATGAATTAAGTACAATTATAACTAGGGAATGCCTGTACAGAATTATGAACATCTCAGAAATCCAAAAATTTAATAAATAAATAAAAATTGAGCTAAGGGCCTCTGCTGCCATAGCCATAAAATAAGCAAGGTTATATTTTATTATTATTAGTTTAAGAAATAAATCAATAAATAGATTAAGCTACTTCGGAGCAAGCTGGACTGTAGGAGACTCTGTTATTATGGGAACGAGCAAAAAGTGTTTAAAAGTGAATAGTCTATAGTGTTTATCATATTTACCAAAACTCAAGGTCCTAACATTAAAAGTGCTCTTATAATTAGACTTCGAAATTGTGTGGGGGCGGAAAGTGGCGTGACAAAATTCTAAGACAAACTTTATCTAGGCAAGATAAAGATGAGCCTCCATACCGAGTTTGCTGTCTCCATCTAGGTGATACAAAAAACGACAGACATAAGGACAGACAAACGAAAAGACAGACACGGCTATTTTTATAAACTTAGTAGACCATTCTGAACTTTTTTAAAGTACATGGTCTAAAAATAGATTCAAAGCGAAAACAAAAAAATATTAAAAAAGATTGAAGCATTAAAGAATTTAATAAATATATAAACCATCAGAACCGTAATGTGAAATAGTTAAATAACATTAATACATTGTGACTGGTGTCCAATTTTGAAGAAATTGATTGCAGTGATAAATTAATTAAATTAAATTCTTTCTTTTAAAAGAGAATCTTTCAGGTACCTCACACAGACCAAAAATTAAATTATTTAACTTTAATGTGCTTTAAGACTAAACTTATTTTGAAAACATTTATGCTCAATACGAGAAAAAACTTTGTTAACATTTTAAAATAAAATTTGTCTATATTCTAACACTCGCACATTCTTGTAAATGCATTTAATACCCTCATGTGCACATACTGAGCACTGCGATAATAAAGATAAGAACTTTACGATAAATAAACAAGGTAAACAGATATTTGACTGATAACGAATGTCACCAATGATACAATAGTTATTTGGGGAAAACTGACATTTAATTAAAATGTAGTGGAAATGGTTTATGTTTATTATCTAATAAAGTTATTGAAGCATTTTATGTGTTAATATTTTCGTTTTGCTTCTTTTATGACTCTTTTCTGGCAGTTGAAATGGCCAAAACCAGAAAACAAACAGAGACCAAAAACATGCAACAACCGCTTGTCAAATGCGGCCGTTGTTTCTGTTGATTTGGATGTTATTCTTTTCTTTTTTTTTTTTTTGTTATCGCACATCGGCTGCCATCAAGTGTATAGATACATACAACATTTATGCACATTTATCTTTATGTTTAAATAAAAATGTCTGCGTTGAAAATATTCCACATCACATGAGAAAAAGGGAAGCAAATGCCATAAAAATGTTGCCTTGCCCTTTACATTTTTTACGCCCCACATCTTGTCACCTACTGTCCACCCCCCCAAAAAAAAGCATAGCCCTCAGTTCCGCTTTGCACTTCACGGCAACGTTTCTGGCGTTGACTTTATGTGTAAATATGAAAAAATGTCATTTTATTGCCACAATGCGTCGAAATTTTGTGAAAATTTATTGCGCATACGCGGCGTTGTACAATAAATATGCGCTTAAATGCCCACCAATTCTTTGAGTGTGTGAGGCTGTATGAGTGGGTGTGCAAGTGTGGATGTGTATGTGTGTGTTTACTTACAACTGTTGGCATTGTGGACAAAGGCTGGCTAAAAGTAATGCGAACAGCTGTGACGCCATAAAGTCAAAAGAGTGAGAACTACAAGTAACAGCTGAAAACTGGAGTGTAAATCGAACAAGAAAACTTAAATTTAAAAAGTCTAAACTGAAGGTTTCTATTTGTACAAGAACAGGGTAGAGAAAGGTATTCTCAACTAGAAGTAACAGCTGTATTTTTAATTAAAGTTAATACTATAATCTTAAAACATAAAGTAGTTAAGTTTAATATATTACAACGGAAAGTATTTCCAACATTTGAAATTTTGACCTCAGTACAGAATATATTTAACTTCAGCACACTTAGAGAAATTAACAGAGCTCTTCTTCTAACTTTAGTAGTTGGAACGAATCCATTATCAGAACCATGAAATTCAATTGTTGTCCGCGCGGTAAAGCTTCCAATTTGTGACGCCAGATGGCAACAGTGTGTTGTGCTCAGTTTTAGCACAAATCAGGTGAGTGAAGTTTGGAGTTGACTCAGTTAGTTGTTTAGACCCCGCAATCAGATATGATAGCTCTAATTATGAAATAAGCGAAAATGAGTTTCGCCGCCTTATCAGTAAAAAGCAATTAGATTAATTGAAATTCATGCCAGGCATTTCAGCCTCAACGTTTCAAAATGAAATCATTTGGAGACAGAGTATTCAACTTGAAAAATGTGCTGGCCGTGAAAAAGCGCTCTATGAAACGCCTGGGGCGTAAAGTGATATTCACAATTTTAATTGTCGCCTTCATCTCTATGGTCACCACGATGATCGTGAAAAATCGTCAGGGTGGAGAGACAATTAAAATGTTTACACTTCCCACGCCACAAGGTGAACGAAAGGATTGGACCGATCATGGGGCCATTGCAGCCGATAAGTTACGATCCGGACTTGGAGAACATGGTCTTCCTGCAAAGGTTGAGGATCCTGACGAACAGGAGCTGGTCACCACGATGATCGTGAAAAATCGTCAGGGTGGAGAGACAATTAAAATGTTTACACTTCCCACGCCACAAGGTGAACGAAAGGATTGGACCGATCATGGGGCCATTGCAGCCGATAAGTTACGATCCGGACTTGGAGAACATGGTCTTCCTGCAAAGGTTGAGGATCCTGACGAACAGGTGCTGGAAAAACAGCTTATCCAAATAAACGGCTTAAATGGCCTGCTCTCTGACAAGATTTCAGTTAATCGCTCAGTTCCCGATTTACGCAATGAGAAGTTAGTCCAACAGAATAAATCAAAATTCAATTGGAAAATTATTGAACTAAACTTTTTCAGGTGTAAAACACGTCAATATCTTGAGAAACTTCCCAGCGTTAGCGTGGTCATCATCTTCTATAATGAACACTTTAAGACTCTACTCCGCTCAGTTTACAGTGTCATCAATCGTAGTCCGACCGAGTTGCTCAAGCAAATTGTGCTCGTGGATGATGGCAGCGAATGGGAGTCTCTCAAGCAACAGTTGGATGACTATGTCTCTCTACACTGGGCACATCTCGTTGATGTTGTTCACAATCCCAAGCGACTTGGTTTAATTGGAGCTCGTCTAGCCGGCGCTAAAGTTGCCACCGCAGAGGTTATGGTCTTCTTCGACTCGCATATCGAAGTCAACTACAATTGGGTAAGTATCAACTACAATATATAATTTGAATAATGACAAATAAATAATGACTAAAATTATGTTCCTCATAAAAAGCGCTCAAATATTCATTGGGTTTTGAAAATTACGCTGCGTTCTAAAAATTAAAATTTCAAGTGTTGCTTTACATCTTTAAAGTTTGTATCTTATCACTATTCAATGTGATATGCGCAATATTGACTACCAAAATATACAATCAGCAGGGAGGACAAGACCGCTCAAATTTTCTTTCCATTGAACTCTATGTGAAACTTATGATGACATTATCGCCGAATTTTAACGCTAGTGAAATGTGATTTCATTGGCATAACCTTATTTACATTTTTAGCTACCGCCGCTGTTGGAACCTATCGCTATTAACAAAAAGATATCGACCTGCCCACTGGTGGACACCATTGACTACAATACCTTTGAGTATTCAGGTTACCCAGATGGACTTCGAGGCGGTTTTAACTGGCGCTTTTACTACAAGAACCTGCCCTTACTACCCGAGGACAGTGTGGACAAATCTCTTCCATATCGGAATCCCGTGATGATAGGCGGTCTGTTTGCCATCAACACTGAGTTCTTTTGGGATATAAGAGGTTACGATGATGAACTCGATATTTGGGGAGGTGAGCAGTACGAGCTGAGCTTCAAGATCTGGATGTGTGGAGGAATGTTGTTGGATATTCCCTGTTCCCATGTGGCACACATATTCCGCAATCCCAATGTTGAACGACCCCACCCGAATAATTACAATTTTGTGGCAAGGGTAAGCATTTAGAATAAAAAAAACTTTCGTAAAATATTCAATAACTTATCTTCAATCTAGAATCACAAACGTGTTGCAGAAGTTTGGATGGATGAATACAAGAAATATGTCTACGAACGCGATCCCATGATCTATAACAATATTGATGCTGGTGATTTAAGTCGACAACGCGCTGTTCGTGAGAAATTGCAGTGCAAGTCATTTGACTGGTACATGAAGGAGGTTGCACCTGATTTTCTGGAAAAGTTCCCTCCTGTTGAGCCACCTTCCTATGCATCTGGCGCTATACAGAGTTTAGGATATCCAAAGTACTGCATTGATGCTATGAACTTGCCTGGCGTTAATCCAGTGGGCTTATATTTGTGCACCAAGAATATGACATTTCCACAGGTTAATCAGTTTTGGACTCTTAGTGGGAATCGCGAATTGCAACTCACTGAGGATGACAGATGTCTGGAACTCCAAGATTCGTTTCCCTATGACACTGTCTGGGTGTGGTATTGCAACACTCGAGGTGGCAATCAAATCTGGTATTACGATCGCCAAAATCAATGGATTGTTCATGCTCAAAAGTTCAATCGCTGCATGGAGGCATTTATGGAGAATAATTTGTCAGCAGTCTATGCAAAAGAATGCCAGGAGAACAATGATCGACAACGTTGGAGCTTTGGTGTAGTTAATAATGACTTGTTAGATCGTTTCTTTGATAATATCTAGCTCTTCAATGACTATCCATAGGAGGTTCGGATTTTAGAACTATTTTAGAACTATTTAAGAAAATTTAAGTTCAAAGACTTCAAAGTAATTTTTTAATCTCAGTTTAATTATATTTAATCTAACTGAAAAAAGTCTGGAATTGTGGCTTTAAAACTTATTAAAAAAAATAAAACTATTAGAGTATTAACTACATTTTCGACGATGGAGAACCTTGAATGCCACATTCTGATTGAGTATCAGAGTTGCGGGTTGAATTATGTATGTACTTCAGAGAAAAATTTTGATTATTTGAAGAACGATTCTCTAGTCGAGCACACTCAGCAACAGTTCTTTATACTCTAACTAAGTTGCATTAACTGTAGTCATTGTGTCGAATCAATTATCATCACCGTGAATTTTGATTGGAGTTTGCCCGATAATACTTAATATTTATGACGACAGTGTGCTTTGCTTAGCTTTAGTACAAAGTTCAGGTGAGTGAAGTTTGCAGTTGACTTATTGTTAGTCAATTACATGAACCTTGCAATCAGGTATGACAACTCTAATTGATAATAAAGATTTATGCTAAAAATAATAGAAACTAAAGACAATTAGACCATGCTTCAAAATGGAACCATTTGGAGATAGAAATTTTCAGCTGAACAATGTGCTGGCCATGAAAAAACGGTGTGTGAAGCGCCTGGGGCGTAAATTGATAATCACAATATTAATTATCGCCTTCATCTCTATGATCACCACGATGATCGTGAAAAATCGTCAGGGTGGAGAGACGATTCAAATGTTTACACTTCCCACGCCACAAGGTGAACAAAAGGATTGGACCGATCATGAGGCGATTGCAGCCGATAAGTTACGATCCGGCCTTGGAGAACATGGTCTTCCTGCTAAGATTGAGGATCCTGCCGAGCAGGAGATGGAACAACAGCTCTATAAAAAGAACGGCTTCAATGGGCTGCTTTCTGACAAGATCTCAGTTAATCGCTCAGTACCCGATGTTCGCAAAGAGGAGTAAGCCGGAGGACATTTTACAACTAGAATTCAATTACCTAGTGATTAAAATAACCTCTTTCAGGTGCAAAACACGTCAATATCTGGCTGATCTTCCCAGCGTTAGCGTGGTCATCATCTTCTTTAATGAACACTTTAAGACTCTACTTCGCTCAGTTTACAGTATCATCAATCGTAGTCCGACCGAGTTGCTCAAGCAAATTGTGCTCGTGGATGATGGCAGCGAATGGGAGTCTCTCAAGCAACAGTTGGATGACTATGTCTCTCTACACTGGGCACATCTGGTTGATGTGGTTCACAATCCCAAGCGACTTGGTTTAATTGGAGCTCGTCTAGCTGGCGCTAAAGCTGCCACCGCAGAGGTTATGGTCTTCTTCGACTCGCATATTGAAGTCAACTACAATTGGGTAAGTATCAACTAGAATTTTGAATTCGATTTTAATTTCAATCACCAAAAAAGTTTATACAATTCTCTGATTGTGATGCTTTGTTGTTTGTAAGCCACGGAATAATAGGTTTAAAATTAAGATGAATGAGAATAATAGGAAATAATTTTAGTTTCCCAAAATTTGTTGGCGGAGGACGTGAATTTGAGTAGAAAAATACAAACTATTTTTTAGATGCCATGTCGCCCATTTTTAAGATCTCTGGCAACTTTACGATTCAGATTTTGGGTCACTTTTCTCAAGGTTTTTACAAAATATAAAACATGTCAGAATCGAATTTAAAGAATCGAATTTAATTGGATCCGCATGAGTAACTAGATAAAGGTCAATAGCAATCTGACAGTGATAGCTTCAAAATCTTCAGTCGTTAATCAATTTATTTTTTCAGCTACCTCCGCTTCTAGAGCCCATCGTCATCAATAAAAAGATATCGACATGCCCTATTGTGGACATCATTGATCACAAGACCTTTGAGTATACGGGTTATCCATTCGGAACTCGAGGTGGCTTCGACTGGCGCCTCTACTACAAACAGCTGCCTCTGTTGCCCGAGGACAATGTGGATACATCTCTTCCATATCGCAATCCCGTGATGATGGGTGGTTTATTTGCCATCAATACAGAGTTCTTTTGGGATCTGGGAGGTTACGATGATGAACTCGATATTTGGGGAGGTGAGCAGTATGAGCTGAGCTTCAAGATCTGGATGTGTGGAGGCATGTTATTGGATATTCCCTGTTCTCGTGTGGCACACATATTTCGCGGTCCCATGGATCCACGGCCCAATCCGCGTAACTACAACTTTGTGCCCAGGGTATTTATTAAAATTATATATCTTCCGGCAAACTCTGTATTATATTTTCATGACTTCTTAGAATCACAAGCGTGTGGCCGAAGTCTGGATGGATGAGTACAAGAAATATGTCTACGAACGCGATCCCAATACCTATGACAATATTGATGCTGGGGATTTAAGTCGACAACGCGCTGTTCGTGAGAAATTGCAGTGCAAGTCATTTGACTGGTACATGAAGGAGGTTGCACCTGATATTCTGGAAAAGTTCCCTCCGGTCGAACCACCTTCTTATGCATCTGGAGCTATTCAGAGCTTAGGTTATCCGCAGTATTGCATTGATACCATGAACTTGCATGGCGATAATCCAGTTGGCTTATATTTCTGCGCCAAGAACATGACATTCCCACAGGCAAATCAATTTTGGGTTCTCAGTTGGAATCGCGATCTGCAACTCACTGCGGATGAAAAGTGTCTGGAACTCCAAGATTCGCATCCCAATGCGACGGTCTGGGTTTGGTTTTGCCACAATCAAGGAGGCAATCAGTTTTGGTATTATGATCGCCAACATCAATGGATAGTCAATGGTCAGAAGAGCAATCGGTGTATGGAGGCATTTGTGGAGAATAATATTACAGCAGTTTATGGAAAAGAGTGCCAAGAGAACAACGATCGACAACGTTGGAGCTTTGGCGTAGTTAATAATGAGTTGTTAGATCGTTTCTTTGACAAAATCTAGGTATTCAATGGATTTGGAGATCTTTATTGATTCCCTCGATATTTCTCAATAAGAAAAAATTACATTTATATTCCTTAAATTATTGTTTTTGATCTACGTGTAATTATGTTTACCCCAACTGAAAAATTTGTATAGCTGTGGCCTTAAATTAATCCGAGAAATAATATTGCAAACATCTAAACTAATGGTTCCAATACCTAGTTTCTAGAATTTTTAGCCAAATATAAGTTTTTTACGCCCAAATAAGATTTTCTAGCATTTTCTATGACAAATATTATATTTTTCTGCCTATATTTTCCGCCCTATCTGGGCACTTTCACCCCACGTCTATCCTTTTTGGCCAAGTCAACCATTTTTCCCACCAAATTTAGAATTTATTTCCGTTAAAATATGATAGCTCTAACTTTTGTCCGTCAAATCTAGGCATTTTCCCAACATATGTAAAGTTTTTTATAGTCCAGACCTAACTAGAGTTCTTTAGACTTCACTTCAGTTACTATAGCATCAGTCACTGTATCGAATCCATTGTCATCACCGTTAAAATTGATTAAAACTCGTCGGGTAAAGCTTGCTATATATGACGCCAGATGGCGACAGTGTGTTGTGCTCAGTTTTAGCACAAATCAGGTGAGTGAAGTTTGGAGTTGAGTCAGTCAGTTGTTTGGGCTTGCAATCTGATATGATAACTTTAATTGATAGTACGGAATGATGTAAAAAATAAGCGAAAATACGTTTTGTCGCCTTATCACACCACAGCAACCTCAGAGCAATTAGATTAATGGACATCCATGCCACGCAATGCAGTCTCCGAGTCAAAATAGGGAATACCATGGAACCATTTGCAAATAGACTGTTCCAACTGCACAACGTGCTGATCATGGCTATGAAGAAGCGATACGTAAAACGCATTGTGCGTAAAGTGATATTCCTAGTATTATTTATTGCCTTCATCTCCCTGGTTACCACGATGATCGTGGAAAAGCGTCTGGGTGGCTCAAAAACATCAAATGAGGTCGACGAAAGCAATTTGGATCCGAATGGAGATGAAATAACGCCTGTATTCAGGGCTGCCAATGTGCCACCAACACGTAGACCACCACGTCCACCTTTTCAAGATCGCAACGCGGTGCGAGAGGAACCAAAGGTGGAACCAGCACAGAAACAGGAACATAAACAGGATAATATTCAAATGTTCACGCTTCCCACGCCACAAGGTGAACGAAAGGATTGGACCGATCATGAGGCCATTGCAGCCGATAAGTTACGATCCGGTCTTGGAGAGCATGGTCTTCCTGCTAAGATTGAGGATCCTTCCGAGCAAGAAATGGAACAACAGCTCTATAGAAAGAACGGCTTCAATGGGCTGCTCTCCGACAAGATCTCAGTTAATCGCTCAGTACCCGATGTTCGCAAAGAGGAGTAAGCCGGAGGACATTTTACAACTAGAATTCAATTACCTAGTGATTAAAATAACCTCTTTCAGGTGCAAAACACGTCAATATCTGGCGGAACTTCCCAGCGTCAGCGTGGTCATCATCTTCTATAATGAACACTTTAAAACTCTACTCCGCTCAGTTTACAGTATCATCAATCGTAGTCCGACCGAGTTGCTCAAGCAAATTGTGCTCGTGGATGATGGCAGCGAATGGGAGTCTCTCAAGCAACAGTTGGATGACTATGTCTCTCTACACTGGGCACATCTCGTTGATGTGGTTCACAATCCCGAACGACGTGGCTTAATTGGAGCTCGTCTAGCCGGCGCTAAAGTTGCCACCGCAGAGGTTATGGTCTTCTTCGACTCGCATATTGAAGTTAACTACAATTGGGTAAGTCTCAACTCAATAGAGTTTAATCTTGAAT
Organism: Drosophila neotestacea; assembly: GCA_035044365.1. Lineage (NCBI taxonomy): Eukaryota > Metazoa > Arthropoda > Insecta > Diptera > Drosophilidae > Drosophila > Drosophila neotestacea. The sequence goes on from JAWNMD010000206.1 coordinate 115,685, forward strand.
CGAGCTTTAAGAGCGCGTACTATAAATTATTAAATCATGCTTTGAAAGTAGAAGTAAGCTTCTGGCAAGTAGGAGATATTAATATGAGCTTTGAAAGCACCTCAAGGTTCAAGTGTAAAGAAATTAATGAAACAAGTATCTGTGGAACCACGATTGTAAATATTTTTTAAATTCTTTTACAGCTGCCGCCACTGTTGGAGCCCATTGTCATCAACAAAAAGATATCAACTTGCCCCATTGTGGACATCATCGATCACAACAACTTTGCCTACAATGGAGGCTATCAGGAAGGGACCCGAGGTGGCTTTGACTGGCGTTTCTACTACAAACAGCTACCGGTGTTGCCCGAGGACAGTGTAGATAAATCTTTGCCATATCGCAGTCCCGTGATGATGGGTGGTTTATTTGCCATCAATACAGAGTTCTTTTGGGATCTGGGAGGTTACGATGATGAACTCGATATTTGGGGAGGTGAGCAGTATGAGCTGAGCTTCAAGATCTGGATGTGTGGAGGCATGTTATTGGATATTCCCTGTTCTCGTGTGGCACACATATTTCGCGGTCCCATGGATCCACGGCCCAATCCGCGTAACTACAACTTTGTGGCCAGAGTAATTATTAAAGTTAAACATCTACCGGGAAACTCTGCATAATATTTCACGACTTTCTTAGAATCACAAGCGTGTGGCCGAAGTCTGGATGGATGAGTACAAGAAATATATTTACGAACGCGATCCCAATACCTATGACAATATTGATGCTGGGGATTTAAGTCGACAACGCGCTGTTCGTGAGAAATTGCAGTGCAAGTCGTTTGACTGGTACATGAAGGAGGTTGCACCTGACTTTCTGGCAAAGTTCCCTCCGGTTGAACCACCTTCGTATGCATCTGGAGCTATTCAGAGCTTAGGTTATCCGCAGTATTGCATTGATGCCATGAATTTGGCTGCCAGCAATCCCGTGGGCATGTATCCTTGCGCCGAGAATCTCACAATACCACAGGCAAATCAAAATTGGATGCTCACTGCGGATCGTGAGCTGCGACGCAATGGCGATGGAGAGTGTCTGGATGTCCAGGACTCGCATGCTAATGCCACTGTCTGGATGTGGGATTGTCACAATCAAGGGGGCAATCAATTCTGGTATTACGATCGCAAACATCAATGGATCGTCCATGGCGAGGGTAGCAATCGCTGCATGGAGGCATTTGTAGAAGATAATAAGGCTGCGGTCTATACCAATGAATGCCAGGAGAACAACGATCGACAACGTTGGACCTTTGGCGTCATAAATCATGAGTTGTTAGATCGTTTCTTCGACAAAATGTAGCTTCACATATCCCTTTAACATAAACTTATCTGTTAATAATCTCTTTTAGCAGGCACTCTTAATAAAATAAAATGCTCTGTGCTTGCTTTCAAAATGAGCAGCCTCATTTTGCACATTTAAATTGGAATGTTCTATTTCTACTTGCATAATTTAAGATTTCATCAGAAATTATATATTCAATATTTTCAAAGTCTCATAACTTAAACTCTCTATATCGCTGTAATCTTTTCTCAGTAAAAACTTTAAATTAAAACTCCAAAATTCCTTTAGATTCAAATTAAAGGCTCTTCTAGATTGGTAAACATTTCTCAACTTACTCCCTCTCTCGTTAATAAATTTTCAAATCAGGCAATCCTCTCTCTATATTTTGCTCTTTCTTTTTTTGTTTTTTTATGCTTTTCGAAATTGCACTAAGTATTTATCGATGGGAACTCATTAGCATCATTTTGAAAACGAGCTTTGCTTTTAAATTTGACTTTGCGTTTGGCAAACTTATGTGGTGCAACTCCAGCAAGCCATTAGTCAGACATTTGGGCTGCTTACACAGTCTCCCTCCCTATCTCTCACTCTCTCTCTGTCTGTCTCCTTCCATCTTGTTGTCTCTGTGTGACTGAAAAATGCCAATGCATCAAAGGCAAAGATGCATCTAACGTTGACTGCATTACTAAACGACTTTAAGCTTGGGATCAACTTCATCGTCTCGTAGCCCGTACCCAAGTACTTTGAAAAATGTTTGCTAGAAACTCTAGGTAGGATCCTCATCTGGTTGCATTTTTGTGTCGCCTTTGGTTGGCCTTCACTTAACTACAGCAGCTCAAATGCTCGACAGCTCGTGCATGTTAAAAGCTATTTAAATATGCTCTCTTTGAATGCCTTGATTGGCTCTATGCCAACCCATTCCTTGCCAGACTCCTTTGCTTTACTTTACTTGACTTTGCTTTGCTTTGGTTCAGTTCAGTTCAGTTTGGTTTTGACTTTACTGTGACTCCGAATCTGACTCAGTTTGCTGCCAAAAAAAAAAAAAAAAACCCACAACGCACATTAGGGAAAAGGACTTTAGATGTAGCCCCCAATGCTCGCTCCCTCCTATCTTTCACTTCATAACCTTTTTGCATGGATTAACCCCATAATTGTCAAAGTGCTTGAAAGCATAACAAGCTTATTGATAGTTATGTAAACTTAAAAGGAGCTTTGAAAAGAAATCCAAACATAGAATGTAAGTTTTTTAAAGATATAACATGGAGTGGAATTCGAATCCATTCAGTTACCTTAATTACCATACCTTGATTAATATTAGGATATGCATGAAAAAATGCCAGGTATAGAGTGATCAGTTGTGAGATCGCTTTCCACAAAAAAGTGTATATGGATTGAAGTTTAAATTGATTTCTTATACAGTTTTCATCAAATCTCCATGTTTAATTATAGAGTAACTATATAAAGTTCTCACAAGATCTAAATTTAACGCAATCAAACCAAAGGAGGAAAGTAACGTTACTTAACTAAGGTCATTCTGGGGTTAAACGAATGTAACCTCAATTCACTACACCAACATACACACCCAAAAACACACACAATCATGTATGTCGACTGCCAACGCACTTTTCTCACACACAGCTCCCATTTGGAATTCTCTAGTGAAATTGCCACGCCCCTTTTGTGCTGATGCAATTTGAAATGCAAAACTTTAATGGAATTTGTGCTGAAGCGACAATAGTTTTAAGAACTTTGCAACACTGGCAACTTAATTTCTAATGCATTCTCCACATATTTTGTAAGGACACACTTACGAAAACAACTTTTATCATTCCGGAGAAAAAAACACAATTTAGAACTGAAATTTGGTGGAGCATTTTAATTGATATTTAAGTATAGTTACTGTTGCTTCAGTTTGTGTAATTGCCACAGCGTCTTGTGCCTTCCAATTAGCATTTACCATACAATTTACCATGACGCAAGCAACTCTTCCTCTTTCCCACATCCATACATATATATATATATATACATATGTATGTAAGTTTTCTTCCATATGGAATGCGTTTATTTCATGTAAAAATATTTCGTTGACAATTACACGTCACCAGACGCCCCACATAAAGAGTTTCTGTTTTCAGTACTCACTGAATGTGAGGGAATGTGGGTGTGTATGTGACATTTTGCGATTAATCGTCGGGATCATTAGTGGTGAAAATATTTATGAAGACCCCTGGGAAAACGCAGCGTCGTGCAGTCATTAAATATACATTGGAATCATGCTCAACTCTGTATGTAAATGTGTGTTCGTGGTACTTAATGGATTTGTCATGAAGTTCCAAATGCAGAAAGAAAGTTATGCATGTTTTTGCTTGTGACAGCAGCTGAAAATAACATTGTAGGCACATTTTTTATACTTAAATTTTAATATAACAGTACAGTTGTCAAACTGGAATCTGTTGCTTTGTGATAATCCTAACTAAATTAAGCTGATGTAGTCAGCATAATGGTAAACTTGGACCCAATACTAACATTTCTGGGACTATTTATAATGAAACAAATAAGATTTCATATTAGAGTTTAAATTCCGCTTTTGCACTGTACCCCATTTATTGTACCCCAATTTAATCTCCATCAATTTTAGTTAGACATAAAGGAAGACATTTTCCTTCGGTTAAAAAGTAAACTTCCTCACAAGCTCTTCTGTGCTCATTAAGAATTAAAAGTTCCCATTTTTCTGAGATGATAGTAAATCTTCATTAAAGTTAAGTTTTCTTTCTAATACCTTAAACTCTTAGATAAAATAGAACAAATATTTTCCAAGGTGATACTTTAATAATTATAAATGTGTCTAAATGTTATTAATCACTTTGAAAGTCAATTAGTCGCAATGTTATCTGACGGCACAGCAAATATTCAAACACTATCTAATTAGAATTAGAATAACAATTGTTTGGAAACATTAAGGTGAACAATGGATTTTAATTATACTGGACTAAATAAGCCCCTAGCAGCTGTTGCTGTTCAGTTAAACTCTTAGAAACCTTTACAGTTAGTGGAAGTAAGACTCTGGGAAGGGTTTTTGAATGTTGATAATCCTACTTAAAATTTGTAATCATTAAAAAATACGATATTTTGTTATAGTTAAAGTTATAGCGATCTATTAATACCTGATTGAATAATATCCATACTCATAAAATGTTGTTTTCTCTTGATTTGACAAAATATGTAGCACTTAATGTGCACATGGGTCTAACTTAGTGGTATTTATTTTCAAAGAGCGAATGGTCACACTTAAAAAATACGTTTGTTTCAAAAAGATAATTTATTTATGAGATGATTTTTTTAAATTATTTTGCTTCGAGGGTTTATTTTGAATGCTCCAGCTACTTTAACATTATTTTTTATTATAAAGCTAAAAAAGCACAATTGGCTCCCAGCCGATTAACTTGAAAAGAATAACCAGTTGTAAATTTAATTTTTTTATCTTTTTTATTTAGCCATTTTGTCTGGAACTTTTTTGCTGTTTTTTTTACTAATTTGAGGTCGCTGAGTTCAAATCTAGTCTCAATTTTTTCCAACAGGTACTAGTTCTATTTTTGACTTTTTATCATCTATAAAAAGTTAAAGAAATTATAACTTTACTCCTCGGGAATCTGATTGATGGTATGTTTTAATTAATACTAAATAATATTAAAAGTTCCTGTTATTTTGTTGATAGAGAAATTGAAATTTGTAAATTCTTTTAAAAATAACAACACAGCAGGCCATTAAATCTTGTTTGATTTCACCCTATGAACTCAACTCCCAAGAATTTCAATTTTCTCATATAATTCACTCGAAGTGAACCTCACGTAAAAAATTTATTTTTATTTTAGTAGCTGATTTTGGACACCAAATAATTTGTATAAATTTTTTAAACTGTATTATTTTTATAATAACTAAGATTATTTTATTTTTAAGGTAAGTAAAGTTAAATTCAAAATTTAAACCTTTAAATATTTTTAAGAGTATAGACTCGGCAAACGTTTTTTTTTGCATTTGGTTTCAGCTCCTGAACTCTACCCTCGAAAGTTTTAGTATACTCAAAAACTTTATTTCAAGTAGACCTTATTTTTTTCTTCAATTTTGTTGTGTTTTATCAGCCAGTATTTTAAATAATTTCTAGAAATCAAAATACACAACAAGGGAAACTGAACAAAATCTTCTTTAATATTTTTGAAAGAACTTTCAAATATTTATTATTTTTTCAGACATGGCATTTCCGAATCAAATATATATTGCAAATGATCCCTATCTTACATTTTCTCAAGAATATACCAAAAAACATTACGGACTAAATTTAATGGAAGTATCGGCTAAAACAACAGAAGCTTGGAATAAGCTAACCAGTCGAGAAAAACGACTTTATCAAATTAGGAATTATAACCATGAGGAACCAAATCGTGTTGAAAATCAAAGTGATTCGGATACTACCTGTGGAATTAATCGCCGCTCCCGAGCAAATTCATGTTCTACACCTGCAAAGGCTCGTTTGCGCAGGAAACCTCGAAATGCTTCAATGCCAAGTTGTCCACCAAAGATGACACGAACTGCAGCAATGCCAAGTTGTGAACCCAAAAGCGCGGCAAAACCAAGATGTGCAACAAAGCCAAGTTGTGCCCCAAAAGAGATGACGCAATGTGCACCAAGAAAGTCACGATGTGCACCAACGAAGTCACGATGTGCACCAAAGAAGTCACGATGTGCACCAAAGAAGTCACGATGTGCACCAATGCGAAAGAATTGTCCAAAACCACGATGTGCACCAAAGCGTCGATCTCGCCGTTGTGCAACCAAGTGCCAAAAACCAGGTCCTGTTACAAACAATGGCTATTTGAACTTTCTACGTGAATATCGAATGATGCATTGCGGCTTGAAGCCCAAGGAGATGGTCATGAGGGCTGCTCGTGCTTGGTGTCGTCTCACGGAAGCACAGAAGTGTAAATATCGTCGCCAGGTAAATTTAACCAAAGTTATCTAAAAGCAAATTCATAACTCTCTATTTTCAGGCGGCTCGTCATCAGAAGCGCCGTGTATGCAATTAGATTATAATATGAGGGATCCGTGCTCAGTCAACTACAATCTAAGCCTAATGATACATAGTAGTAACCCGTAGTATTATAATACATACTGAAAAATTAAACTGATCAGGGATCCTCTGTAATCCTTAAATTAAATGTATTTAAAAAAGATAACATTATATTTGTTTATTTTTATGTTCGATTAATTTACAATGTTAAGATTTACTTGAATTTAATTTTGAAAGGACACACAAAGCACTCCAAACTTTGGAGTCCAAAGCTTGCTCTACCGTAGCTTACTGCATTTTAATAAATAAATTGAAACACCCTTTAATAAAATACTCGGTTTTAAATAATATTTCAAATTTCAGCAAGAGTATTTAGTATTCACTTTGTTCGTTCAATATTTATCATACCCTGAACATTTTTGTAAAACTTAATGAGTTGCTGTTTGTGTAACGGAGCATCGTGTGTTTAACTTTTTGAGCCGCTTTTGTGGTGGTATTATAAAAATCACTGAACAGTACATACATCTGTTAGCAGAGGGTTGAGGAGTACAAGTATTATGGCCACATTAAGGCAGCCAGAAATGATCACATATTGTATGTGTTTGCGGTTTTCACAGTCAGTTTCAGTTGCAGCAACAATTTTCCTCTCTTTTCTCCCTCTATTTTCTTTATTTCCTCCCACAGCCTGTCTGTTCTGCGGTTATTCCCCGTGCATTTGTTTTTCGTTCGAGGGATTATTTAAGCTGAAAATTTTTTTGAATCTTTCTCGTTAGTTATACAGTCACATAGCCTAGTTAATAATCCGAATATAAGCAAAAAAAAGTATTCTTTTGCAAAGAAATTACATATTAACGAGACAAATGATTTCGATTTGCTTGTTTTTTGTGGCGGTATAAACAGTTTTTCATTAAGAAATGTAGTTGATTAAAATCATGAAAAATATAAATTTTTAAATATTCTCGAAAAAATAAAACCAATTATAAAACAGCAACCCTCTAAGAGTTTAGAAAATAATCTGATGTGCCAGCCACAGTACCTGAATTTGTAAAAATTTACTTAACATTTTAAATTAATTATTTTTCAATCCTTTGTTTAGTTGGCTTTTTAGATGTACGCATGGATATCCTCTAGCAATCAAACAATATGTTCTATAAATTGTAAATTAAAAAAATAACCTTATAATTTATTGATTTTATATCTCAACAACAATATTTGTGTACACCAACTCGGAAATGGCTCTTTTTGGTTATTGTTTGGCAAAACAAGATATAAAACCATAGACAAAACATAAATATTCCATTTGATTTTTGCATTTCTGTTGTTGTCTATGCAAATAAAATTAAACTACTCAGAGCAAACCACAAAAGTGCATTGAAAATTCATAACAGTTTCATGTTTATTGTATTGCATTTTGAATTTGATCAAATTTCAATTTGGCACACAACAACTAACAATTGGTTGTTACTGAAAATTGCAAATTCCGCCAAAATGAAATTTATCTCAAATATTAAACACAAAAACTGAATTAAAACCCAAATTTGAAGCCGCAACAAACTGCAGAATAAACCATAAAAAAAGACAGCTACAACAAGAGTTTTTGCAAATATTGCTTGGTAAAACGATTCTCAAGCACATAATGCCCACAAGAATAATCAAATTCGATTAAATTGTCAGAGAACAGAAAAGAAAAGGATAAAACATCATGTGGCCAAACTAAATGCAAATTGAGACAGCAAAAAAAAACTATTAAGATGAAACATTGCAATGCAAAAACAAGTCGACTATCCAATAGCCTGCAGTAGTTTTTCAAAGATTTTTTACAGTAATCATTCTAACGTAGTCAATGTGAGATCAAGAATATTTAGTTTTTTAGATTTCCTCAAAACCTTAAGTTAGACAATTCTTTTAGAATGTTTTATACTTAGGTTGCTTAATATATAATATTTATATTTCTAAATCGATATATCGAAAAGTACTGCTTCCAAAAGAAGAAAACTATGAGGAAACTAACATGGAAAGAACTTGCTTTCTATCAGTAGTATAATTTATATATAATCTTTACCATATTGATTACATCCAGTGTATTATCAAAATGATATAAAATATTTCTGACTAAAATTTTCAATTAGTAATTTACATTGATAGAATTTCTTTTAATATAACTTGTATTCAAAACAGTTTTCAGATATGACAAACCAACTTAAAAACTTACCAAGTAAGTAAGTAGAGATTTTCAAATAAGAAAAGATTGATTTATTTAAAAAATTGATTTGATGGATGTTGAGTTATTTGGAAAAAGCTTTTGAAAATATATAAATTTCAGGCTTTACATAATACAAGTAATAGAGTCGTTCCATTTTACAACTTTTAATACATAATACATGCGTATGCGTAATAAATGCACTTGTATTGAAAAATGTAAGATTTTCCTTATGTATCGCTGCAGAGCATCGCAAGTTAGCAAAGGCCAAAAGTCAAAGAGCTCAACATGTTTTTTATTTTTAACAGGGCAAGCCTTTTTGACTGCTACTGTTTGTGGGGAGCGAGAGCAGAAGCAGAAGCAGGACCAAGGCCGAGATGAGATAACAATCAATAAGCAGAAAACAAGAAACTGACAAAGCAAGGGATAAACTTGAGTTTAGCTTCCATACAATGAGGTTAAAATGCAACAGCAAAATGGGGGGCGGACAAACTGGTTGGTTAGCCAAACGCAAACGAGGCAGACCAATAAGCCCAGTTTTATTATTAAGTAACAAAAATCTGAAATCTGTGTACATCTGAACCCAACCAACCCCATGAACTGCCCCACTGAACTTTTGTGGCAAGGCTATATAAAAGTGCTACAGTTTTCCTTATTTGCCGTTGTTGTTCTTGTTGTCCTGATGATGTTGAATAGTTGCTACTGTTGTTGGCTTACAGAAAGACAGAGAGACAAGGACAGAGGCTTCAATTTTATGCAAAACAGGCAAAAAGTTCAGAGGTGTTGACCATGTTTGAGGCAAAAGGCGATGCGAATATTGAATTTGTTTTAAATGACAGCATAATAAGCCAACAGACCCAAAAAACTTTTTTAAACTTGGAGCCCAAGAGAGAAGATATGAGAACGAAACTGGACAACACTCAATTTATGAGTCCTGAGGGAATAAGAAAATCTTGAACATTTAAATAACATTTTAAAGAAGTATTTTAATTAAATGCAGCATACTGCCAAATTATAACAATAACTCTAAATTTGTATTTTTATTATTTCTATTTCCTATCTTGATAAACAACAAAATTCATTCTTAAGACTCCACTCTTAATGTTTTGAATCTTGAACATTTAAATATCATTTGAAAAAAGTAATAACTTTAAATTAAAACCATAATTTGAACTGTCTGTTATTATTATATCTAATGCTTCTAACAATTATTATAATAAAATGAATCAGTTTAAACTAATTTTAAATTTCGACGAATTCAAGCTTATATGTTGTACAGTGTTAAAGCCTCGTTTAAATCGTGTGGCCATAAATTCTACCACGAAACGGCTTCATTAAAAGTGTATGAATGTTTGTGTATGACTCGCATGTGTGGTTATAAACTTTACCAATTGCTTGCCTACCTCACAGCCTCCCCCTTCTCGATATGGAGCGACCTAAAAATTCAAAAAATCAATACGAGGCAACAGTCAAAAATAGGAAGAAAGACCAAACGAACGTGCAACACTTACAACAACAACAAAAGCTATTGTATACCTTCATATAGAGTAGATAGAACATCGAGAAACGCATAACTATTTTGCATAAAATAAAAGTTTTTGAATTTCTGTAAGAGAGGCTATTGAATCATACAAAGCACGTACATTTATGTATGTCCTTCTGTTCATTCTGTTGTCCTTTTGTCTTGATTGTTTGTCGCCAGGCAGAGACAACACGGAAAGGTATAAGAACAGAGCTCAGCACAAACAAACAAGAGTGAAACAAACAATAAAGCTTGCTCACACATTGACCCAAATTTTATGCAATGGAAACTTTTAAAGAATCGAATCGAAAAACATAAAAATATAGCACAGTTTTTTGGTTTCTTTATTTGGTGTAACCGATGACAGCAGCTGCCACGTGTGTGTGTGGATTGTATGTGGGTTGCAAGTGAGCTGCGAGAATTTGGCGATATTAAAGTATCGCCAGGATATGCATACCAACGAGTTGCACAGATAGAGTCACAGTCACGAATCCTCCCACTTTACTTACTTTTCTTTCTTCTCATTTTATTTATTTTTTTTTGCACTGCTCTTTGCTTTTGTGCACAGTCATTTGCTGAATATTCATATTTTTTGATCCCAAAAACTTATGAATTATGAAATATGCATACAATTGTCTCTGTCTCTCTGCGGAAACAAGGGAAAATGCAAGAGAATGCAGTGAAAACGGGACTAGTTTTTGCTTTTTGCAGTGTACCAGAAAAATTAAAAAAAAAATGAAAGAAAGAATGATGGAAATTTCAACTCAAGCTTACACACACGTCAGTTCAGAGTTATTCAAATGCTTAGCACATATTTCTCTCACATACATATATATTAACGAGAATATACATATGTATATATCTATATTTAGTTCTCTTTCTGGCATACCTGGCGTATGCGTAATTGTTTTTTGTGTGTGTCTGCTGCAGTTGGGCGATGATGCGTCGTCGCCCAAAGCTGTTGCAAAATTAGGTGACACAATTTCAATTCTTTTTTTCATTTTTTTGTTTCTCTTTCCCGAATTTAAAATGCGTTTTTGTTGATGGTATTTTATATGAGACTCGTTAGGCATGCAAAAGAGAAAACTATTGTGCATAAATTAAATGTTTCACGTGCATTATGTTAGTGCATATTAAATTTTGTAATTCAACTAAAGTTGAACAACAAATATAACTGTCTGCATGCCACGTGCCACACGTGCTCCGAATGTTTCAGAAATTAATCAGATTTGACAAATAATAAATTTTTATAATAAATTAAATAAATTAAAGTAGAGAGTATTTATTCTGTGCACGTTAAGCCCTAACAGCTACTTAAAGCTTTATTGAAGTAATAGATATTGTTAAATTAAGCAAATTGATAAGCACTAGGTATTATAGTTTATCAGAACAAAAATTAGGCTTAAATTACTGAGAAAATTCTATTTTGTTTTATAACTTGTAACTAGCACATAAAAAATGTAAATTTGAGTAGAAGAAATTTTTGTAAAGAACGTCAAGAGATTATTTACTATGAAATCTGATATTTGATTGGAAGATTTGCATGATTACACTATAAAAGAAATTCGGTCAATTACATTACTTTATTTTAGCTAAAAAAATGTAAACAAAGTTGTGCTTTTTTTATACAATTTACTGTCCTTTCTTTTTTGTGAGCTGCAGGAAGAGAAACCTTTAGCGCTCTTTAGCCATTAATGATATTCATGCTGGCTATTTCCTGGACTGCTCCACAAATTTCTATATAAACTTGTCTCTTTTTTTCAGCTCCTTCTGCTCTGGTTGTTGTGGAGGAAATAACTTACAATTGACCTCGTTAGCCGCTGTCTCATGTGTATGCCGGTTTATGGACTCTGTCTTTTCATCTCACTCTTCAGTGTCTCCCATTCTTTCTGTCTCTTACTGTCTCTTTTTCTTTTCTCATCTATGTGTGTTAGGTACTAAGCCGGCTAGTTGGTTAGTTGGTAGTCGTATTAGTGTCGTGACCTCTTGACTATATCATTTCCTGCTTTTTCATGTGCTAAGGAAGCAGCCTCTGCAGCTAATGCTGATCCAATTACGTTCGCTCCAGGAGCAAGGAGCACGGCATGTGGGCCAATGTGAAACAGATGATTGTTGTTACTACAGCCATCTCTTTCAATCTTGCAGTTGGAGATAAAATAAACCTTTGTGCAGCACTTACAACTTACATATATGTATGTACATAAAGTATTGTAATTATTTCTTGTGGTGCGCAAAGAGTCGACTCTGTGGTTTGGCTTTTTTAAAAGAATTATTGCTCTGGTAACTATCCCGCTTTTCCCGCATCCTTCTTCTTTAGTCAGCCCTTTCCTTGGGCCAATTAAATTTAAATTACATAGCGTTTGTTCTGGCTGTGTGTCGAGGATTTTAAAAGGATTCCGCTGTGTGGTTGCCTCACGCACTTGTAAGGATTGCAAATAAATTAAAAATGATTGCGAGTGCGACTCTAGCGTAAATATGATGTATACGCCACGTTGTGCTTCGTTTCCGTGTGCCATTCCCATTCGTTTCAGGCATAACAAATCAACGCACATGAAATTTCAACAAACAACAAATGCAAAGTCCCCAAGGACATATGATACATAGACAGGAACAACAAAATATAACTTGTTATCTCTTCGGTTCTCTCTTTTTTTTAAATAAATAACATTTCATATGCCTCGTTTTCGGTGGTTCCCTAGTGTAAATGTAAACACGCGCTTATCAATGTATGTATATTTATGTGGGTATACAACATTCATACAATCAAACACCAATACAAATGTATACTTATGTCTATATGTATACATATGTGTGGCTGCGACAGCGTGTGTTTGTGCCTGTCAACTGTCATTGCCAGTTGGTTATGTGGCTTTTGGCTCAGCGAACAGCAACAATAACAAATATTGCAACGCCCAAAACACATAACAATGAAAGCCAAAAAAAAATATAAGCATTTATGTTCAGATGTTATTTGTTATACCCTCTCTAAAAATAGCAATAATCCTATAAAACACCTCACTTGAGCGGGTGACTAAAAAACATCGAACTCACATATTTTAAATGTTACACTTTACTATCTAATTTGTTTATCTAATATTATTTTCAAAATATTTATTAATTTCACTTCTGCCAATTACTTATATAAAAATGTACTCAACTTAACTCTAATATTTTTAATTTGCTTATAAATCCTTATATATTTTTGTGTTACATCCAAAAGTTATGTACCTAGTTATCTTAACTTGAATATATTTAAATTGATTTATGAATCTTCTAATACTATAAAATTACATAGAAATTTAATTTGATATAATGTAAAGAAATTTAAAATAATATTATGTATTTATCACTAAAATTGTTGTTATGAATATGAAACTATTTAAAAATGTACTTTACAACACTTGAAACTATTTAATTTGCTTATTAAACTTTAAATATCCTAAAACTATATCCAAATACAATTTTAAATATTTTAAAATAATTTGAAATAAAATGATGTACATTTTAATAGGTTTCGATTATTTTAAATATTTACTTATTTATTTTACAAAAAATAATATATAGACTTGTTTAACTGTTTGGATTTTAATTATATTATTACTAATTTATTTTTAAAAAGATTTTAAATAAGTTTCATTCGGTTTATTCTAGCGGTTCAGGAGCACAGAAAATTGAATTCATTTTCCAGTTTTATTAACATTTTGACTTAACCAAAATTTCAACTTCAAAGTGTATCCCACATATTGCATAAAAAAATGTTTACCGGTTTTTTTTCTTCGACTTTTTTAGGGGCAACCACGCTGTCATAAGCCACAACGGGCAAATGTCATAACTACAGCTATTGCTGTTGTTGTTGTGGATATTTTTGTTGCTATTTTTAGCCACATAAAAGTAGGTTGAATATTGCAACATTTTGCTTTAAAAATGTCATCGCACAAGTGCTAAAATCGCTCATCATATCAACGCCAACAGCTGCGAACAGAGAGTGATAAGCAGAGAGAAGAGCAGCGAAAGAGCAGCGAAAGAGCACGAGTCAACAGCAAGGATGATGACGACGCTATTGAACTTTATAGCTATGTCCGTATATACATATATGTATACAGTTCAAATGTATATATATATTCTATATCCATATATATGTATATATACTTTACTATGCTCTATATATGATGGGAATAGCAGTTCGCTATGTTATGCTGAGCTAAGCATCCTCGACTGGCAGCAGCTGCCACCGATTGTTGCGGCCTTTTAAGTCGGCTCAGCCATATAAATTCTGTGCATGTGTGTGTGGGTGTGTGTTGACGTGTATGTGTGGCACTGAAATAGCTTCAGCTGACAACAATTGTGGCAAATGTGGCACATCAGCATTGAAATGACAACCAGCGCTTTGTTATTGGTCTGCTTTGCTGCAAACTGAACAGTAGATCAACAAAACGATTTAAAATAATGCAAATATATTACATTTATTATTATGCATATAAATAAGAAATATAGTTAAAAAGAGAAAAATATAACGGATATAAATTTAATATAGATTTTAAAGCTTTATTTATTTATTTAAATTCTTAATACTTTCAACCGCATCAAGGATTTATTTAAGTAAATGCACTACTTAGCTACTTACTAGCAGCTATTGATGGATGGCAATATTTTAACATTTATTTATTTTTAATTATTTTACGTCAACAAAGAACAATCGCCAAAAAATAAATTAAATTGGTAATTTGAAAAACTTAAAATTAAAATGATACAATATTATTCATTTTTTAGTAACTATAATTATTATTATATTTAAAAAAAAAAGCTGTAATAACTTTAATTAAAATGAATGGCAAGCTTAACAAGTGGATGCTACTATTTTGTTTTATTTGTTCTTATTTTTATCAAATAATTTTATTTTTTATTTAGTTATTTTAACTTTTACTAAAAATAATGAATGTATTTAAATAGGGTTTAATAATACGGATATTATTTCAATAGTAGATAAATAGTACTTATTACAGAACTTTACTTATTACAC
Organism: Drosophila neotestacea; assembly: GCA_035044365.1. NCBI lineage: Eukaryota > Metazoa > Arthropoda > Insecta > Diptera > Drosophilidae > Drosophila > Drosophila neotestacea. Next base: position 130,800 of record JAWNMD010000206.1, read on the forward strand.
TACTCACTAACAGTGCTCCCTATTAATGTAAGCATTTACTTGCCTAAGAACACTTTAAACGGATTTATTATTCTAATAATTTATTATCCCAATAGTGTATTTTATTTAATTTATTCTTGTTCTGTTTTTATCAAACGTTTCACCTTCAATAAAGTTTAATATAACAATCATGATTTCAGTAAAATTGAATTCTTTCAACTGAGTAAACATTTTCGTTCATTTCCAGAATTCACTACATTTTTATATAGTTTCTGGCATTTTTCTTGACGTGAGTTGAAAGCCAGTTAAGCCCAAAGTGCCAAACAGCAAATTCCAAAAATTGTTATACATTAAGTATGCCTCATCCTACCTAAAAAGTGGGTCTAGAACCTTCAGTTAATATGCAACAACTGCCAAAAAATGCCACAAAAGGTGTTTGCATAGCGTCAAAGTAAAATATTTTATCGACACGCACAACCCGAAGGAACCGCACCTTATAGTTTCCTAGCTGTTTTAACTTGATTCGCATGTTAACAACAAAAACAGTTGGCAAACTAAATACAAACGTTAACAAAAACACCCAAAAGAAAAAAAAAATACCACAAATATGTATATTGTGTTTTATCTTTAGATTTAGTTTTTGTGCGACAAAAGCTTTTAATATGCAAATGACTAAATGAGCAGCCCCAATCGGGGAGAAGTTGAAGAAATCTTCCATTCCCATTTCCACTCCCTTTTCTGCAGTCTTGGTATGCGAAATGTGCCTCGGTCAATTGGTACATTTCATTAACGTGGCTAGTTGAACATGACCTCCCCAAAGGCAGCCCCTAGCTCCAAATTCAACTCACACTTGAACTCCTCTTTCTCTCTCTCTCTCTCCCCCTTTCCCCTTTCTCTTCTCTCTCCACTTTACTTCAGACCATTTGGCTCTTAACTAGCTGACGCAGCTGGAAATGGCCTTGCTTTGATGTTGTTGCCTTAACTTTAGCAATGGGCTATATGTAAGTTCCTTATATGTGTGGCTTGCTGCTCGCTTCCACACTTCAACACACTTATTCATGCACATTTGCATATCATTATGTGTATTTGGGCCAAGCTAAGGCATCAGCCCAGACGCCACACCCATCGCACCGCCCCCATTTAAGCTCACATAGTTTTCTTGGTGCTCTTTCTGAATTTCTGAATCCCAGTCTCTGTATCCTTCTCTTTCAATCCCTAGCCGGGTCGTCATCATAACGCCTAGATTTAAGATTATGACCTGGCTGAGTTTTGTGGCTCGCCGCTAAAACATGTTTGGTGTGTCAGTAAGTAAATCTGTAGAGGCTCTGTAAGGACTCACAGGTCGTAGGTCGAAGGTTGCAGGTGTCGGGTTATTAACTTAACATTCAAACACTGACTCTACCCAGCATCTTTAAGTGGCTTAAAGTCTTGCTGCGAAGAATTGACCAAGCTATGAATATTTTAAGAAACTAGCAGGAAATCCTACGGATAAGCCATTAAATATTGCATGTGTACGCAATATATTTTAGAAACAATTTTGAATTTCTATAAAAAGTAAACAAATAATAATACTTTTTATACTTTGTGGGAAAAAAAAACAAAAATATTTATGTTTATTAGATTATCTGTATTTATTTATAATTGACTTACATCTAGTGTTATAAAGAATTTCTTATTTTACTTTTCATTAACAAAATTACTAAAATAAGTAGTTACCATTAATGAAAATTTTGTTTTTTGTTGGTTCTTTTACTTTATCTAAAGATTTCGAATTGCATTATTATATTTGTTTTATTTTAATAAAAGTTACTAGTCTAGAACAAATAAAAAGTATGCTTAACAAACAATAATAAATACGATATTCTTTATAAGGATATATTTATTAATATAGGTAGATTAAATAAACCCAAAGGTAGGATAATACAAACTTTAAAGCATTTCCTAATGTTATCCAAATATTTGTTAATTACAAAAAGTTCATAAACAATTTAATAGCCCAGCATTTGCAGTTGTATTTATAATTGTAATTTCAACTTTATCCCCACATTTATCTTCTAAATTTACATTTCTTGTATAAAGTGTTGCCTGTGATATTTTATCACAATTAATTTGATATCACAAGAAGTCGTCTTTATTATACTCAGTCGAGATGACAGGCAGTTAAGACAGGCAACATATTTGGGCTAAATTTCAAATTAGATCTATGAAATCTATTGTAACTTTTGTTCCATTGTACTATTGTCTGCTCAATTAAACATTATTGTTCTCACGCTCGAAGCTCCTGGTCTCCCAGTGCTGCCCTCAAAATCCAATTAAACTTAAAAAGGCGTCTCGTGCAGGCGCCGTTTATCCTGTTTAAGGATTCCATTTCCTACGTGACATATGCACAATTTAATTTTTTAATTGCCCGAAAAACTTGCCAACACACACAGCAGGGAGGCAGGAGATAAAGAAGTGTTAGGGAGGAATATATATGTATGGTACATGTATGGTTATGGTATGGCAAAAACCCAATTCCAAAAACTCAAATCTAAATTGAAGGCAGCCACGTTTGTAACCTTGAACCTTGACTGTTGCCAGCCAGAGGGGCCCAAAGGCAGCTTAGAGGCAATTCACCGGTTTCTTCTTCTAATATATAGTAGAAAAAACAACAATGCAAGGACATTGTTTGTCGTTGTTGTCGTTGTTATCGCTGTTCTTGTTCTTGTCCTTGCCTTGTCTAGGCGTAGGCAGTGTCTACTTTTCTGTATCTCCCGTCTGCTTTCTTTAGCATTTAAGTTACGCTTTACACTAATAAGCAAAAGTGTCTAACGTAGCGTAACTAAATGCGAAAGGCAAACATTTCATTAACAAACACGCACAAAGTGGCAAGGGGAAGGTTACTAGGAGGAAAAAGAGATTCCAACCCAGTGTGGGAGGATATTATACATATTGTAGACACCCAGCCAGTTGACAGTTATGTGTGTAATATTTTTTCCTTTAGTCTTGTGTCCCACCAAAAAAGGGCTGTCTTTCTGCCTAGCAGACTAGCTGTCACACACACCCACACACTCACACACACACACACACACACATGCTTTCTATGTGTGTTCTCTTTGAGGGTGTGTTTGAAATTTCATAATATCTTTCATTTCATTCTTTGCTTTACTTTATTTTAAGCTCTTTGCTTGATTAGAAGGTGTTGCCATAAATGTCCTTTGTACGTACACATGTGTGTGTGAGTGTAAATGTGCCTGGTTGTTAGCTTCAAATATTATTCCAGCTTTTGTGTGTTTGCTCATGTATAATTTACATTTGCCAAGTGCTTTATGGCGACAAGGCGACAAAAATTTAATAAGACTCGGTAAATGTTCATTCCGTTATTCGTGGAATGATTAAGGCGTTGTCCTTGTCCTTATTCATGGCGAATACTTGTATTCCAAATGAATAAACTTATTCATTCATGCGAGTATCTGTATTTAGTGTTCTGCAGAATAGTTTTTGAATAAATTTCCAAAATTTTTATTCATTGCCAACACTGAAAATAATGTAGTTAACTTCTCCTAGAAGATACATACACGTGTTCAATTGTATACACAAGATTTATGTATAAATATAAAGTCAGTACAATAATATTTAATACAGACTTCATCCTTTATTTTCATTACTATATATTGCACAAGAACTTTGATACGATAAAAACATAAGTGTATTTTACAGTCTTAATTAATTATCCATAAATTTATCTACATAACTTCTGCTGCGTATCAAACTGATACATTAAAGTGTTCAACTGTACATACAACGCTTTTGCGAAAACGTAAGTCGAGATATGTAAGATATATTTGTTTTATATTAAAGTGTCGGATGTATTACAGGATATACTTTGATACTAAACAGAATTTTAAATTTATCATAGAGTTTCTTCTTATTATCCATAAATCTTTTATATATGTTTCCGTCTATCTAAAATAGAGAAGAATCTATCTATGTATCCACCTATCTGTCTATTTATCTATTTGCATATCTATCTGTGCATGTATAAAGTTATTAAGCTATCCATCTATCCATTCATAGCTCCATCTATCTTTCTATATATCTATCTCTTATTCTATCTCTCCATCCATCTTTCTATTAATCTACCCACCCATCGCATAGTCCTTAATCTTTTAAAAGAAATTTATCATTATTGAATCACCAAATGGTATATCTGTTAACTGTGTGGGAACTGAAAAGCTTTACCTGCTAGTTTTAATATTATTTCACGTACTTTGTTAAGCCCTTACTGAGAAAAACTTGGATTTAATCGTAGCTTCCCCGACACCATCTGGCAATTTCCTCTACCCCTTGGAATACAAACCGCAATCAAAATCGTCGCCAGTTGCCACCGCGTAACCCGCTGAGCTCTTTCATCACACTTCTTGCCCCTGTGGGTGACTTGCGAGTTGATACTCTTAGCCCTCAGCTTCCCTCAACCCTTGGCACGCCGTGTAGACCTTATATAAGCCACATAAAATTCAAAGTGCTGCTGTTCCTATGGTTGCTTTCTCAACGGGTGCGTTCAACTTTTACGTATTCAGGCGCTATAAATGTCATATTTTATCTGCTCCTGCTGCTTCTTTCCCTTCAATGTGGTCGCAGCGTCGTCATCGACGATGTCTGGCTAAAAATAACAGTTTCTAGCGCAAAACTTTATTAAAAATTTATATAAAGTTGCCTTTACTGTTGCTGATGTTGCTTTTGCAGCTTTTGAATTTGCTTTAGACTCTCAGCCTTTGAGTTTAAAGTTTCGTTCCTCGTATTTTTTATGGCTACCCTGAAAAGTAGGCAACGAATTTGTTGGGCTCCCAACTTGATGGTCTATTTATAGTGGGTGTGATGTTGGCACGCATCCCAATTCGTGGGTAGCCAAGGGCACTGGCATTTCTATAATTTAATGTGTGTTAGCAAACCCGAAAAGATCAAAGAGGGTTGGCATTTTCGAGTTGAGAGAGAAAGTCTAAATATATTTGTAGTTATATTTAACTTGTCAACTTGAGGGACAATACTATTAGCAGCTCCGAAAGTGAATTATAGATTAACTTGTATCTCTAAGTTTTATCGTAGCTAATGGATTACGAAAGTAATTAAAAACATAATTTTTAGTTTTAAATTAAAGTTAACAAGGAAGAACAGTTTAAGTGTACTTTAGAATTTATTATATATAATTAATGAGATTTTATAATATCTATAGAATGGAACCACCTTCGTGGTAAGCATGTATTAAACCGAATAATCAGCTGATAAGCTTGTACATAAAAATCAGAATACATAATCGAAAGTTCTATTTTTAAAATATGGAAATTTTTAACTAGAATTCAAACCCGACTTTTTCGTGAGATAATAGGATGGGATCTATATAAACATATAAATCTTTAAGATACACAAATTTATTAATATTCTAATAATAGTAAAAAGAATAGTAGAGACCCTAGCAGCAATAAATCAAGTCTACAATTAAGAATATTGGTTGTAATATGGTTTTAAATTAGAAGTCCCTTAATGTAACATTTATGCTATTTTTAGTACATAAAATAAAAACCACTAGCATTGACCAAATCATGTTAAACAGGTTGTAACTCTTTGAGCTGTACAATGTTTCAGATTGATAAAATAATATTTTATTATAATATATTTTAAAACTTGAAAGTGAGTAATAAACTATTATCAATTCCATTCTAATCGATCATTTAAACAACATCATTCAATAAGTAGATGCAGAGTTCAAAGAAAATTTTCCCAAGACTTTCAGTAGACAGGTATAGACAGTTCAATCTAACAGAAGACCCTTAAGGTGACATAAGGCGGTTGGCTCTTTGCACAAAAAGGTCTAAACGTCTCAGCCGCAGTAAGCAGTGGCAACACCTGACCATAGACAATCTGCTCGAAGCAACCCATTTAGCTGGTAATAAAGCCTCTCATACTCCTAGGCGCAGTTTATTTAAATTAAACCTTATCCACAGGCGCTTGTGTGTTTCTTTTTCAATTAAGTTTCTAGGCCAGCCGCAAACAACAAAAACAACAACAGCAACAAAAATAACAGCCACAATGTAGACAAGCAGCTGCTGTTGATAATGATAATGATAATGACGATGACGATGCCGTCCGTCCAAGAAGAAGTCTAACAAATTGCAAAATCCACGTCAAGCCACACCTTGGGCAAACAGCTTCGACTGCAGGTAAAACTACTCAGACTGTTCTGCCGCAACTTGACTGTGCACACACACAGTGCGTATACTTAACGTAAAACCCTAAACCACTAAAACCACTAAGGAAAACAAGCTGCTTTGAGCACAGCCATGAAATGTGAGCGAAAATGGGAAAGGGCAGTGGGAAAAAGGGTTGATTTGGCACTCTCCATGCTTTTCCGGCCAACGAAGCATTTTATTTAAACTGCAGTTAATTTTCACTAAAACATTTTAATTGTATTTTTGTAATCTGTCTTCTACTAGTTTTACATGCGGCCAAGGAAAAACGGCAAGCTGACAACCAGACGACAGACTAGCCGCCTAAAAGCAAGGCCACAGTGCAACAAAATATTGAAAAATTGTACAATTACGAAAAGAATTAAATGTTGCATAGTAAAAAAAAATAACAACGAAATTGATTTAAAATTCATATTGTTGGGGCAAACTGTTACAGGCAACTTTATCAAATTTTGGACAAGATCATTTTAAAAATCTATGTAGGAACTCACAGGTTAGAGGACACAGGTATCCGGCTATTACCTCAAGAACACTTTCCAAATTCTTCAAGCTTTGGAAATGCTGTGTGCTCAACATTTCATTAAATATTTACATTTTTAAGCTGAAATACAATACAATTAAATTACAACTCCATATTTGCTCACGTTTCATTCAAGAAACATTTTCAGAATTTCTTTTTGTTAATTTGCTAACCACTGTGCTGAGAAGGCGGGCATTTGGAATTTACCATCGCCTTAGCCTTTTTGGGGTTGGCAACGCCAGTTTTACAGCTGCGGCCAAAATGGCAAAGCCACTGCCATTTTTAATGCAATAAAAGTCAACTTAAAATATGCAAATTACGGTAGTTTCAAATTTGTGCAGACTGCCGCGACTTGTGAGCCCAACTTCCCTGGCACTCTCTGGCTTCCAATTCTCCCTGGGTCCCTGGGTCCCTAGTTTCCTTGGTTGCCTCTCCTTGGAGATGTCCAGAAGTGGATGCGCAGCTGAGTTTTTGCCTGGTGCGAAATGTCATTAACATTACTCTGGGCCATGGACTTTTAATTGTCTGGTTGGGTTTCTTTGGGTTGCAACCCCGCTTTGACCTGATACGCCTTTGAAGTTGGCCAAGACATTAATGTATATTAGTGTCGCAATAAATTAAAAGCATTTTCCTGTTCATATTTGCCAGCGTTCTTTGCACTTAAATCTAATTGCAGTAGAGCACAAAACTGTCATTTAAATTGCCATTGCCATTGCCAGCTTTCATTTTCTGCATAAAGCATTTTGTAATCAAATACGAAGAAAAGCCCAACAACTTCTCTATTTATAAATCCATTCTCACACCTGTCCGGGCATTTGGCAAATTTACTAATGAGCCATATCAAGTTACTAAGTACAAACACAACTACACAACTTTGAGCTGTCCTTTGTATTATTTCAAGAAAAAACACACACACACAAAGGAGCTCAAGGAACTGGTCGGGGATCGTCCTTCGGCAATAACAAAAGCGTCAATTCCAACAATGGTTAGACGGGAGGTCCCACAGGGTCTCACAGGGTCTCGCAGGGTCGCGAGCTTTCATCGCTAAGCGGCTTAGCGCAAGGTGTCAAGTTTAAAAATCAATTACTTGAAAGTATTACAATAAGAAATCAGCCCTCTGTTATTTTCTCTCTCTCTCTCTCCTTCTCTCTCTTTCTTTACACATTCTCCTTACGTAATCAGGACCCCAAAACATGGGCACGTCTTTTGGTGTCAGTTAACGACAAAAGGCAAGAAATGTTTGTAAACATGAAACTTGAATCTTAAGCCATCGATGAAAGTGCCTTAACTGTCAGACACGATACCCCTTCCTCCTTTGATAATATAATAGATACAGCTATTAAAGTGTTTCTGGTGATTCTCATTATGATACACTTCAAACATCAAAGCATTTTGTAGCAATGTAATGTATAATACTATTATCAAAATAGTCCTCATCTGAAATAAGCCTAAGGATTCTATAAATCAAAGGAACATTTACCCAATAAAAAAAATGTCACTTCCATAAGCAAGACAATCATTTAGGACATATTTTGATGTTTCATTCTCAATGTTATAGAATCTCAATTCTTTCTCTTCTTTAATTTTTATCGAAACGGAATGTATTCATATAATTAATCTGTATATCTTTAGCTCTGTTGCAATACTTTTTGCTTTAATATTTCGTCTGAGTACGTCTGCTCCTGGGGCATTTTATAAAACAGTTGATACTTAACTCAGACGGGTCAACTTCTGTTTAGACTCTTACATGTTTCTAAAACCTCATATCCTTGTAACTGTTGTTTTCTTACATATGGTTTTCTTACCATTTTTCCCAGCTTGTTTTGTTAAATTTTAAATTCCTTGCCTAAAGGGCTTCCCTGCTCTGCCTTTAATTTATAATTTTATGTAATTCTATGTTACAGAAATAAAAACAAATAAAATAAATTATAATTCTATCAACAAGGCAAAAAAGTTTTGAATTATACTTGTACATCTCTTACAACTGTAATTATAAGATCAATTATTGTTAAGTTCTCGAGTGATAAAGAACTATCAAATTACAAGTATCTGCTAAAATATGCTTTAATATGTTATTTAATATTTCATATTAATTTATTCAGTGAAAACATTGCATGTACTTTACTTTAACATGTTTCAGTTAGTCTAACAATGATAGATCTCCATCATCATTTCTCATTAAATAAACTCGTCTGTTGCCAAGCTTTTAACATGTTGCCGCGATGGGCAAACACATGCCACAAATGGATAGCTTCTGAGTATACTCATAGTATTCATAGTATATTTTTAGGCACTCGCGAGGTTTACAATCAGCTCGAGCGAAGCGCGTGTCTTGTTCAAGTTCACAAACTTAAATTGCGCAGCACGCATACCCCTACTTCTTGCACCCTACCCCACTCCCTGTTACCCTCCTTTCTCCCAAACTCCGACACATGCAAACTGCTTTGCGTAGCCTTTGATTGATGAAGTTCAACAGGAGTTGGGTGCAAGTTGGAGGCAAAATTTTGGGGCCAGACCGAGTGTTAAACACTAATGGCAGCTTAAATTAGATTAGAGAGCTCTCAGAGGAGCTCAGGAGGAGTGAGTGTGAAGCGTGACCAACGCATTTGCCATTTCCGCTTTCTATTTCCATTTCTACTTTAATTTGCATTTTTCTAGCATAATTTTTATTTTCTGAGTATTTGCTGCCATTTATTTAAACTATTTGGTTAGCCAAAAATCGCCTCGTATCAAATATCAAGTCATAAAAATCGCACAAAAATACATAAATAAGATTTATGGTTATAGTCGAGGCACACACACACACACCAATAGTCATTACGTATACGCAATGTGGGGCAGGATTTGTGAGTGTTAAATTAAACGTAAAAATCCTGCAAAAACATAAACATAAATATTTGCTTAGAGCTATTAAAATACACTATCGTTGGGTGATAATAAACTAATCTAAGGTATATCCACCAACAATTAAATTGTACAATCTGTTAGAGTGTTGAACGTGTAGACTTTATAATTAATCAAATTCAATTGTATTTATCTAGCTGAGAACTTAGTTATTCAGATAGAGTAGAACTTTTCAGAGTATACAACCTTCGATTTCATTGTAATTATTTTTTACTTGCTTTTGTTATCGTGTCACAAAATGAAACACAAATATATTTTATTGTATGTTTTGCTGTTTTTTGTTTTAGCCACGTGAGTAGCCACATTAGTAACTTTCTGTGTGAGTGTGTGTGTGTTTGTGTGTGGAATTTCATGGTTACAAATAGTTAATGTACAGTTAATTATTACATAATCACTCGTCCGCACGGCACAGGAACCGGACATAGCTGGTCCTCGAACTGGTAAGCACTGCAAAGTCCATTGACTCGCTGGTTAAATTTATACACTCCCTTGTTCCCATTGCCCATTTACCTTTGCCTGTCATAAATATTAATTATAAAAGCAAAGAAAGAATGAAAAAAACACAGCACGAGCACGAATAATCATCATCATCAACAAAAGGGTTGACCTCCTGAACCACACAACATTTCCTGCTACTCAATTGATATTGAGTCCTTTTTTAATATAGGCTCCTAAGGCAAAGTAAGAGAGCCTAAATGATGGGCTCGAAATGCAAGCAATTCAATTGACTATGGCTTATTATTTAACTACGCTAATTATTCATGTTCTCAATTGGCTCGTGACAACTATAACATATATTTTGATGGACCTACTTGTTGGGCTTCTAATAACGTGTGTATTAAAGTCCCAAATCAAAAAGAAACTAGTAGTTAAATACTATAAGACTATACTTAATCTTCGTCCAAAATATAGTTGTTTTGATAGTAAAATATGTAGCTTACTTTGTTGTTATGTAATCTGTTTTATTTTAATTTTTATAGTAAGTATAACAATGATTATTGTCTGTGCTGATAAAGAAGAATAATAGAGTGAAAGAATTACGTGGGACAGATTTTATTTTGATTTTAATGAACCATTACAAATTTTCTTCAATAATATTTATAAGGAATACAACTAAAAAATTAGCTAAGCAATGAAATTTTTACTGGGACTTTCAAATTTGATTTTGAATCTAAATATTTTTTGCCAATCAAGATTTCAAAAGTTGAACTTTGTCTGCATATAGTAATGACTTAAGTAAACGATTGTCTACTTTTCTGTCTACTTCTAAATAACCTACTTAAATAAAAGGCATTGAATATAGACAGAATTGACATATTTCTGTTAAATTTTCTAGATATTAATTAAGTTTTAGCTCTTAAATCTATTTAATAGACGATGTTTGAACTTTTGTTGTTTCAGCATTTTCATTGCTATACCAAACCGGAACCGGGGAATAAAACACACACATAAAATGTCAACGTAAAGGCAATAAAAGTAAAATTTAGCATTTTCTTGTTACTTGTCGCAAATTAAACCAGCTCAACCCTTACACATTGTACGGCGAATGTATTGTAATGTAATAATAACATGAAATAATTTATGGTATATGAAAGTCGCAAAAATGCTAGGGAAGCTTTTGCTGCCTCCATTTGAGCCTGAACTGAACTCCTCCAACTGCTTGCTACCAGCATGTTGCTTGTGGCATTGAGGCAGCTGCCAGGACCAGACCATGTGGCAGAGGCAGGCAGCCTCTATAGAATTTTGTAGCATGTTTTTAGGCGTAGACATACACGACACACACACACACACGCACACCAAAAAACACAATATATGTCGTAATTTCTATGCCCAGAGAAGATGAAGAAGGAAAAGAAGAAAAAACTTTCATTTTGTATGGATTTTAGCGGCGAAACTGCGCTTTTCTAACGATTGCAATGTGGGACCCCCTTTTGTAATCCGAGCTCTGTTGCTTCGTTCTTCATTCTGCATCCTTGTTGTCGAGTCGACTTGAAGCCGCCTTTTTGGCATTTTTCGGCTTTTGTTTTAAAGCTTTTTGGCTTGAATCCTTTTGAATTTGAAGCACGCGCTGCATTTGATGTTGGCGAAATTTTGCGCGGCGAAATTCACAAATTCTCTGCACAAAGACGAGAGAAATGCAGCGAGCAGTAGGAGCAGCAGCAAGAGCAGCAGAAGGAGAAAGGACAAAGGACCTGCCGGCGGTGTCCTTTGTACCCGGGCACGTAAATTGTGCAGATAAGCGACGTAATTTGCTTTTTGTCTCGACACGCCAGCTAGCCTTAACCATAATAAGTAAACCGGTGTCATTTTTGGAATATAACAAGCAGTGAGATACTCTAGACTTTAGACTCTAGAGTACCCATGTACACTGAGAAAGTTTAATTAATTTGTAGTTTTGAGCAAGAGTATCTACACATAGATCAAAGATTTATTGCTCTGAGGTATGCCAAACTGTTAGGTCTGTTTAAGAGTAAGCGCCAATCGCAAATTGTACAGAGTATAATTGTCTTAAAAAATGTAAAAATAATTTCAGGTGGCATTTTCTTAAAACTTAATTTGCAGTCTATTTTAGAAATCATATTTAATTCATTAGAATGCGTTTGTTAATGTCGCTTTCGAATTTTTTTGAGTTTTTGGTTTGATTAAATAATTGATTATTACACGGTTCTTGTTTACAAAAAGCTGCAAGACACCATAATGTGATTTTACAATATTGCGTATCTAAAATAGTCTAATAATAAGAAATAAAGTTCGTTAGTTAGAATTCTACTTAAATTTAATCTTCATTAAAAATAACAAATAGTCAAAAATGTGTTCCTCAATTTCTAAAAACTAAAAAGTATGTGACATTTGAACCCTTTCTTACTTACTTATATATGTTTACTCCCCTTTAAATATAACAAATAACAGTCTAAAAATAGCTCTTCAATTAATAAAACTTGAACAAAAATGTTACATTTTAACCCTTTCCTTCTCTCATCGTTTGAACCATCAACATTCACCAACTAAGTCATTGCTAAAATTACAGCTTTCTAAACTCGCATTTCATCCCAAAGCCTTATCCTAATATCCGCAAATGTTTTCGCCTTAGGTAAAGAAAGACTTTGGCAACCTTTTTCAACATGCTCTAAATATTTAACTTCACTCTTAATTAATTAGAGCCGCAGGTGGGCGGATAAATTAACTGACAGCCGCTTGTCAATCCAACTCAATGGTAATTAAAAATTCAATGAAAATTCGTCAACAGTCTGCCGTGGGCTAATTTTACTTGGTTTAGTTATAAAATACTGAAAGATTAATAGTTTGAGCCTTCTTGGAAGTCAGTTGACTAAGTAGTTGAAGAAACATATTTGAGGTATTTAGCTACATAAAAACAAAATATTTATTTACGCACTGCGGAAAATTTTAAGCGACAATCTCTCAAATGCAATTAGCAAGTCCCCAAGTTCTAAAACATACTTTGTTTATGTGCTGCAAATCCCAAAAATCCACTCACTACACGCGCTTCAACTCTCTCAGGAATTGTGCACCTGTGCGTTTAGCTAGAAAAAAGTACAAAAAATCAACTAAATCAACCCGCAAATAACAAACACGCGAGAGTTTTTTATTTCTGTTTTTTTTTTTTTTTTGCCATGAAAGTTTGTGTGCGGCAACTGCGGTGACGTCTCCCGGAGGCGGCAACTGCTGCACTCAACATGTTGACAAGTTTTTCGGTTGTACGGACAAACTTACCAAATGGCCAACTGTCAGTCAGACATTCAGTCAGTCAGTCAGTCAGTCAGAGAGTGAGTCTGTTAGTCCTTTAGTCAGTCGCTGTTTACTTTTCGTTGCATACTTTAGGCGCCTGCTTAGCTGCAATGCATTACAGCACTCTCTCTCTATCTCTCTCTCTCTCTCTCTCTCTCTGTCTTTCTCTCTTTCCCTTTGTCACTCTCTCTCTATAAGTCTCTGCCTCTTCAAGATTTATTATGGCCTAACTCTGCTTCATCTCTGCTTTTGCTGTGTTGTGGACTTTGCTTCGTGTGATAAAATGCTTGACACTTTTCTAAACGGCCAAAGTTTTTGGCTGGCAAGAGATTGTCCTCAACTCTCTCTATTTCTATCTCTCTCTCTCTCTCTCTCTTTCTCTGTGTAACTCTCAGCTACTTTTTAATGCGTTATAATGCTTGTCTCTCGCTGTTGCCTCCCCCTCATGCCACTTTCTATCTTCTGTCTTTGCAGTTTGTTGACATTGTCTGGCTTACAGGACGCATAAAGTGGAAATGATTTACGCAGTTGCCCACTTGCATGTATATTTGTGAGTGTGCGTCAGTCTGTGTGTGTATGGCCCAAAGTGCCGGGCATAATAAATAGCCAAGCTTTTGGCCAGGCACTTTTGTCAAATAGCTCTCCCTTCCTTCCCCCTCTCAAAAATACAAAAAAAAAACACATGAAAAGTGTTTTGGCCAAAAGTTACCTGAGGAAAAGCTGCAGAGCTTAGAGCCAAGGGAGCAATGGGCCACCAAGCACCTTCTATAGCCAACCAGCGATAAACAGAGTTAGCCAACATCAAGTTGAAAGCTGCATCTGCCAGTTGAGCAACAACTTTTCAATCAACTTGCCTTTTACTGTTTTGCTACCTTGAGTTTGTCAGCGAAACAATTTGCACGACGTTTAAAAAGCAATTTTACAGTCAATCTCAGACAGAAGTGGACGTCAAGCATTGAAAAGACATTTTGTAAAAACCTTTTTAAGAAATATATAACACTAGAAGGTAGTATTGGCAATTGAAATGCTTATCAACATCTTAATATATAAATGGGAAACAACATTTGAATACAGATAATGACTTTACTTTTACTAAATAGTAAAACAATCAAAATTTAAATCGTTCTCATACTCTTAGCTTAAATGGTAAACTCTTGCTGAATAAATAAAATTGCTGTTAAAAATATAAATATACATATGTAGTATATAACAATTAAAAATTTAAATGTTTCTCCCCAACTTAATATAAATCGAAAGTTAATTGTGAATTAAGAAAATTGCTGTTTAAGAAATAAATATCCCTGTGGCAGTCCACAGTAGTCACGAAAGCAGACCTACACTTTAGAAAAAAAGTCTCGCTATCTATTAAAATGTAACTGGCAAACTAATGTTAAATAGAAAAATTGATAAATTAAGCTTTAATTACTTTTAGAGATGAGTAAATTAATTAAAAGTTAAGCATTCTATACTCTTTGTCATTGATAATACAATTTTATTATTTTTATTTTGTGGCTAAAAACTATTTCTTATTAACTGACTTTCATTTGTTTAGTTAAGTATTTCACAAAGTGGAAAATAAAGCGGGTCCTAAACTACTCAAATATAAATTATCGAATAATAAGCAGTTATTCAGGAAAATATTATAATTCCTGTGAAGCTCTGGCGCCATCTAGCGCTCAAAGCGTGCAGATGTATTACTATTTCAGAATCTATAACATCTAAGAACAATAAATTTGTTTACCTAGTTTCCGCTTGTTTACAATTTTCAATACCTTCTCTACTTTTTCCAATAACTACAATGTATTTCCTAATCAATTTCAATTATCTATCTTATGGGTATCCTTTAAGTAAAGCCGTTTGTATTTCACCAAAATAACTTCAAGCGCTCCCAACTACAGGTAGGTGTGTGCTCAGGTTCCGTGACTCGTTTTCCCGGTGCTGTCATGTTTTTAAAAATTCCATAAACGTTGGCTTTGTGCTAATGGAGAGTTTAGGTAAGCGAGTGCAGCGATAAATGCGCTGCAGGTGGGAAGAGAGGGAAAAACCAAAGGGGGGAGGACGGACCCCAAAACAATGCGCAGCGTTGCTCAGAAACAAAGCGAAATGAAATCATAAATGCCCGAACACGTGCCGATCCAAAATACAGAGAGAACAAAGCGAACCCAAAGCACCGACCACGTGCAACACTTGCAACTTGCCCCCATTTTGCGAGGCTCTGACAACGAGGTGTTAAAGTTTTCGGCAAACGCGATGTCGAGAGTTAGTTAAATATTTAAATTTATTTATTGGGCAGCCTAAAAGTCGAGCAGTCGAGCAGTCAAGCAGTCGAGCAACCGTGCAGCCGTGCAACCTTGCAGCAAAGCCTCGTTGCCCATTTAAAATAATCAGGAAACAAAAAGCAGGACGCAAAACTTACCGTGTGCATCTTTGCCCAGTCCAGAGCCAGCTCCTATTCCCATTCCCATTCCCATGGCCAGTGCACCGTTGTGTCCTGTGGCAGATCCTCCATTCCCTCCTCCTCCTCCACCTCCTCCAGAGGACATGGAGTGTTGGTGCGCTAATGTGACCGGCATTACAGTAAGAAGAAGCAAGAGCAGAGCCATAAAAATTTTCCACATTGTTAACGTGGCCATTTGACTTTTATTGCACTTCATTTTCGTTCTCTCTCTTTCTTTCCCTTTTTTTTCTTTTTGATAAATATATATAGGTATATATATATGATTTTCTTTTTGTAATTTCTTTTTAACCAAATGCTGCAGTTGGCTTCTTCCGTCTCTATTTTTTGTTCGCCGCTTGTTGATTTTAATTTGATGTGACTTAAGTTGGATTTGGTTTGCAGATTTCGCCAGTGGCCGCTGCAGTTTTGGCCTGGTCTGGTCTGCTTGCCAGTTTATGCTTCACTTCCCTCTCTGCTCCACCAGCTCCGGCTAGAGTTTCTCATGGTGGAAGAACATTTCGATTTTTTTTATTTTTTTCTACCTCGGCAGCAGCTGAAAGAAAAAAATATAAGAATTCCATCAGTTGAATACGTTGAAAAGTTTTTCGGGGAAAATATGAAAGCGGGGAGTGTGGGGACAGCTAGTTAAAAAGTTTAACAAAGTTTTGTTAAAGTCAAATTGAAGCCGCAATTATCGAGTTGTAAAGTGTCGATACGCCCACAAATACATACACATCTGCCAAATTCCCAAGTTAACCGTCTTAAGGTAAAAACTGTTCAGTCGACAACTTGTTAGGGAAACACTTTTAAAACATCATCTTAAGTTCTAACTAAGTAGTAAATGTATGTCAAAGCCATCGAAAGTTATATTAAATGTACATATGACAAAGGTCATGCTTAAGCTATCCCTAATAAATATATTATTTGTTTAATCAATTTTTATGGGTATAGTAGAAAGTTTCACAAACATAACTATGAACGTGTTTGACTATTCAGAAGGTCAATGCGTATTTACTTATTATGTATTATTTAAACAATATTCTCTATAATTAAAAAAAAGAAACGAGCACGAGTTAATTGAATTTTAATATATTATAAAAAGTCCCTCAATGCATTCTTTTAAATTCAATATTAAATTTCAAGAATCAAATGTTTTAAATATGTTTTAAGTATACTTCTTTGTACAAGATATATATTTTTTAATAAGCCAAAAGCATTTTCAACATGAATGCAACAAATTATTGTCTAGTTTAACCAACTTTTATATTAACAAGCACAAGTAATTCAAATGGAGACACAGTACAAAGTACCCATGTCAAAGTGAATATCTGACCAAACATTTCACTCTTCACCGTCAAGTATTAATAACATACCACGGCAAGTAGTTCAATTCAGAGCTTGGTTGTATTCAAATTCTTAGAATTCAGTTTTCTTTTGAATATCAGCACGGTGAATTTTTCTTAAGCTTTCTCCAGCGTGTACACAATAACTCAATGATATTTCACATAGGTCGAGGGAGGGGTACTCAATGTAACATAAGACCAGCTACAAGCACCAGCAGAGCAGCTCTTTGAATAGCATCCCAACCCATTTCACTTTATCCCAAGTAGCTATACAGATAAAGCAGAAGCAACAAACAAAAATTTACAATTTCCGGTGAGTCCCTTAACACCCTCCCTTAACCCGAGCAAACCTCTTTCCACTGCTTAAAGTACGAGTAGATTGTCAGAGTTCGATAAAAATGTTGCCGTGGGCTAAGGAAATTCAAAGGGGATGCGGGGGTTTGCCAAAGAAAATAACTAACATAAAAATTAAGGTACAAAATTTGACAGACGACATAAAAAAGGCAAAAGCCAGTCATATATCTTTTTTTTCGCAAACGCAAAAAGAGAAAATTTCTCAGATGCAAATAATAATGATTTGCAAATACAAAACGAAGCTGACAACAAACTTGAAGGTAACTTGAACAACAAAAGGAAAACAAGAACAAGAACTGGAAAAGAGAAAAGGTATGGTATAAGAAATGCTGACAAGAGAAAGGTAGCGCTAATAAATAGACACAAAAGGTGATACCAACGAAGGTTGCAACAGATACGAACTCGCAAAAGGCAAAAGGTTCACCGTCTAGGCAAAAAGATAAAATTCTGAATGGGATCTCCAACATGAAGATGGGGAAAACAAGAAAAGTCGCTGGCAAATCAATAGAAGAGCAACCTGGGCAATTTTTAAGTTTTGTCTGACCTTTTTTTGCCAATACCCTGTATGGGACGAGTACTACAATATTTGAAACAAGATTGTAACTTTCATAGTCATTTTGGTGCCTCTTTATTACATTTACATCATCTTGTATTAAATATACCCGGTAGAGTATTCCGCACAAAACAACGAATTCTTCTGTTCGTTCTTGTTTCCATTGTCATTTTGTCAACGCGTCCGCCGAGTGTCGTCACCGGAATTAAATAGATTGGGGATGGTATATGGGGGAGAAGGGAATGGATGTGGGAATGGGAATAGGAATGGGAATAATGATAAGAATGTAAGACATTGCAATAAGCGACCAAATGGCCGACAGATAAGCGAAGAGAAAGACGAAGGACGAACAAAGGAAGGTGCCAATGTGAGAGCAATAATAATGTAACAGCTGATAATACTTCTCAACAATAATGATGATAATCATAATAATAATAATAATGATAATGATGATGATTATGATGATAAAACTAATGGTCCAGGCGGCAATTATGAAAAATTTGTTTAGGTTTTCTTTTTAAAATATCTCACAATATGAGGATGAATCTGAATGGACAACGTCAACTACACTTGAGCAATTTGCGCACAGTCGAGTGCGCACATTAACCCAGAGAACAAACACATAAACCCACTCACACACGGACTGACAGCACAAAACAAATAGAACAACAAAGAGCGAAGGAAAATCAACATGGCGTACAGGCGCCGGAAACGGAAACGTCGGCCGGTCGAGAGACCAACCCACCAACCGATAGACAAACATTCAAACAGCAACAGGAAAAGGGGACCACGTCCAGCAAAAGCAATGCAAACTAACTAACGAAATTTTATATAGTTAGATGAAAATCAAATACTCTTTTACTTAAAACTAAATATAATGAAGCTTGATAGTTTGAAAGTTATAAAAACAAAAGGATATGCAAATGAAAATATAACTGTGTTTACTGATGGCCGAGTTAAAGAGCAATTCGTGACTATCTTAAAATAGTAAATCATAGGCTCTCTATACTTAACCAAGTAATGCAACTAACTTGTTATACTCTTAGCCTGGCTGAAAATGAAATAAAACAAAATGGAAATAGCAACATTTGATAGACACATTTTATTGGATGAAGGCAGCCGTCGCATTGCTGCCAGCAACAGCTACTGAAACTTGTGGGGGAATCGCTCCTGACATGCACTCATATGGTATGCCCGAACAAATAAGTATATGTATGTGTCAATCTAGTTTGTATCTGTGTGTATATATGTGTGTGTGTGTGAGCCACTCTAGACAATGGGCCGTCAATAGCTGCCTCGGCATTTCCTGAAAACTCACCCCAATGCGAATCCGAGTCCGAGTCCGGACCAAAACGTAACACAGCTAAACTGAGCTCAACTCTATGTGGCTCGTTGTAGTTTATTATTCCCGCTAGTCTCATTCTTTTCTATTTGGTCTAAATAAATTTTTATCATGTGCAAAAGCGGCACAAGGTCCAGAGCTACAGAGCCACGTTCAATGTGGCATCTACGGTCTTCAGGGCAGTCCATCATGCCAGCCGCCAGTTGGTTCGTTGGTTCGTCATTCCGAGCGTTATTCATTTATTCATTCATTCACTTCATTCTCCCATTCTCTCTCTCTCTCTCTGTCTCTCTCTCTCTCTATGTCTCTCTCTCGCTTCAGTCAGACTGTTTCTTATGGTTTTTGTGGTTATTGAAGCGATCATTTGGAACATGCACAGCATTTTCATGTTTGTTATTTTCACTGCTTTTCCCACTCATTCCAACTATTTTTGCCTTTATTATGGCCAAGACACACCCCGCCTCTCATTCCACATTTCCATTCGTCTCTGTTGTCGTGCTTTTCTCTTTTGCTATGTCCATTATTAATGGCCAAAACGTTTAATATGCGAATTTAAGAAAATTACTTTCATAACACGACATTAATGGCGACATATAAATGGCATTACCTACCCTCTCTCTCTCACTTCCGATACTATCCCCAACTTTGAAACTTCCCCACTGTTGGTCGAGCTTATAACGCATATCTGATTTTTAGTGTCGATGAGATTTATGTTTCCGTTCTCTGGATTCGCATTGCTTGACTTATGGCCAACGCTTAAGCCTCAGACTTTATATCCCCAACTGTTGCCTCCCTACCAAAATTTATGCTCCATCACAGATATGTATTAACACATATCGATGGAGGCGGAAAATTTGTGTTGTATACGAATACGAGTATGAGTATGAGTATGAATATGAGTACGAGTACTCATATACCATTTATCGCTTTTATTTATGCTTGCGGTTAGCGAAAATGAAATGAAATCGCTTTCAATATTCATCAAAATTTGCCATAAACTTAAGAGCTGACAGCAAAAAGTTATTATCCCGATAATGGACATATGCCATTTGAGCTATCGCAGGATATAGCTATAACTATAAATATTACTCACAATTTTCATTTAGTTAATTCCACATATATCAAAAACACGCATATAGTTGCAGTCGCGCCAAAATTGGCTTTTTTTTTTTGTTTACCGTTGGACGGGGTCTTATTTTAATGTTGTCACGAAATTTAAAAAGGCGTGACAAACCCCATTAAGTATATTTTCATGATTAGGACGACAAACTAAGTATTTCCGCATATATCCTTGCAAAGCACTAACCTTCAAATCAAACAATTTTTTGAACCATCTCAATCAATTTCGCAAATTTTTTTGACATTGAAATTCTGTATTATATTAATATGTTCTACAAATCTATATAAAACGTAAAATATATGTTTTCAAAGAATATATTTATTTTTTTGAAATATTTATAATTTTGTTGTAAATGGAAATAAAATTATGTTTGTTTAACACACCTGTGTATCTATATTTCTTGAGATATTGCAACAAACAAAACACACGCTCCGCTAGGGTATAAGAAACTTTAAAGTGCCAAAAACAACCTTTTTCTTAATTTGAAATAAACTCTTAATTCTTAAACATAATTCCACTAATAACATTAGCCATAATATTAATTAAGTTTAGTTTAAAATAGCTTCAATGATTTTTCCTTTTCTTCTGCAATAAGTTCTTTTTTAGAAAAATAATACTCATCAGCATTATTACTCATATTTTTATTGATTAATATTTTAATTACATTTTCGTTCCGTTACGTACATAAACTTTCAACCATAAATACTATGTAAAAATATAATTTTCTTGAGGGTGTTAAAATGCGAGTATCGAATTGCTAATTCATTTAATCCAATCAACCAAAAAGTAAGCAACAAATATCTGCGCAGAGCCAAAAAATCAATCACAATTCGATTGTCAGAAAAGGATACGACGTTCGATATCAAATACAGATGCCACAGAAAGGAGAAGAGGAGACGTCCATAGTCAAGTTTTTAATGTGGAGCTTTCCAACTGGGCTGCCTGTTTCAATAAACTTATGCAAATATTCAATTTGACGAATTTCTTTTCCGTATTTTATTCCTTTTTTTTTGACAAATGATAAGGCCAGACAAAAGGCAGTCAGGCAAACAAACTTTTCACACTGCGGCAGACGCAGAATACAAAATAAAAAAGGATGTCCCGCATTTGCTTATCAAAATTAAAATGAAACCACACAGAGTGCGAAAGAGATTCGGAGGGAAAGGAGTTGAAACCGAAATCATAATGGAGGGAAATGCAAAGGTCTAAAAGTTTTCAGCAGGTTTCCATCATGCACACACATATATAAATTGAAAGGACTGCGTGTCCTGTGCTCTTGCTATTCGTTCTTTAAAAAAAAGGAACCAAGCCATCACCCAGGCACAAAGTAAATTTCAATTTAACCTTCATCGAGCAGAACTCATTTATATTTATAAATGCGCCGACAACACAGCGGTGAAAACAGGAAACGAATATAAATAAATGCCAAAGTGAACAGAAAGAGTAAGAGATAGAGATAAAGAGACAGAGACAGAGACAGAGACAGAGAGAGAGAGAGGTAAGGTAAGCTCAAAATGGCCAAAAAGAAAATACGAGTACGAGCACAATAAATAAACTGCGTGTGTCTGTTGCCATCATAAAAATACAACAACAATAAATACAAATGCACCAAAAACAAACACAAAGCACACACTCAGCCAAATACAAAAAGAGATAGAGAGTGTGTGTTTGTGTGTTTGTGTGTGAGAGAGAGAACATAATAATAAAAATATATAAGCAGGCAAAAAGAGCAAAACCGAGCGACAGGCCAAAGGGATAAAAATCCATCAAACTTGCAGATAAGCCAAAAGATGAAATGAGTTCTGCCCTGGCCCTGAGGACAGCTCAAAGTCGTCTGCAGCTTCAGTTTTAGCTCCATTTCTCAGCTCAGTTCCAGTTCAGAAGCCAGCATCATAAAACAAGAAGAAGAAGAAACCAATTCGAATATATTCCCTTTTCCTCCACAAAAATAATGTTTCATTTTGTTAATACAAAAGACTCATCATTGAAAATACACTAAGTGCAAAAAAAAAACAGATACCCAAAGTATAATATAGCAGAGTAAAAACTGGATAAATGTAAAGGTAAACTTAAAAGAACATATGGAAATGAGCAACGTTGTCATCAAAATAACACCAACAATAAAATTATAGACACAAATATTCTGTCAGATAAGCTCTCTAGAATTGAACGTACATTTAAAAATAATGCTTAATAATATATGTTGGCCAAATCGTATTTTTGTGAATTGTATTAAAGCAACTGTAACATTACGAGTTCAAATTATATCTAAGTATATACATTTTTTAGATTTGGGCTTCACTCAAAATGGAATTATCTATGAATCAACATTTCTTTAATTAAATTTGGCAAGTTGAAGAGTTTTTAGCGCTCCAATTTCTCAAAAGTGCATATTTATTATCACAGCTAGAGAAAGACTTGTTATTATGTCATTTAAAATAATTTAAATAATTTTATAAATATTACTTGAATTATTAGTTTTTTGTGTTTATGATAGTATCAACAAATAGAATATTTGTTTTCAAAAAAATACAGACGTTGTTTGATATTATTTTATTTGTTTATTTGTCTTAATATTTAAAACCACAAAATGGATTAATATGAATTTTATTCCCTAGTATTATTATTATTTATTATTATTTAAGGCTTTAATATTTCATGATTTTTATTTTACTTCTAAATCTAAAAGCAAATGTTTGATGACATATTGTGAAATTAAATAAAAACTGCAACTAGCAATAAATTGTTTTTGCAGAAATGATATCTGAAGTGCGCATCTTTTCGTAATGTGTATGTCACTTTAGAATCCAAAATTTATGTATATTATTTTCATTTGTGCTCAAGAAAATTAAAAATATAATTTATTACGCCATTTGACATTTAGGAACAAACAGGTGCGTGTCAATTTCGAAAATTTACGTATAAATAATAACATAACAATGTATAATATAATTTATGCTGAGCAATTAATTTTGAATTATTTAAATCAAATTATAAACACCTGTCTGTGTATTACAAAAATAATCGAATCTTTTTTTTAAATGATATTGTAATTGATACCTCTCTTAGACAAATCGTTTTTATTTTAATTAAATTTAAATTTACATTTAACAACATTTCCATAACATTTCTAGAAATGACAACACACACATTCACACACCGCACAACACACACTTGAAAATCCTGAGAACTGCAACTGAGGCTCTTTTTTTACTGACATGGGCAACACTTGGGACACAAGTTGTTGCTTCTGTTTGTTAGCATTACTTTTTTTCCTTCTTTGCGCTTACTCATGCTACCTGTTATTGTTGTTGTGGTTGTTGTTGCTGTTGTTGTTGTGAGTGTTGCGAGTGTTGCTGTTGTTCAGATCGATTACCGTTACAAGTGCCAGATACTTGAGCATAAAAACGCAAACGCACGTGTCTAGAAGTCGCATTTTCCCCACATAACTGTGTCTGTTTTTTTCTTGTTGTTGCCTGTGGCGCCTGTTGGTGGCTGTCTGTCATTAGGAAGATTGATTTCAAAAGCGTGGAACATTTTTCCACCATTGTTGTGGCAAACACACGCAATGGCGCCACCCTCCAAATGAAATATACGCCCCCTTCATCTTTGTGTGTTCGGTTTTGGATTTGCTTTTTGTTCTGTCAAGCGGAGATCATTTTGATTATATTTGTTGCCGCTTTTGTTGTTGCCAGGTAAATACAAGTTTAATTTCTTTCACATTTTCCGAATGTACGGCACAACAAAAAAATATGATTTTCCCAATACCATTATCAGATCAATTTCAACAAAGAAATATCCAATAATATTTCTGAAGCAGCTAAAGTGCTTTTAAAAATGTATTCAACATAAAAATGCATGTTCAATTTAAAGTTTATTATAAGAAAATATATAAGTCTTTTAGCCACTTTCACATTTAGTAAATTTGTACAAAAAAGTTACAAATGTATTCATCAAATAAAAAGTGCAGAATTATACAATTTTATTGCAAACTCCATAGTGTATCACATAAAGAAACATTTGCTTATCAATTTTCAAAAGTGTATTAAAAGTGAAAAAACAAGAAAAATTCAAATCAAACTGAGTGAAACTCTCCATTAATGTCTGTGCATAAAAAGTGAAATTGCATAAAACTTTGACAACTCTACATCTACACCCATACCCCTATTTACACACACACAGACCTCACACACTTGCACACATGTACCTTATTTCAGTTGGGGCTAAAAAGTACATTAAAATCACATTAACCCGTCAACGGTTAACTCTGCGTATACGTAACTTTTGTTTATGCGTTTTGCTTAATGCCCTTTTGAAGTACATACGCACGCAAATTGGTTTTTGGGTTTGCTCAGCACTTTGATAAGCCAACGACAGCATACTACATATATAGACTGATATATGTATATACATTTATATATATTTATCTGTGGGTGTTTGACAACTAACCCCAGGAACAACAACAACAGTTGTGCTCAGGAACCCTTTGGGGCAGACATTTAAAGCCCTCGACTGTATTTTGTATCTCTTGCCTGACGTAATTGGCTTTTCGCTATAAATTTCAACAATTGTTTGGCACACATCACGCATACGCCCCCCTCCCTCTTCTGTCCCTCAGGGACACAAAGCTTAAATACTTTGGCTGATAGGTGGAGCGTGCAGAAATTGTCAAAATTTTGTGGACATTTGCCATCACAAGCAGCTTATCAAAAATGCAGCATACGAATTTTTCAACTGTAACGGCCACCAGCTTTCACCTCACCCTCTTCAAATTATTGGCCAGCTCGTGCGTGCCTTGGCCAATTGGTAATTGGTGTAGGTTGGTTGGGTCATTTGTGTGTAAGTCTAACTGCTTTTTGGTTGCCATTCGCCCTCATTTGCATATTTCATTTGTCAGGCAGTCTTTTTTTCTGCCAACTCTGCCTTCACTTTTCAGTTCTCAGCTCTCAGTTTGCAATTTTCAGCTGCCTTTTATTTATTAAACTAATTTATTTACTTTAACTTTAACTATGCGAAAAGTAGCTCAACGTTGAGAAGAAAAGCAGGTCCTGGCTGAAGAAGAAGATACCAGATGCCCTTTGTTTAATGAGAAGCTACATACAAAATTTAATAAACAAGGCAGCGAATCCAGTTAGAGATCCTTGAGAATGTTGCCATTTGCCTGCCATACATTACAAATGAAGAAGCAACTGACTTTTGTTATAAAGTTTGCAACATATTCAGATATATAATATATTTATACTTAAATTTATAACTAATTGACCGATTGAATCAAATCTATTTAAAATCATTTACTGAAACAACGTATAAAATATTACCTTTAAGTAATGCTTTAATTCTCTACCTCTATCACATTGGTAGTATTGAAAATTAAAATGCAAAAAAGCTCTGTTACTTATTCTTAAATATTTATGACTTTAAGTTCATTAAACTTCAATACAATTTATATTAATTGTAGATAGAAGTTTTATTTTAATATATTTGAAGAGCTTAACAAATTTAATTATTATGATTTCATTTTATTTATTTATGTTTTTTCAGTATTATTACAGTATACTTTTTTTACAATTTAGTTTATTTTTGTTTTTATTTCTCTTCTCTTGTCTATGTTGTTTTAATACGACCTTTATTTTATGTTTTTCTGTTTGTATGATTAATGATAAAAAGTAAATGTAATTTACAATAATTTTAGCTGACTTTAAAGTTTACTATATATGATTTGTATCGTTCTTTTCTTTATTTATATCAATACAATACTATTTTAATTTACTTCAGAACACTTTTCTTCATATATTATTATTATTTAATTATGATGTATGAATATTTTCTCGTTGTGTTATTTTAATATGGCTTTATTTATTATCAATGTGTATGCTTTTTACTAAAATACTATGATTTGTTTTCCTCTCCATTTTAATTTTAATAGTGCAGTATTATTTACCTGCATTTATTTCATTTCTTTATTTTTGTTACTATGTTATTTTTTTTAATTTTTTTTATTATTGATTTCTGTCTTACTTTTAATATGTTATTGTTTAATTATCATTTTATTTATTTATATTTATTTTATATTTTTATTGTATTTTCCTACGATATTTTGATTAGATTTCCTCTCTTGATTACCAGTTAAGTTCGCTCTATATCTCTTAAGCATAAAGTTTAAAATTATAGAGTGTTTTAAAAACTGTGTGATTCCAAGGAGAATACTCGCGTCTTGGCTGCCTCTTCCTTTTGCAGGACAATGATGGCAAGGACAGAGGGGCAAGGGGCCAGACAACTAGGAGCACAAAAAAAAAATAATAAAACAAGTAAATAAACTTTAGGCAAAAGTTTTGCCAACTTCTGGCAGTCAGTTGGCGCATTTTAAGTTACGGCAATCGACACGAGATGGCAAACAGCGGGTGTGGAGCGACAAGGGTAGTGAAGTAGGGAAGGGGATAAGCGTAGTAGTAGAAGGGACCAAACGGAACTTGGTAACTGGTGGAGCGGTGGGATATGCGAAAAGTGAAAAACTGGCGCTTAAAACCACAAAATTCACAGCTACTGCAAAGTTACCGCTTTAAAGCAGATGTTGCCTTAACTTGATTTTCCGAAACTAGAAAACTCACCTGGGCAAACAAATTGAGTTTTGCTCTTCGAAGTGATATTCCTAGGTTGTTGTTGTTAGTGTTGTTGTTGTTGCTGTTATTGTTGTTCCTGAACAGTGTCACGCACAATGCCACTGGTAAGACCACCCGCAAAACATGGCCCAAAACTTTTGGCCACGTGACCAACTGGGTAAACCGGTACTTCCTTTGCTAGTCCCGTAAAAACTAGGGGACAACCACACACACACACACACAAAGAGACACACACACACACTCCTAAACACCAAAAGACACTAAAAGCACTTGCAATAGTTGTTGTCGTTGTCGTTGCTTTTGCTTTTGCAGTTGTTTTTGTTGTTTACACGTTTAATGTATGCCAAAAAAGGAGAGCAGAGCAATTAAATTGGCCAGTGTTGCTTGCGGCAAAAGGGGAGTTAAAAATGGAGCTTTATTAGTGACTAGGAGCGTATGGTTTTTTTGTTTTGAAATTTTCAACACCGTTTGACGATTTGCGACAGAGTCGAAGGTGAAGCAAAGCAAACACGCAAACAACATTTCCCTCTTTTAACCGTCAAACATCAAACTTTAACCATTATGCGATTCACACGCGAAAAAAACTTTCATGACTAGAGATTTGTTAATGCCATTTAACAATTTGCATTATGTTTAAAATACAATTTCGTATTTAATTGATTTGCTAATATTGAGTTTTGATTGGATCTTCTTCTTCGTCGCCGAATTCCGATTACGAGGTAACGCGATTTGTGACCGAAACAAGCGTCAACATTTCTGCACACGTTCAAAACACTCCGACGGCTGAGCTTCAACTAATGCTAAAACACACAACAGACGCTTCGTTGAGCTTCGCCAGGCCACGAGACACGAAGTTGACGAGTCGACACCGCGACAATACGACATTGTGACAGGACGAAAGCGCACGACGCAAAACGGGCACAATCACGAAAGCAAATGCCGAAAGCACTTCTCCAGCTGAATATGTGTCTCTGTCAATGAGAGCAGAGCAGTAAAGAGAACAGAACGCAAGCCAAAAATAAGAGAGTAAAGTATGAGTTTTATAAAATGAAAGCTCTCGACCTAACGGAAATTATGCTGCTTTGAAAACGAAAGCAAACGCAACAGGAGGAGATCAGGAAAAAGAATAAAGAATACGGCTCTTCCTTATCTATTATTAATATTCCACCAATTATTGCATGTATATTCTACTTAATGTTTTCTAAATATCACACATTATTGTTTCTAAATTTATGAATGATTGCGTCGTTTTATATTACATATAAGATTTATAAGAATTTCGCAACATTTCTCTTTTTACTAGAGCAAGACATGTTTTTGCTTAAATAAAATAACAGCGCCATCTATACGTCAGTTCACGCAACGTAAGTATAAGAGTAAACCAATTAGGTATAAATGGCTTGTGTCTCTGCTAAATTTAAACGCTGTTGATTTAAAATTTGAAATTCGACCTTATTTGTGAGAGTGCTAAACAAATAAATTAGTTAGTTATTTATTTATGTAATATAAAAATTAAAGGGTCTAAAAACTAATATATTTTATGAGTAACAATCTCGTAATTATTCAGTGCTGTTCCACTGTCAATTAAGAAGGGATCAAGAACAAAACTTAGAGAGAACTTTATCAATTAGAATAACCGAAGTTATTTTATCATTAGCATAGCATAAGTTATTTTATATAATACTTAAAATCAATGCGTTCAATTGACAGCATGTAGTATTTCATTTACACAACTCGCACTTAAATTCCACAAACTAACATATGTCTATCAAGTCTGTACTTGTTTATTGCTCTCATCACTCCCTATGGCTACTGTCCTCCCCTCTCCACTCCTTTCTTCCCATCCCCGTTTACTTGCTTTTTCAACGATCCTGCAATCACTCAAAGTTGAAATTGTCATCAAGTTTCTCACAGAACTCTAAAAAATGTCAGAGAAAAAGCAAAACAAGTAAACATTTTAAAAGAGAATAATGCTCGCTACTAAATACTCTGTAGTTAAGGATAAGAGTTACAATAAAATAGTGTAAAATTGAGTAAAATTGAGAGAAAACTTGAAAAATTTGAAAGAAACTTGAAAGAATGTGCGCTTTGGAAGCTTTCTCGCCCAAAGACAAATTATAGCAAACAGTGCATTAAACAAAAAACATACGCTAGTTATATTTCAAGATTACAATTTTTATACTTTTGTGAAAAGAAGTTTCCAAAGAACCAACTAAAATAACCATTTGAAATGATAAAATTTTGATATAGGTAGCTATCATTTTATTTTTAAAATGAAGAATATTACCTGACTCGAGATCTTATTTATAGTATCGATATGACAAAATATACACAAAAATAAGACACAAGGTCAAAGGAAAACACTCAATCAATAACCATTTTCTTTGAAAAAAAAACAAGCTACCCCTTTGTGTAAGGTCTTTGTCAAAATAATTACAGGGTATCAAAAAGAAACCAGAAAACGAATTGCAACAAAATGCTCAAACACACTCAACGAAATTGACTTAAATAAATAAATGACATAAAAACAAAGACAAACACATGCACTTCATGACGGCGACAAGGGGGAGGGGGTGGACACTCTCACACACACACACATAGAGAGACAGAGACCGGAATAGTGCATACCAAGAATGCACAGAAAGTAAATTTACAGCTGAGAGAGGCGGAGACAGTTCAGGCTTAAAGGAGTGTCAACCAGGGCACGGGAACAGGGGTAAGTGGGTGAGGGGGTGATGGGATGAGGGAGGTTAGCTGTTGTTGTTAGCTTGTTTGCAACGTTTTCATTTCATTTGATGCAGTCGATGCAACAACTACAACAATGACAACAACATTTAGTAGCTCATCCATTTTCATTTGTATTAAGCAAAAGCCAAAAGTGCCTCAAGTCTCAAGACTTTTTCGAGTCACTGTCAGTGTAGACGCTTTAGACAAAGCAACGAGCATTACTCAGCACACAGTACTACGTTCAACTTGCATTCGCTTGACAACAAACTAAAGATTGCAGCATGCAACGATGCCCCAAAAAGAAAAAAAAACACAAAAATTGAAAAGAAAACCCCTTCAAAATAAAACAAACCTTCTTTTCCCTTTTTCCCAATCTAGCCCCAAGGAGCAGCCACCTTGCATCCTGATGCTCGTTAGCGCAGCTGCCGGGAATTTATCTTATTTTTCGTGCCACTCACCCGCTATTTATTCCGTTTGTTGTTTTATTTCACAATTTCTATTTTTTTTTTCTCTCTTTTTACCATTTTCCTCTCTTTGTTTTCCCTTTGGCATATTGGACATATTGTTAGCCAAGTGATCGATGCAAATTGATGCGTATTGTTAATGGAATTTAAAGTAGCAAAATAATATATTTTGTCATGTTGATTTCTGTTGTTGTTGTTCTTGTTGTTGTTGTTCTGCCAGCTGCCAATATATTTACAACTTTTAAGCTACATTTTTCTGTACATAAATAATCGTAACAAAACATAGTTAATTGTGCAAATACAAATAAATATGCTGATGAAAGAGAAAACTGCATTCTACTTTTGTCTGATGATAAATCTTAGAAGTAGTCCGATTTAATCAAAATTTGATCAGGTTTTTTTTATAACTTTACCAGACGTTATTGTAAATATGTGAGTTTCCATAAGATATCATAAAAAATAGGGAATGAAACCGAAACTAATTTCGGTTCCGGTACGTACCGAAACGAGTATTTCGGTAAAAGGTTCTATTTCGGTTTTGGCCTTTCGGTTCCGGTTCTCGTATCGGTCCATACCGGTACAAAAATAAAAATTTTGAGAATTTAAACGAACAAAAAATGTAGTGATATTTATTCATAAATTAATATTTCTCATCTTAATATAACATAAAGTTTATTTTCATTATTATACGTGTGTTAACGTAATCATTTATTGTTGGATCGTAAAATCATTATAGAATTAAGGGTGTCAGAATCCATACGATTCCTTAAAGGATTCATAATAAATTTAACACTCGAGAGTAAGCGTTCCACGCTGACTTGGGTAGATGGAACAGCAAGTACAACTTCTGCTATTTTAAATAGTTCTGGAAACATTGCTGCAGACTCTGACCACCATTTTAAAATGTCTGTTTTTTTTGGAATACGTTTTTGTTTCAGAAATATCTTGATAGATTCTAATAAGGAATTTTTAGTTACAATTAATGAGAGTGAGTTTTCAATTTTCTTTTCTTCTAATTTTAAATAAGCATCGACTTCGTCTAGAGTTATACTAGAGTTATCTTCCTCAAGCAAAGAAGTTTCAACAAGTGACATAAGTTGACTATAAATATTCGTCAGAAGAGAAATACAGGTGTCCGTTTGCTCTGCACTAAGAATTACATTAAGTCTAAGGTCTAAGAATATAGCACACAAAATAGCGTTATTCTCGAAAAGGTTGGTCTCACGTGCTTCTAGCTCTCGGTATAACTGCTTTGCAAATTTTGAAGTATTTTTTGAAACTTCCAGTTTACAATTGATCCAAATTAAAAAAAAATCTCCAAAAACCAAATTTTCACTTTGTAGCTTTGTTGTGGCTACATCAGCTGGCTCTAGCACGCGTACAATTTCTCTAATTGATTCCCATACTTTTTGCTCTAGAAAAATGTCCGGATTAGCAATTGCGTAGTTTAAGCAGAAGTTATAGACATCGTCCTGAACCAAATAGGCGAGCATCTTATATGCTGAATTCCAACGTGTAGGAAAATCAATAGGTGGCTTTCTGAGATTTTTTTCCTTCATAATATATCCCATTGGAGGCGTGCGTAATTTCTTTGCCAAATTTCTTGCAGTCGGAATAACTTTCACAAAACTATTGTGCTTTAAAGCCGCATTTATGGCCAACTGCAGCGTATGTGCAGCACAGCGTACTCCTAAAAATATTGATATTTAAATTTAATTTACGAATCCGTTTTTTATAAGGGCAATTATTTTTACAAACCTATACATTTACTATCAATTACAAAATCCTCCAAGAAAGGTAACTCAGAGTCGATTTCATCGCAATTTTCTTCATATTGTTCACCGCAACCGGGGAGATCATCATCATTCAGAAGCTCCACAAACTTCACCATATTTCGTCCATTATCCGTGGTGCATGAATAAATTTGTTTGACATTAATATTAAAGCGCGATAAAACCAAAAGAATTGTGTCTTTTAAATTGGCAGCGGTATGGCAAACGAACATTTCCTCTGTAGCTAGTGTGCGCAAAGTGATTTTACCGTTTGAAATAAACTGAATGTTAACTCCTAAATTATAAAACATATTTAAATTGTGTCAAAAACAACTTAGAAATATATATTCTTATGCTTACCAATAAATGATCGGTTTAAGTGTGTTAGCCCATCCACTTTTAAGGCGATCAGTTTGCCATCGACCTCCTTTTTAATCATGTCGACAATGCGAGCGGATTGTTTCACAACATCGTCCCGAACATTGTGCGGGTTTATAAAGTTGTCACAATTTAGGCCTTCAATAATCGGGTTGAGAATTTTCCGAAATCCAACGTCATCCATCTTTGAAAATGGCCTGCCATCTACAGTGCACAGCAAAACGCACGCATCTTTAATGTCTTGCTTGCTGATAGAAACACGAACACTTGCCTTCAAAAATTCTTGAACTGTTTTTGTGGCAACGTTTTTTTTGCATGCCAGTTGTGGTTCTGGTGGAGCCCTACTTTGCTCCAATTCCTTAGAAATTTCGGCGTGAAAACGTTGAATGTGTTTTGCCAAATTAGTGTCGTGATCCCCCTAAAGAAATTATGCACTTACTTTTATAAATATACGTATGTATGTAAATATTATACATACCTTGATTTTATGTCCGCACTTCACACCATCCTTTTTTACCACACACTTGCTTTCATTTGTTTCAATTTGGTACTCGAAGTACTTTCTATAAATGTTTGTTTTCGGTCGCGGCATTTTTCACTACATATATTAGCTTTAACTTTAAAACTTTTCAAACCGAGCTGCGTTCTCGCCTGCAACCGAAGCGCAATTCAAATCAAAGAAGAAGGCAAAAGACGAAAGGCGCCAATGCCACACAGTGTGTTTGCATGTAACTTAATGTCGCAATCTATGTTCCAACAAAAGGAAAAACGTGAACAGTCCTTTTCACGATATGAACTTATTACTTTGATATGCATACCTACACACATCGTAGCAAGATCGCTATTTTAGTGTCGTATGAACGTAAGTATAGCAAGGCAGAGAATATTCGGCAAGCTTCAAACACACATACATAAATATGTATGTGCATATGTACACAACAAATATAGCTGCGACCAGTGTTGCCATACTCTGACCGTTAAATATAGCTAGATCCAAAATAAATATGAAAAGTAATTTAAAAAATGTATAAATAAAAATATATGTTAAAAAATATGTAAGCCTTTATGCACATAAAATACACAACCACATTTTTGGTTTACGAATTGTAAAGTGGCAACACTGGTTGCGACATCACGCCACCGAAGCTTGCTTAGTACAGAAACGCGTCGCGTCGTGTCGCGTCGCCACAAATGAGAGAGCAAAAGAGAAGAGAATATTTATGTATACATACAGAAACAACAAATCACTATTGAAAAGAATCAACCAATAAATATTGAATAGAACCGAAACCGTACCGGTACAAACGTTTCGGTTTTCGGTTCTTGAAAAATAATTTATTTCGGTTCCGGTTCCGGTTCCGGTACTAAATTTGAATCGGTTAATTTCGGTTAACGGTTCCGGTTCCGGTTTCATTCCCTGATAAAAAACAAAAAAGGTTTTCATTCTAAAATGTCACTTTAACCAATCGTTTTTATGGCAGCTTTATGATAAAAGTAGTGATTTGATTTTATCCAAATTTCATCGGGTCTTAAAAATCCAAGGTGAACCTAATCTGTGGGTCGGTTGAGATGTCTTTAAGAAATAAAAAACTTATAAGTACTGAAGGTTAATTGTCTACCGATCTTTCCTATGGCAGCTATAGGATATAGTTATTCGACCCGGCGGATTTCAACACATCGACCCCATTTTGCCATTATATGTGCCATTTTTTATGTATTTGTTTTCGATGCAAGGTTGTTCTACTTTCCAAAATACATCATCTTATAAAATATTATTGTTTAAACCCTTATAAAGCCGTTAAAAATTAACTGTATATTTATATGCAAACCTGATGGTCGATATGTATACAATGTATACTATACAAATTCATTGAGTTGATAACACCTTGCTGTATAAAAACAGACAGACCGACGGTCAAGCGGACATGGGTATATTGACTCGGCTATTGATGCTGATCAAGAACATATAATTAAGTGTTCAGCATAAATAAAAATAAAAAGTAAAATATATTGATTAATTTTATTTTTTTATTGTACTTTATTAATCTGAAGTTGAGTTAAAACTAATAACGAGATTTTCGATTTGCGCTCAGCAAACCTTCAAAGTTCTGCTGGCTGTTTGTTTAATTTTGATTACTTCATTTCTGTTCATTTACATTAAAGCTCTACCTCATATTTGATAAGTAATGTGTCTGTGATAAGCTTTTAAGCTTTGATCGCTTATATGCTTATGATGTATTTGTATGGCAGATATGTCACCATATTATTAACTGGTCTCAGAAATAAATTTTGTAATTGTAGAAATAGAAAACATGATTTCAAAAATTGAATTACTGCAATTAAAACTGATCAGTTAATTATATTAATATTTAAGATATTGATATTGTGGTCCTTGTTTATGTCAAGAAAACTGTCTTCCCAGTTGCCCATACTGCATCCTCTATCGCAATAGCAACCAAAAATATTACACGATCCGCGTCCACAGTAAGTGCCATGCAGAGGCTATCCATCGGCACAAATTTCGATACTACAACTATTTCCATTGAACCAGCCTCCAGTATCACCGCAAGATCCTTTCCCAACGGAATACTGAATTCTCACAGATTCTTTGCAGCATTCCGCTTGAACTTCTCCGAAGTAAGCCAACGCACAGGCAAAAGTCAGCAGGAAAGCAGTTAGTTTCATCTTTGAATCTAATGACAATCTGAGGGGAATGCAAGCAACTCTTGAGTTGGAGAGAGTGGGATCAAAAATGTTATCGCGTACATAAAATGTTCTTTCTGAATTCCCATCTGTTTTGTAGAAAATTTTGAAATTTTTATAGCGTAGCATAGTGGGATCAGACAAGTGTTATCGCGTTCATGTGGGAACTTTTTCTTTCCAAACTTTTGGAATAATTATTTTTTTAAACCCTGTGAAGTATATTAACTAACAAGACTGAGCCGCCACCTCCTCCAATAAATCGCAAAATCCATAACTCTGGCAATTATCAAGCTGGAGATTTGAGATTCGACATGAATGATACTTTGGGTGATGTAACACCTTCGTCAAATTTGATTGCAATAGAATAATAAATACTGAAGATATTCGAAGACAATTATTCCATATCATATTATTCCATATTAGCGTCACTAATGTTTTGTGCGTGTGTATGTGTTCCAATGTCCTTACATATACATAAATATATTTATATACGCGAGCAGGTTAACTCTGTTTGCACGCATATGGAATTTAACATCGTCCTTTACTTCCACAGGGTATTTTACTGTCGGGCCCACCCTACTGAATGATATATTTGTACATGATGACAAGTAGTACACACTTGTCATGTATTATTGCAGTCAGAGAGAGTTCAATTTCATAAGAGTCCTTTGCTCTCATTTCATCTGTTTGCTTACAAAAAGATTTTGTAATTGAAATTATTTTTTATGATTTTGAGGAAAAAGTGGCTTAAATAGTCACTCTCAACAACTTTCCAAAATTCATAAAAAAAAAATCTAAGCAAAGCCATTTTTAAAAAAAAATTTTGCAGTCACTATTAGTTTTGTTTTTTAAAATTTTTTGCAACAAAATATACTTTTATAAAAATCCAGGAAAAAAAATTAAAAAGTAGATTTTCACAAGAATTCTAAATTTTCAATGGGTACTTAATGGGTTAAGAAATGGTTTTAATCATTAAAACAGAATTGAAATGACCTTTCCATTGATACTAAAATGTACATGAAGTAACTTCAAATTATGAGTAAATTTTACTTTAGTTTTGTTTAAATACTATTGACTAGATTTGTATATAAAGCGGGCACAATAACAGTGCAGATAACACGTATACTTGTACTTCCTTGAGACCCTGTACTTTTAAAAAGTTCAAGAGGATCTAAGGGGTCAGATAGACATACGGACACGGCTTTATCAACTCGGCTGATGATGCTGAGCAAGAATAATTTTATATATATACTTTCGAAGGTCTGATACACCTTCTTCTGTCTGTTACATACTTCTTACCAACTTAATTTACCCGCACAGGGTAAGATTGCAGCATATATGGTAGTTGAGATTTCATACACAATTACATTTACAAAAGAAGGAGCAGCAAAACCTCAAGTCTATTATTAAATGCTGCCCCTAAAAGTATGCACAGTGTGTTTGGTAGCAATTTAATTGAAGAATGACGAGCGCTAGATGGCGCCAGTGTTAATTTACTTCTTTTAGTAATTTATATTACTAGTAATATTATATTATTATATTATTATTATTTTTTATTATATTTAAATTTATTTAAAACCGAACTCTGACTAATTGTTTGAATTAGAAATAAATGATCGTTTTTACGCAAGAACACCGATTTGACTTATTAAAACTATGCTTTAATCTCAATTCAAATAATGACTGGAAGGAATTGAATTAGATTTAGATTTCGCTTAAGCACATTTAAGTCGGTTGAGGGAATTCCCTAAATGTATACTCAAAATGATTTAGATCTCATGAACAGCTGATTGAGAAATCCTGATCAAACTAACAAGGTAATCACAAAATACCAGGGACTGTAATTATTATAATGAAAAACAAAAAAAATTATGAAAGAAAAATTATTTGTTGATTTTATTATAAAAATAAAAAATAAAAATTATTTTAAATTTGTATTATAAAAAACCAAAATAAAAATTATTCATCAATTTTTATTATAAAAATCAAAAATAAAAATTGATTGTAAATATCTTTTAAGCCAAGTGGTCTATTTCAATAATCGGAAAATATTCATGATGAGTTGTTCAATACCTTTCGTCTATGATATTGAAGGAAGAACTTAAGGGATTTTAAGGTATTTTTCACAGAATTAATAACTCATTTGCACTTAAATTATTTATTTATTTAATTTCAGTAACATAACTTTTTTTAACGAATCTGCAGATAGATTGCATCTTAAGTCCGTCAATACTAATTTGAGAGCATAAAAGGCTCTCTCCACTGACACCTGAGTAGCAGGCTCAGAATGAACAACTTTAGCCAAACGGTACAGGCATAGATAAATACATTTTTTTTCGTCCCAACAGCTCATTAAATCTGCGCTTAAATTTATTGGCTTTTATCTTTATATAAATATTATATTATCTTTATATTATTGAAATAGACCGCTTGGTTTACATTCAATTTTTATTTTTGATTTTTATAATAAAAATCGATGAATAATTTTTATTTTTGATTTTTAAAATAAAAATTGAAATTAATACTTATTTTTGATTTATAATTTAAAAATTTAAAATAAAATTTTATCCTGTTTTCAGGATTCTGCATCCCGAATTAGTATTTCCAAAATTTTTCCATTCATCTAAATATGTAATGTTTTTCAGGTTTGATTTTTTCAAACTCATAAATTTTATTTGTGAACCCTGCAAAAAAAAATAATAATAAAGTGATTATTTGCCTCTTAAATACGATTTTTATACCCTTGCAGAGGGTATTATAAATTTGTCCCGAAATGTGTAACGCATTGAAAGAGGCCCCACAGACCCCATAAAGTATATATATTCTTGATCAGGGCGACGAGCTGAGTCGATATAGCCATGTCCGTCTGTCTGTCTGTTTCTATGCAAACTAGTCTCTCAGTTTTTAAGCTATCTTGATGAAACTTGCTACAGATCCGTCTTTTTGCTGCACGCAGTAAATATGTCGGAACCGGCTGGATCGGATAACTAGCTGCCATAGGAACGATCGGTTGGAAATAAACATTTAGTATGAAAACATTTTTTGTTTCTCAAAATATCTCAACCAAATAAACACATTGTGTATTTGATTAAGTTTTAAACAGGCTGACCAAATTTGGTGTAAATTGCACTACTATATCATATAGCTGTCATAGGAACGATCGGTTCGAAATCAACATTTAACAAATTATGTAAAAAATCTGACGCGCCAAAGTTAGCTTTCGCTAAATTTTTTATTTGAAAGGCGTACAAATGTCGCGTTCGCCATCCTGGAAATGCCTATATAAGAAACAGCTGTCCGAATTTCACGAATTCCAACTCTGGTCCGTGATAACAATTTTGTGCTGCTTGTAATTGTTAAGAAAACTTTCCTTCCAGTTGCCAGAAAGACACCCACCACACCAACAACCAAAGAACCAACAAGATTGACGTCCACAGAAGGTTCCCACCTGAGCCTTTCCATTGGCACAAATGGTGTTGGTGCAACCTTTTGTGCCACTATGACCACCAGCATCGGTGCAAGTGCCTCCTTTTACTCGATAGGACATGGTCAACGAGTCCCGACAGCAATCTGCGTGGACATCACCGAAGTAAGCCAAGGCACAAATAAAAGCCAGCAGAAATGCAGTTAGTCTCATCTTTGTATCTGTTTAAAAACTGTTAAAAAAGCGAACATATCGGGATCAGTAATACACACGGGTTTTATCAAGCTGATTCTAAGAACTTGGTTTGTTGATAAGACGATGTTAGTTCACTTTATGTCTTTATCTTCTGTTTTGCGATCATTTGCTTAAACCAAGTTGATTTAGCATTGAGAAAGAGATTAAATATATATTATTAACTTACATAATAAACTTTATTTAATTTATTCTCCAAAATTTGTTTTTCGCACATAAAACACACAATAAATTTTTTAATATAGACTTAAGGCGTATAATAAACTTAACAACATACTGTTATATATATATAATTTATTTTTCCATAACATTTAATTTTGCGTAGGGTATTTAAATGTTATAGCGATTGGTTTCTATTGATTGGTTTCCATTGAGTTGTTGCAACATAAAATTCTGTTGTCGTGATGTACAGTCTAATCAATTGTATAAATGCTAATATGAAGTACTAAAAAAATTTACTGTACATAATGTGAGTATTTGCAAAAAAATTATATTTGTAGAATTTAAAGGCGTTGTATATTTCACTATTTCAATATTTATATGTTCATTTCAAATATTAATCATTTTTTCTGTCATATGGCAGCATTATACTAACTACTAGTTACAAATTTAAAATTAGTCGTCTAAAAAGTATTGCATACTCTTGGGATGACCATAAAAAAATTAAAGCACACCAAAAGCTCAAATTATTAATGATCATTAATCACGATAAGTAAACGTAACATTGCATTTTTGGCAACGACTCCATTAAAAAATGGGGATTTCAAAATGAAGCCACTATGCACTCTTTACCACACTTTGAAAATTTCCTACTATGTTTATTATTCACTCAATACATTTAAGTAAAACGATGAATTATATTAACTTTAAAAGGAAATAGTAACATAAGACAAAATAAATAAAAAGCTGCAGTGGACTTCCACGACTGAACTGTGTTTTAACAGTCCCCGTTTCTCGTGATTTAATCCCAACACACTAAATTAAAAAGCCCAAGACAATTTACAAAACATGAAAAATAACATTTTTAAGAATATGAAAAATACTTAGTTCCTATAATTATACTTTGTAGGCAATGAGTTGTAGCTGACCCGAAGTCTTATTTTGCAGTCAAATGAGTGTTGCTCGTGAAGGTTAAATAAATTTAAATTAAGAAATCTTAAGATGTTACACATATTCTGCCTTTCGGAAAATAAAAACACAGAACAAGTCAATGTTCTCAAGATAATGAATTTAATAGTAGTAATATATAAGTGATTACAGGAATGGGTAAAACTGAATCGATTAATTACTTTCTCTGCTCAATTCCAATGTTGGTCAGTGACAATAATCTTGTGTTTTTTGTAGTTGTCAAGAAAACTTTCCTTCCAGTTGCCTTTAATGCATCCATTTTTGCAGGCACAACCAAATAAATTACAACCTCCGCGTCCACAGAAGGTGCCCACTTGAGCCTTTCCATCGGCACAAATAGTGATGGTGCAACCTTTTTTGCCACTATGACCACCAGCATCGGCGCAAGTGCCTCCTTCTACTCGATAGGACATGGTCAACGAATCCCGACAGCAATCTGCGTGGACATCACCGAAGTAAGCCAAGGCACAGGTAAAAGCCAAAAGGAAAACAGCTAGTCTCATCTTTGTATCTGGTCAAGAACTGTTGGAAATCCAAGTAAAGTCCGTGGTTTTATAGCGAACGTTCGAAACAGGTTTTATCGGGTTAATTCTTAGAATTACATGGGTTGATAAGGCGTTCTTAAATCACTTTATGCCATTATCTTTCGCGATAACTTGTATTTATTGACTTTTGTATCGAGTGTCTGATCAATACTGTGATCTATAATTCTTTTTATCATTTACTTTGTTTACCCATGATGTGTGAATTACATATTTAATATTTATTTTCTCAATAAATGAGCATATTCTCTCAAAAGTGTTAAGCGGACAGACGGACGGACATACAAACAAGGCTATATCGACTGGGCTTCTGTTGCTGATCAAGAAAATATATACTTTATGGGGCCGTGGCGTGGCACTTCTTCTGCCTGTTACACAGTTTTATTTTTTACCAAACTTATTAAACCCCAAACAAACAAACAAAAGTCTATCCTTTAGAGCTGATTTCTCAAATTGTCGATAAGAGAAATTTGGCTTTCATGTCATAAATTTAGTCCCAGAATTTAACAATTTAAAATTTAGCGCCAACACTTTCTTTATTAAATCTAGCAACCTTTGTCGATTTTAGGACAGTAAGATGCCAAATTATTACAAAATATTAATATTTTGATTTGTCTTTTGACAAGTGTTTTTGTGTTTTCTTTTTGTAAGTAGACCGATGGTAAAACTTAGGAGGCCAGAAAATCCAATCCAAACTTCATACTACATTGAAACGAGCCCTTTAAGGCAGTACAACTTCCTGTTGGTTATGTATTATAAAACTATACATTATAAAATCTAGCCATTTCCCACCA
This sequence comes from Drosophila neotestacea, assembly GCA_035044365.1. NCBI lineage: Eukaryota > Metazoa > Arthropoda > Insecta > Diptera > Drosophilidae > Drosophila > Drosophila neotestacea. The sequence continues at coordinate 172,127 of JAWNMD010000206.1, forward strand.
AATCTAAACTTTTTCCGTGAATTCTAGCATTTTTCCCATCAAATCTAATCTTTTCCTTCCTTCTTTTTCCTGCCAACCCTATTTTTTTTTATAGCCCAATCGACCCCTTTTTCGCAATATTTAGCTTAATAATAACCTGCAGAATTTTCAAACCAACTTATTAAGACAACAACAGCAGAAAAATGTAAAAAAAATTTAAGTTTTCAAATATAATATTAAATTATTGTATTTAAGAATATCTTAGCAGAGCTATTGGAGCATCAGAAACAACGAACAGAGTTGAAATGTCAAGCAGATGCTAACTGACACAGTGAAAGGGGGGAGAGAGAAGATGCCTAGAAGATGAACAAAATATCATAAATAAAAGCGCTGCAATTTGTTTATATTAAAATAGAGAGTCAGAAATGCATTCTAAGGTTCTGCACACAGATTTGCATTGCATTGCCGAATGTTGACTGCCAACAACAACAATAATAACAACAACAATATGCAACTACCTATGTATGTCTGCCATCCCCTGTAACCCCTTATCCCCCTGGCCCAATGGCCTGCTGTTTTGTGAATTATGCGCCTTCCGTTGCATGCGGCGACATCAGAAACCGGAGCCAAGGCCCCGGAGTCTCAGTTCAGTCAGGAATCCAAATAATGCCATAACGCGCCTGGCTGCATATTTTTGAAGTCAGCAGGCGGCCCAACACTGCAGCCAACATCCTGCAGTCTACCTTCCCCGGCATCTCCTTTTGAGACCCTTCTCTACAATGTCCTCTGTATTATTTTTACAGCCACCCACAACAAACAGCCCTCGTTTTTGTAATAAAAATGTCATAAATCTTGATTTCTTGGACTAAACCAAAAAGCGTGCGATAGCGACACGGCTCTGGATATATCCAGATGTATCTGTATGTGTGTGTGTGTGTGTGTGGTTGTGAGTGTGTGTGACAGTGTATGTGCTTGGCAATATAACTGTCTATTTATACTTACGACATAGTTGTGCATATGAAGTACATTTTATTTGTTTTTATTTATCTGCGCACGCTTGAAAGTAATTGATTTATATTATTTAAAAAACCAACTTTTCTTGAAGAACTTTGATATTATTTATAAGCTTTAACTGCATTTTATTAAGTGCCTCAGCATTTATTTTTAAAAAGTGCAATTTATTTAAACAAACAAGTGGAATTTAAACACATACAAATTTCTTAATAAGAGTGAGTACTCTAAACAAAATGTACATCAATAAAATGTTAAACTTTATAAGAATTTTTTTTTATTTCTGACACAAATAACGCAGTGTTACAGCAAAAACAAACCCTGGGAAATGATAGTGATTTTCTGGTAGGGCTTATCGAGTATAGCAATACTGCATACTTGGAATTTTGGGGACACCCCCAAAATCTGCATTTACCGCTAAAAAACCGCGTTTGGCTATGTATGGGTACTTAACAGCTTGTAGCTTAGTGAATTTTATACCAATAATATACTTCTTAGACGATTTAGAAAGAAGACGATTGGTTGCTGTATATATCGTTTGACCAAACTTGAGACATCTATGCGTAATTGCCTCCCAAACCCATTTGCTTTTCACTTTTTTCAACATTTTTCAACTTTGACAATGGCTTTATGCACTATTTTCTGTGTAAGAGATATTGATACTTTTATTATTTCAACATAACTAACATTTCAAGTTAAACATTTAATCAATTAATGTTCCCAAGACAGCATTAAACATATTATAGGGACCCAATTAGAATAGATTATTTATTGAAATTAACATTAAGAACGGTCATTAAAAGCCATTTGAATTGATTTGATAGCTGAGAGCTATCAAATTATATATAGATAATTAATTTTATAATAATAATCTATCAGGAATTTCTATTATTGATTAAGTGTATATAATCAGTTGATAGAAAAAAAGAAAAAAATATTATACTATAATGAAATTTTAATTTAGCAAACTGTATCAAATAGATAACTGAGTGGAAAGCACTTCAAAAATAGATAGACCGTTTGTTTATAAGGAGGCAGCAGTCATGGGGGCCAAACATTCAACAAGAAACCCCCAGCAAAATGAGAATAGTAACTCTTTGTCTATTGGTGCTCGCATCGACCACCTGTCTGCTTAGCAAAGTAGAGGTAAGATTTGTTTGAGATATTGGTAAACTCTTGACTAATTGACTTTTTAACTTTTCAGTCGAGTGCTATCCATTCCGATAGGTTCGAGGAGGTGCAACCTTTTGGCGATGATGGATTCCTCAAGACCATGCATAAGATCTTCAGTTCGATTCTATCCACGGTTCAAGGTGTGAACTGCACCATGAAGGAGGTCGCTGAAGTATTGCTTGCAACCACTAGATATATTGATGCTCTGGAAAACTGTACCGTTGATGTTCCCAAGGACATTGCCAAAATTATTAAGAGCTGCAAGAAAATTGTCAGTATCTGCAATGATATCCTCCACATGAAGAGTACGATCTGCGCTCATGAAGAAGGCACTACAATGACTTCCTTTAAGTGCTTTGAGGGTCTCTTAGTCTCGGTGATGAAACTGTTGCATAATATCAACATCGTCTTGAAACAGATGTACAACTTGCCCTTCGATACGGAAGAATGCTACGTTGTTGCCACACGGGATGTTATTGATGGTTACGAAAATTTCGTTCCCAACATTAAGGAGTGCACCCAAAAAATGTAAATTGTGTCAAAGCCTGAATAAAATTGTCAATTCTTAAAAGCAACTACAAATACTATAGTTATTAAATGGAATTCTAAAATACAAAAGACTATATTTGGTTTTGCCACTCTGATTAGATGACTAACCAAGTACAATCCCTATCCATGGCTATTCACATGACTATTTACTTACATCACATAACGTTGATTAAAGCGACTTCAAAAGATACAATCCTTAAGTCAATGAAGCAAAACAAAATAATAAATAGGAGTACTATTTAACCATTTAAGAAACCTTTTGAATATCAATAATTCACTTCAATCTATTATCAATGTCTCTCAAAATAAAAGAAGCAATCTATTGACTCTTATCACTAAATTAACTGACAGTGCTCGTCGACTTTATAATTTCTAATGATCCCAATTCAATCAACGAAATTCAACTGTTATCTTTTTATAATATTAAAATACCACTTAAAAAATGATAGCTATAAAAATATATAAATAAATCATTTAATAGGGTTATCTCTGAAAGGTTGAATTGGCAATACCCTACAGTTCTTAAGCAAAATAACTTGCATGGAAAATAGTGAAAATTAGCAATAAATTTATAAAGCATGATAAGTACACTTTTGAATCTGCTTATCATGGTTATACGAAGATTTTTGCTAATTTCAGGAAACTTTAATTCAAAATCAACCTTTAACCAACATAGTCTCTGACTTTGCTAAGGTTTGCATACTGAAATATATTTTAATGATTATAAATAAATAGATCACGTCTCTCCTTGACACATTTTTGCTACAAGCTATACCTATACGAAGCATATTCGGATTATTTAACTTCAGGAAAAGAAATAGAAAGCTGGAATAAAGTGAAATTAATACTTCTAACCAATAAAAATACCGTTTTACAATTGATTTCGTTGTCTTTATATTAGTTTTTATATATATCCATTCAAATACATTTGAAGTTCAGTAAATTTGACAACTTAAACCTATTCAAATATTAAAGCTGAAGGGCTAGTGACTTCAAATTTATGGGATCATGGATCTATGGATATGCCAAAACCCATTTGAACAAGATTCGTGTGATACAGAGCAAGATTCTAAGTAAAATCTGAAATGCTCCCTATTACATGTTCACTAGGAACATAGAAAGTAATTTCAAACGACCCTAAAAGTATGCTTCATTATACTCTACGGTTTTGCCCTGTTCTGGTTTTCACTTTCGTTAAAATTTACCGAATAGACTTCACTTGAAAAGTATCTATTGAATTCAAATCCGTAAAAGATATATCGATGATCTTGAAGCAATAACGAAGAGTAAAAATAAGATATTTATAAAATAGATTAATGGTTTTACAATGAAGTTGAATCGTCTTGTATATTTTAAATTTCATTTGTAAATAGTATTATTTTGTCAACACATCTCGAAATCGGTTAGACACGCGCCTAAAAATTATATAAAATTCGGTGTGAGTGAATTCGATACTTAGCAGGCCCAGAGATAAGGGGAGAGGTGAATTCCGGTGGGATATCCGAGGGAAATTTTATCGAAACAGGCATATAAATTGAAATTTAAAACAGATCTTTGACAATGTAGAATTAGTCTGATCCAATTGCAAATAGAGTAAAACGTCAATTTTTTACAGGTCGTTGCATTTGTTGCTATATATTTAAAAACATCGTCACATCTTAAAAACAAAGCTTACACAATAACATGTTTACACAAACGTTTTTTTTATAGAATAGTTAAGCTAATTGTTACATACACTGGCATGGAATTCATTTTAGGCATAATTCTTAATTAACTCAGTATCCGGAATAACTGGACGCAATTGGTTTTTTTTTCTAATTTGATTAACAACTAAAATGCACGCTTCTGTGTCCGTCGTGTGGCAGATTTATGTATCTTTATCTTATCACAAATGAACATCACTAAAACGCTTCTCGATACTTCTGTTCGTTTTCGGTTTTCACCGATTACAATAATTTTGTTTTTAACTTAAATATTTAAAATAATTTAATTAAAGTTAAGGCATTAAATTTAACAAACTTTTATAAGTACGTCAGGTAAAAGTTTATGCGATTTTGTCATTTACGAATTTTTTGTTTTCTTTCTATTCTCTTTGTTTTTGTTGTTTAAATTAAGAAATTATCACAAATTGTTTTGTAGCTTTATTTTTGTTTTGTCAATAAGAGTTCTCTTCTGATGTTTTCTTTTGTTTTCATTGTCAAGAGTTCGTTGAGGCCTACATCTTAGGCTTTTGTTAGGCTATCAATGTCATCAATAATCCATATCACCAGTGATCCATATCACGTATACGCTCCACAGGCGGATTACTGAAAAGGTAATTAAGTAAGGATTAAATTGAAAGTTATATCAAAGTGATTATATCGTACTTACGGCAACATTCTCGACAGTGTATGCTTGTGCAATGGCGAGATTTGCATTGCGGCGGATGCAATACTAGACCCAGAGTCCTGGGACAACGTACGTTGCATGTGGTGCATAGGATGTGTCACCACTGGACCACCGCCAACAAATTGCAGCTGTTGTTGATGATGATGCTGGTGCTGCTGTTGGTGCTGGTGTTGATGCGGCTGTGGGGCTTGGTGCATGGAGTGCTGTGAGTGTGGTAAATGCTGGGCACGTCGGAAGGGATGGCGCCAAGGACTCTTGGGCACATCTCCTTGGAAGGCCTTGTTCTCGACGCCACTGCTAGAAACGCCAGCGGGACTGCCACGTCTAGGCGCTGTTGCCTGCATGTCACGTGCCTTGGAACTCAGGCGACGGAGTATGCGTGAGCCCAGACCGGGTGGATCCTCCAATCCCCGACTATTGCGCGGCTTGCGATAGCGCACATCGCTGGATTCCTCCAGTATGACATGGCGATCATAAGGTGTGCCATAATACACCTCCAGCACAGTGGAGAATGTGTGTGGCCAAACCAAATCAATGATGGATATGAGAACGCCCGCAATGAAGCAGAGGATGCCTATAAAACAGAGTTTTAGTTAAAAATCCAAGCAAATAATAACATTTAAGAAACCAACAAAAAATTATGGAAAAAAGGGAGCAAACGATAGAAAATTTAAATAGGAAAAATATTTCTCATCTCTAATGCTGGTGTTATAATTTAACATTGCTATTTAGTACCTAATATATGGTGTACCTAATTTATGTTTAACAGTTTTGTTATTCCTTCTCAAAATTCGTAAAGGATTTACTAACAGACAGCTTAATCCTCACTCACCTGCCACAAGGACGAGCCAATAACACCAACCGAACCGAAACTCGAGGCGTCCTCCTTCCAGGAATATACACAACGGTCTCTGAGGTAAAAGGCAATGATAACCTACTGCGGTGCAGACCAGGAGAGCACCTGTCAGTGCTTTAAGGTAGGCGCCATAACGTGGCACCGCCAACAGCAACAGATTCATTAGCAGCCAAGAGGCCAACGATGCCCACAGCATAATGCTGGCAAAGTAACCCGCAGCTCGATACTGTCCGCCCCAAGAGAAACCCTCACGCCCCAGACTAAAGTACTCGGCCACAGTGAGTATGGGGAAGGGTAATCCTCGCTGTAGGGCAAGGCGATAGTTGGCGCTCATATCGTTGGCACCCTCCCATGTGAACCGCTCATTATAATCAATATCTGGCGGTGTCCAATTGCCAATTGGAATGGCTGCAAAAAGATACAAAAAGAAAAAAAGGTATTAATTATTTGATAACTCAATCTGTTTACATTGCAATGTTATTCTCATTAAATAGAATTTAAGGTGTTTAAAGAGTAGAGAGAACTCTTTAAGTTTTATTGTATTACATGCTATTCTAGCATTCATCTTTTACATTTGTGCTTATTTATGTAATTTTCACTTACTAAATTTAAAAAGTTATCTTTTTTTAATATTTGGGTACATATACATATTATAAACATTTATAGAATTTGAAATGTTATGTATACGTAGACTCTCTGCTCATGTGAAAATAGCTTATATTAAGTACTTTTTAACTTACAATACTTTTAAATGGTATGTTTTTTTGATTTCTAAAGAGGAAATGGTAATTTAAAATCCGACTCTTAACTTAAAAGTTTAACTCTAATTTAACATAACTCAAATTTTGTAAGCTGTAAAAATATGTCAGTGAAGAAGCTAGCCTCACTTTAATTTAACACTTGTGATATTAACGTTATGTCATCTGTAACAATTTAATTATATTTAAACAGCTTCTATACACTCATATAATCTTAATTTAAATGTTTTAGATTCTGACTGTTTGCAGGGTTTTCTACAGTCGAGCTGCTTTGTGTTCTCAGCAACTTAACATCATTTATTTAATTTGTTTTATGTTTATTTAATAAGATGGCAAACTAAACCCTACTTAAAAAGAATCATCAAAGAGAAATATCAACATTTTATTGGGAATATTATTCCTATTCTTTTTTGTACCCAAACATCGTTGACTTTTTGTTGACTTTCTTGCCTTCTTCTTATTTTAGACCGTCAAAAAAGAGATCGTCTCTCAACTTCAAATCTTTTCTTTGTTTTCTTTTTGAATATTTTGTCACTCGGTGCCAGACACTTTGGCAACATGTGCGCCTCCGCAACACAACAATAACAATAATACATACATACATGTATATGTGATGATGATGAAGACCCTTTTTAACTGTTAAAAAATAACATCAGATAACAAAAAATTAAAAATAAAAGAAGATTAATGGCCTGCATAAGCAAATGCTTTTAGAATTCAAATCAAAAATCTGCTCAGAGAGAATTGCGCGTGGGGTGGGCGACGATCTTAAAAGATTTTTTTGAAAGGCAAAGCCGAAAATTAGGCAAATATCAAAAAGACGAAGACAAAGACAAAGCAATTTTTGATTAAGTTTCTCCATGGGGCGGCAGATCAATTCAATTTTCGATGCTCGATTAGTCAGCTGATGACTCACTAAAGAGCCCCGAAACATTTCCATAAATATGAGTTTTTAAACTCTGATTACATTTTCAGAAAGAAAAAGCAATAGAGGGGAATAGATGGAGAAAGAGTGGAATAGATAGAGAAAGAGACCCACAAATGCGGAATCTTTTAGCCAAATTGTTAGCTGGCTTGAAAGGCGTTCAAAATTGGGTTTGAATTATGCTAATTTTACACAAACTTGTTAAGCAAGCGAAATAAATAATTTGAAAACCAAACAAAAACTTAACTTACGAGGATGGTTGTGTTAGTTATGGATTAAGATATCATTATTAACAGATTAAAATAAATATTATTTAAATGGATAATCAAACTCACTTAGCAATTAACCTATCCATTTACATTTATTTATTTATTCAAGTTGTTTATTTTTATTTTTTAGCCCTAATAAGGCATAACCATGTTACTATCATAAAAGTTGAGGTAATTCGTTTAACAGCATTTACAAATTTTAAAAATTTTAAAAACAGTTTATATAAAAATGTTATACACCTAATTGTATGTTTTTATCTTTATTTTTTGGCTTTTTATATTTCAAATATTAAGTAAACAAGTAGAGGCAAAAATGTACATGAGAGGAAACCAAAGTAAATACCATATCATAAAATAATATATGTATGTACACATGTATGTATTATACATATTTCTATTTTCCACATATCCTAACTGCTTATTTCCTTACCCGATTATGAATTATTATACAAATAAGATTATTTATAAGTTTAAAAAAAAATATGGGTTAATAAGTAAGTTATTGACGATAGCTACATCTTAAATCACATTTTATCATTGGTTAATCAGAAATAATTTTGATATAAATAGAACATATTATAATTTAACTTATTTATATTAAATATAGCAAGGTAAAATTGCAGGATCAACCCTCGCAGATACATTAAAATATACAGAGCCAAAGGCGCGTGCACCGTAAACCGGAAAATGTTGACGAATGTTGAACAAAATATGCAAACAAATGTTACGCACACTGCAATTGATTATGCCAAGTTGTTGTTGTTGTTGTTGTTGACACTTTAGATGCTGTTGTTGTTGTTGTTGTTGCACTCTTGAGCCGCTCACTCGACTTGGCTCTGGTTTAAGCTCGTAGTTGTATGTAGTTTTGTTGCCGTAGTTATGTAAGGTTAGCTGCGTCGAGCCATTGACAATGAATTGCAAGTGCAAATAAGTAACTAACAACGTGCAACGTGGGCTGCAGCGGGTTTTGTTGCACGTTACGCATACGCAGCGTGGCCGTCATTTTGACGATGCAACAGCTGCAACAATTTCCGCCTTTGACAGGAAGTCATTTTTCAATTGCTTTCAATATCTACGAAGGTTGCAAATTAACATCGTTGCTGTTGTTGCTGTTGTTAATGTTAATGTTATTGTTAATGTTGTTAAAAGTGAAGGCGTTAAATTTGCCAGAGTTACGACAAGGGTTGTCAAATGAACCGTTGAATGGGTGTTTTATGTTTCAAGTACATGCAGCCGTTCAAACGATTCTCATTAACATTAAGTGTTTAAATAATTTGTAAAAGCAATTGAGAATTTCAAGTGACATCAACAAGAGCTTTGCCTTTTTTTTTTTGATTGATTAACAACTCGAGTGAACTAGTCACTGAACAAGTTACAATGAACATATTTAGCCATGTTCAATTGCGCTTTTTTACAATGCTATGATAATATTATTATTGTAAGAGCAACTATGTATTAGCTTTGTGGATTACTTCCTATTTATCAAACAACAAATTGCAATCGAAAATAATGTAGTTGCAAATATTTTCTTTTTACAATTTATGTCTAAATTAATAGATAACTATATGAGTTGTATTATTTTCAATTACATTCAAGTCCATTAATTTTTTTTGTCAGCTTGCACTCAATTTAAAAATAGCTAATCATTGTCGAATATTATCGAAAAATCCCAAAGCAACGCAATACTAGCCAAAAATATACCAGCTACATTGTAGCACATTGCTAAAATAGACACAATAAATTTTCACATGTGTTTTTGATGGGGAAAACTTGTCGGATACAAAATGAAAACACATTTTATTTTACAGAGTTTACAGATACTAAAATTAGGATGTTTATATCATCTATTAGAGTTTTACCCATATATCAAATAATAATAAGTTCACTAATTAATTATTCTTATTCTACCCAATTTCAACCAACATCTTACAGAAAGGTGTATAAATAATTTGACTCACCTTAACATTAGCTAACTAAACTTTATATAAATTTTCGTTCAACAAGTTTAGTATCGACATTTATGGGAATTCCCACGCTTATAAACGAAATTCTCAAATGACTCATACGCCACGTACGCTGCTTAAATCGACTGAAAAGCATGAGAAATCTTCTCGAATGAATGCCAAAAAATGGCGCTACACGCAAATGCGTCTGAACACAAATTAGTTACCTAAAAAAAAATAAAATGTAAATCCATAACTAAATGTTGTCAACATGAATATAATAACAATTATATAAGTCGTCAAGTCAGCAGCTGGAAAGCTGTCGGCGTCTGGGATGACAATTCACAATTTGGCCTTAAACTCGGCACAAGGTTGACTCTGATTTCGGTGATCACGAAAACTGCACCAAAAATGGCAACCTATCAACAAAAAGCTCAAATAAAAAAGTGAGATATAACCAAAAGTGAGTCGACTGTCTACGCACAGTCTATTATCGATCATATAATCTCGATACGATTTCCCAGTAGGTGGCTGATTGAAAATCTTTGTGGACCGTCGATTTGCCTCAAGTTGAACCGGTTCAATTTGTTGTGACTATTTAAAATTGCTAATTGATCTCTTTTAGACAAGGAGATAAAAGCACCATTATTAAGCAGATATTTGGGCAAATGTGAAGGGCAAAACGAGTCACAGTCAAGCATAGATTGTGAAAGGCAAAATACTTGTAGAGAGAGAGTTAGGGGAGAAAGGAACAAAGAAATCAAGTGGAATCTATAAATTTTCTTCCCTTCTTTAGTTACCAAGCTAAGGTCTTGTAAACAAATGAATAATCTTTTCAACAGTTTAATTTTTGTCGAAAATCTTTGATTTGTTATTCTATAGATTTCAATAAGATATTATTTTCAAAGAAGTAAAACATCAAAAAGCACTGCATCATCTTAGCCATTTGCCTGTCTCATTAATTACTTACAGACCCGTATTGTTGCCAGCCCCAAAAGAACTTCCGTAAACGTCAAATTTTTCAACGCCTGAAACTTTGGCTAAAATAAACAACAAGAATAAAAACCAAGAATAGCAACAACTTTATTTGGTAAAAATAAAAAGAAGAAAGAGCCAACGCTTAAATACCCTGACCAGACTATGACTGGTATATGATATTACAACTCTATTTTTCTATCCCTAACCCATTTGAAATTTGAAAATTTGAAACTAAAGCGATTTGTGGAACTTTTAAGCTAGATTGATCAATTTTCTGGTGGATAAATACACAAAAAGTTAATATTTTTAGATTCAATCATAAAATTCTTGTTGGTTTAAATTGTTTATGTATACATTTAGGATAAATTGAGTTAACATGCGGAATTAGTCTAAGCCTAATATTCGACTTAAGTTTTCCGAACAATTTACACTATTTGGATTAGTTTTATCCGAGTTTTCCGGATTTCGCCTCTGTCTAGATTCTCTTTTCAATGATTGATAAACTCACAAAATTGTTTCCAACCCCATGACAATATTAATATACCCTTAGCTAAGTTATAAAAATTACCATATCTACTGCAATAAAATTGATGTTTTCCAACTTGATACTCGTGGCAGGCAACAACGCGCTTAAGTACAGACAACAACAACAGCACTAACAACAATAGCAACAACAACAAAAAGAAACGCATAGCAACAACAAAAATAATAAATAAATAACATTTTTGTTATGACTTTTCATAATTTTAAGTGATGATTATGCTGATTTTTTTTCATGTTGACTTAACTGCCCCATCAAGTGGCAAGCAGCCAGCCAAGCAGTGCAAAAGAGAGGAAGATAGAGAGAGGGAGAGAGAAGGCTGCTGTGTGTGTTGGCAGTTGTTTCACTCAAAATACAAATAATTTAACAGCAACAGCAGCACAAATGAATTAATAATCATTTGACAATAGACACTACACAAAGGCACACGACAGACTAACAACAACAACAACAAAATAGTTTACCTCCCCTCTGCCAAATAAAGAAAAAAAAAATAGGAGCTCCTCCCCCACAAACTTGAAAATGTTTAAATATACTAGGCAAACAGATGAATGTTCCGCATCTGTCATCATTTTGACAACTCTCGAGTGTCGCATGTGGACAAACAATATTAAAAAAAAAAATATAGCGCAAGCTAACTTTGGCGCGCCAAAGTTTGGATACCCTTGCAGTGCCCTGTGTAAGCCGTCAGATTTTTTACAAAATTTGATAAATGATTTTGAACCGATCGTTCCTATGGCAGCTATATGATATAGTAGTCCGACTTACACCAAATTTGGTCAGCCTGTTTAAAACTTAATCAAACACACAATGTGTATATTTGGTTGAGATATTTTGAGAAACAAAAAGTTTTTCATACTAAATGTTGTTTTCGAACCGATCGTTCCTATGGCAGCTATATGATATAGTAGTCCGATTTACACCAAATTTGGTCAGCTTGTTTAAAATTAAATCAAACACACAATGTGTATATTTGGTTGCGATATCTTGAGAAACAAAAAAGTTTTTCATACTAAATGTTTATTTCCAACCGATCGTTCCTATGACAGCTATATGATATAGTTATCCGACTTACACCAAATTTGGTCAGCCTGTTTAAAACTTAATCAAACACACAATGTGTATATTTGGTTGCGATATCTTGAGAAACAAAAAAGTTTTTCATACTAAATGTTTATTTCCAACCGATCGTTCCTATGGCAGCTATATGATATAGTTATCCGATTCGGCCGGTTTCGACATATGTACTGCGTGCAGTAAAAAGACGGACCTGTACCAAGTTTCATCAAGATAGCTTCAAAACTGAGAGACTAGTTTGCATAGAAACAGACGGACAGACAGACAGACGGACAGACGGACAGACGGACAGACAGACGGACATGACTATATCGACTCAGCTCGTCGCCCTGATCAAGAATATATATACTTTATGGGGTCTGTGAGGCTTCCTTCAATGCGTTACACATTTCGTGACAAAAATATAATACCCTCTGCAAGGGTATAAAAACTTGCATATAGAATTGACGCATTTTAAAAATAACTTGAAAATACGTACTCGTAAAAAATAAAAGAAAGAATGGTTAACATTGAGATGATTGAGATTGTATACCCTGACAGATGTCTGACATCTACTACTCAGTATTGTATTGCTATTACGGCTTCTTCTACTACTACTTCTCCTACCACTTATAGTGTTAATTTTAATAATTAAACTTGTAGTACTTATAGTACTTCTTTTATATCTATTTCATCATTACTAGTTTTAGTAATTACTGTTACTATTACAAATTTTCTATTGCATCTTCTAGTTGTTTTACAACACCTTATACTACTACCAGTTCTTTTACTAATACTAATACTAGCACTACTATTACATCCTTTACTATAGTTACTCCAAATAGTCCTACAACTAGTTCAATATACTACTAATTTTACTACAAGTATAAACTTTTCCCTAACTAACTATACTTCTAATGTATTTTTACTTCTACCACTATTTCATTGGTTACTTCAATTTCTACCACTGTTTTACCAGTTCATTTAAATTATACTTCCTTAAATATTGTTATCTCTATTTCTATTAATTATTTTTCTACTTCTACTTCTATTTGTTGTTTCAATATTTTGATTATAAATCTAAATACCTCAAGCAAGAGTATAAAAGTCACTTTTGAGCACAACGTTCTACTAAAACGTGAAACGACGTCTAAAAATAGTTTGAGATGGACAGTCGAGGTAGGCGTTCAACAAAATGTATTAATAAATAAAGGTAAACGTACAACAGTTGACAGTACCTCATAACAAAGTTGGTTTTGCTTTAGTTTCAATAACTTATCAGTAATTTATAAACGTAGAATCAGGAATAATTAAGCAATAGCTTTAGCTATTTTTTAGCTTTACTGAAATTCTAATATACTTTTAAATTTCATGTGATCAAAAGCAAAAAGTTTGAGATGAAAAGAATTCAAAAAGAATCACAAATGAAATTGAACATTTAAATTGATCGCATTAAAAATTAATTGAGTTTTTTTGGGAATATCGCTTTACATTCTCCCAGACTTTGAAACATTGTTTAATATCATTTCATTTTGTCCTTTCAGTTATTAAAATATAATAAAGTTAATTTCCTAGTTTTATTTAAAAATATAAATTACTTTATGTCAGCTGCTAAATAAATAATGATATTAATAAATTAATGAATTAAAAAATAATAAAAAACTAAACTTGTATTACAAGTTTTTTACGTCAATAAATTTAAGACACATTTATTTAGAAAAATATTTTTATTGATTGATTGAAGCAACATTGCGGCCAACACCCTTTTCTTAACGTTAAGTTTAGCGATTTTCCAAGAGAAACCCAATAACAGAATCTAGCGTGACACACACCCACTGCAACACACTGCAATAATATCCACATAGCCAAATTTAACCAATTGTATATTGTAAATGTCATAATCATGTATCATAAATTGCAGTTGAAAAACATTTGGCAAAGTGCCAAGCAAATTGGCCGTCAAGACGAAGCCGCACAATCATTATTTAAATCAACGTCAACCTCATCAACATCATTATGATCATTATTGTTATTATGTTTTTATTGTAATCATTATTATAGTGGCAATAACAATGCATAAGCTTCAGCACAATTATTACACCAAGACATTTGATACTTGTGACAGACTTTGATTTGACATTGCTTGAAAATGCTTAGGCTTCATTTTCAATTTGAATTTGAATTCGACTTCGATTCAAAGAGCAACAATTAAGTTGTCAGCCTGGTGTATACTGAACTACTCTGTAAAATCATCCTGCCACGAATTGACATACGCAATTATCATATTCAAGTAATCATACATATATTCAAAAAAAATTAAGTGGAAAAAAAAATAAAGTCTAAAATATGTACATGGAAATACTTCATCAGTCGCTGCCTTTTGCAAGTCAACTCGAGCAGCTTCGCTTTTTGCCCTTTTGGCAACAACGCCCACAAACTGACACACGCCCACAAACCGACACATTCACAGACACAATCACTCCCTCTCACAAATACATACATAGTACTCGTAATAACAATGGCAACTCAAAGCGATTTGAAATGAACATGAAGCACTTTTGGCAGCGTCAGTTTTGTTGTTGCTACCGAAACATGGCCAGAAAGGAAGGAGGGAGGAATGAAAATCTGTTATAACCAAAAACCAATATGGTAACCGACATAATCGTTGGCCAGGTGGATTGCATAGCAGCTATGAGCCAAAAGCTTTTCGCTTCCCGTCATTTCGAAAATCATCAACGACAGACAAGGAAGAGCAAATGAAAAGAGCTTGTCGGGATTCCTATGAAATTGGCAATCAGAATAGGGAAGCGAATGAAATTTGGGAGGTACATTATAAGCTATCCCCAAATTAAATACTTTTTTTGTAATTACACTAAAATATAACTTAAATGTGATCAATACTATCAATTGTGCAGTAGAGTAATGTCGGAATTCGTTTAAAATGTGAAATTCCAATAGGAATATAAAAAGAAAATAATTGCAATTTAAACATGCATTGATCAACAAAAATTAAATTGTATTTAATTGTAATTTTATTTAAAAGTATGTAGCTTAAATATTTCAGCAACAACATCTATTTTGTTTATACTTTCTATGGCTCAGTATTTCAATGTAATTCTTGTATTTTGTGGGACATTTTATTCAGTTGTATAATAATGTTTTGTTATTGTTTCTTGTACTTTATATAAATTGTAAGTATTCTTATGTTTTTTTAGCGTACCCATGTCTTTCCAAGGGTATTTGAACTTAACTTAGCCTAACTTTCTTACATTGCGCTGTTAAAAAGTATGTTTATTTACGGATAACGGATTCCGGTTCACAAAGCTTGAACAGGTTCCAAAAATAAACAAAAACCAATTCGAACTCTTATATACTTTTGTGTATTGTCGCTCTCGATAACCTTTCGTAGGTTAAAGCTAATATTTGAAATTTCTTTTACATTGGTATGTTTATAAAAATTCAGTTCCGCTTCATAAGTAACTAGCCGTTTCCAATATAACTGAAAACCGGTTCAAACAGTTTTTTAAATATGTGTTTATCGTCAAGTATTTAGGATCTGAACATTGTAGAACTGGATATTTATATAAATTTATGATAGCTTCAATCAGTCTTTCATTTGCAGCTGCTTTCAATTTGGTTAATAACCGATTCAAGTAATTTAGTTGTCTATCCTACGACTCTATATCCTTATTTGGAATTTCATTCGTTGAAAAGAGAGTATTTAAAATCCTGGTGACTTCACAGTTCCCCATTAAGTACTTTTTGGTATTGTGATATGTAACTTATACTTAGTTGCTGCAGCTCAGAAAATACCTGACTGACTATCTTGCATATGGGCAGGATTATTTCTTGACTGCTTCATCGACTGGTTGGCATTTCAATTGATTTACTGCGGCAGCTCAAACAACCATTTCACCTTTTCTATTGTACAGTTTGGATGTTTGCACATTCGAGTGCATGAATCAATGAATGAACAAATGTTTGACTGACTGACTGACTGAATGAGTGAGTGAAGCAAACAGCAAACAAGCAAATACCAGTAAGAGTTTATAGTATATTTATTTCTATATATGTATAGAAAGATATAGATGGATATATGTATGTTTGTATGTGTATCTGTATAAACACAGTTGAGAGGCAACGCGTTAGCAGTCACTTGGCGAATATTTCCGCAGGTGTTGAGTGGCATTTCATTTGATTGTTGTTGTTTGCTATTGTTGTTTTTGTTTTGGTTTTTGTTATTGTTATTGTTATTTTTGTAGTTGTCTGTTGAGGGAATCGTGACATGGAGCTTGACTTCAACGTAGAGCACACACAAATCCAAAAGCCTGACGTCATTCCCGTCGATTGGCAAATGTATCTCAAGCCGGTGAAAAATGTTTTATTTTTATTGTTTACGACTTCCACAGAGGCAAATCAATTAGCTAGCCCAAATTGCAACTGCAATAAAGGCTACCAAAAAAAAATAAATAAACATAAACAACTATCAAAAAGACAACGCTACCAAAATTTAATTAAAATCTTTGGCGGCCGATTAAAATCTTGAATGAAAATTGCTCAATTGTTGCTACGTCAACTTGCGACATTTTAAACTCGACTCTGCCACCGATGCCGTTTATCTTCCGCTTGGCATCTCACTCGGCATCAAGGGGCACGACAAACACAACAACAACCACAACAACAACATCAACGACAGCACCCCAAAGACGGAGCTTGGCATAATTTTTTTTCCTAATGAATTAAAAACTCTTTTGGTAATACATTCATAATCATAAAGCAACCAAATCAACAAAAGCTATTCAATCAACGGCACCAAAAAGGGGGCGGGTTGCTTGGAAGTTGTGTATTGTGAGTACCGTTTCTATTTATTGTTGTGTTGGTTGTTGATATTAAGTCGACTGATTCAACAACAGCAACAACAACAACAGTTTTCATAAAACTCACAAGCCGTCAATCATAATAATAAATCATAATAGATCTTGAAGGGTTGTACTTATGAAAGAATGCAACTGATATTACATGAAACTATTTCTTAAACGGTTTCTAGATTGAAACTTAAAGAGAAGCTCGTTTTTAATAGCTGATGATTGAAGGCTTATATCTATTCAACGTAATAGCGCGTTTTTTACTGTCAAAATTAATAAATATATATAAACTAACAGTCATATGTTAAGAGTCAGAAACAAAGATAATTTCTGAGAGAAAAAATTAAGTGATTCTTTAGGACGCAGTGGTCTTAAAAGCTTTATAGATAATACTCAAACTGAATCTTTAACCTATCAATGTAAGAATTTATATTTGTATCTTTAATATTTCAAACCTTAACAACGTTAGTAGAATTTAACAGTCATACATTTTGTGTGTAATCTTTATAAGCTTTAAGGAACTCTTTTCTATTTTCTTTTTTAGATAGTTTTCTATATAAAATTGTAACAACAATATTAATAAACACATAATAGGTTTAACTATCTCAATAGTTATGTGCACGTTAATTATGTATACCCAAATATTATTACATACTTTATGCATTAACTAAATATTAAATATCAGCAAATGGAGCGGTTATAACCATATCAGATTTAAGATATATAAATAAATTGTTCTAGCTTATACATTTATATTAATTAATATAAAATTAATTAAATAGAAAGTCCGAGAACCATCTCTGAAGTCATAAATAAATTAATGACTTCATATATATAAATATTACATCTAAAAATTTATAAGTCTACATACTTTAAGGTCCTTATCTAAATTTAAAATAAATCCTGAATATTTCTACCTTATATACGTGTATTTTAAGTTAATGTAGAATAAATCAAACAGAAAAGCCGAAAAACCTTTTTAGGAATCATAAAATAAATAAACAATTGATAGTCAACTCACCCGTCAGTGTTACATTGACATGCATGAGCCCAATGTGGGTGCCGATTCGTGCCGGCAGCTTCTCGCGTGAGAAGGCTTTGTATGGTGCAATGATTGTTGCATGTGCCACATGCCACGCAGAGCCCAAACGGGTGACTGAAAGGAGATGAGATAATGCAGAAAAGCAAAGGCAAAAGAATAAGCAATTGGCATATGCAAATAAATATAAAAAGAGCTAAGGTCATCGGGGTACTCACTCAGTATGACTAGACCTACAAAGAGGCTCAATGTGACCGTCGAGAATGTTGTGAACTTCTGTGAATCAGAAATCAAATAAAGATTATGATGTTACAAGGCATATGGTATTCAGATTTGATTGCATTTTGGCACTGCAATTGGGTGTAACTCTCAACTTAATATGCAAATGTTAATGCCTGCCCGACGGCCAATTTCAATTTCAATTTCAATTTCAAATGCAATTGCATAAGACCCATCCCATCTATGAACGATTTAAAGCCAGTTATGGCAAATTATGGCCAACGACTTGGCCAATTGGCTGGCATCTGTTTTGGCGATAATTGAATGAGTCTTTCTCAATTGGCCAAAACTGAGTAACTAGCTTGGGCAACCGGGTAACTGAATAACCAGCTAGAGAAAAGGGCGCGCCACGAAAACAGGTTATATATTCATAGAGATTTACATCAGACATCTATTGAAAACGTGCCGACGATTATGATTACAGTTGTCAGTTTAATTACAAGTAGACAAGGCGGCAGCACCGTGAGAACTCACTGTGTTACACGTATTTCCAGACGATATCATTAAGTTAATTAAATCGTAATGTGTATTGGTAAAACATAGAACTGGTTCTTTGGCATTGGATATTAGTTAAACAATACCAAAATCCTTGACATAACTAATAAACTGGTTCAAGGAACAAATCAATAGAGGTAAGTAATTCTACAAATTACTTATTTTTTAAGTGTTTTCTCATTATTATAAAGTTTACTGAATTTTGTAAAATAATTGCTATGTAATAGATGAACAAGTTTCTAAACTTTTTAATATTTTTACTATTTTCTAGCTTACTGTTTTTAATATTTTAGTGAGAAGTTAGAAATTTAGAATTAACAATAGCAAATTGCACTTTAGAACACATCATTGACGAGTTTATAATGTTCAGCTTAAAGATTGTGTCGTTTTTTTAGTGTAAACATAACTTTACACAGAACTCAATTCTTGAACATATTTTAAAAATTTGTAAGAGTTCAATTTTCCGTGAAACAGGTTTGATTTAATCACTCAACAACATTCTAAAAATTTAAGAAATTTAATTCTAAATTTATAGACTTTTCTAATAACCCGTAGAACATTTACTTTTTATGTTCGACTCGTATAATTTACCTGTTTTCTTACACCCGGAAATATGACCAGAAATGCCACATAAAATGTGGCAAAGAGTACAGATACGGCCACAATGGATACATCTCCAGTAACTGGTGTTCGATTGGAGAAGGAATATAGCGTAGGACCGCCATCATCTCGAAATGCGTCGAACCAGCCCTTCATCCTAGTTCTTCTTAAATGCTGGTATCTAAAATGAGAAAAAATAAAAATAAGATAAAAAACCATTGTATGTAAATAGTTAGCTATGTATATTTTTTATAGTTAATTGAAATGTCTGCAAAGATTTTGAAATATCTTATGGATAGACGCGAGCAAGAGTCAATTAAAAAGATTTACATACTTCATATGCGTGCTTAAAAACGAAGCTTAATTAAGCCAAGACCAAAAGCTAAACTCATCGTGGGTAGATACGACTAACTAAATATATATAAATATATATGTATATATCTAAATACATACATATGTATGTACAGATACCAGCTGCCAGTTGGAAGTTGCCAGTTGCCAGTTGCAAGCTGCCAAGTGGCAGATGGATTTGCACTTTTGCGCCTCGGTTCGTGACTAAGCGTTTAGACTCCAGATACAGATCCCAAAATTAAAAAAAAGTGACAAGTGACAGGCAGGCAGCTCAATGCAGTAATCCAAAATCAAAATTAGTTGAATAAACACAGCAATAATGAAAAGGGTCTACCGAAAAAAATGATAGACTGATTTAAGCCAAAGTACCGGAAATGTAAAGACCCTCCCTCTCTTTGATATGAATACAAATATCAAAATTAATAACCAAGCTAAAAAGATGTTGTTTAAGGCAAACAAAGGAATTTTATTTCCAACACTCTGCAAAGTTTTGCTCGCGTCTTTGAAATGTGTTAGATTCAGAAGAAAAATAAACCAGAAATACTTAAGATTTAGAACCGGATTCAACGACAAACAAATTAACAATCAAACTCGTTGGGGGGTGGGCAACAACAACAATAACTACAATAAGAATACAACCGATAGAAAGAGAAACAAAAACCATCAGCTGTTGTTTGGAATGACGTAGGCAAAAGTTAATAATTAAGTGGCGATAAAATTCAAGTGAATAAGTAAATATTAACAATAATAGCTTATGCTTAACGAATATTTAAATACCCTTGCTAATATTTTAAACTAATTATTTAAACTAATATTGATAACATTTAACGCTAAGGTATTGCATTCTTAAAGTCGGCTAACTTATGTCACAAATATTATAATACAATTTTATATCGATTATATCGACAATTCATAGAAAAAAGTGAACAACTAAAGTCACCTTCAAACTAAAGACAATTGATTTCACCTAAGCTCGCTTGGCCTTAATCAAATCAAATCAAATTAATGAATTGCATATAAATTGGTAAAATGAGATGAATATAAGAAATTTAAATTCACAAGTCTACATTGCACATATATCACATTAAAATATCTAAGATAAATACCGCTCGACGAGTCGTTACCTACTTGTTTTCATTATTGTTGCTAACCAATGCCCATAGTTTATTAAACCCCTTTTGAGTAATTTTATAAAAAATGGATATCCAAAAGAGAATTGCGCATACGCAAGGTGTTACGAACGCAGGCACGCGGATGTATATGAGTCGGGAATATTAAAGTCTTTAAGTATCTCCGGAATTGTGGGTTTTTCCCATATCACTCAATACACGTTCTGGCATCATGTGAAAGTCAAGTGCCCCGAGGGGCAATCAATGCTTGTCCCACTAAAGGAGATTTAATGAGTTAATGCCGTAAGCTACAAGTAATATTGCTTAATTGTTTGGATGATCTTTGGGGCCAAATAGAATACTATTTATAAGAATACAGATTATCAGTTTGTAGCTAATTAAGTTATTTTTAAACTTTGTCTTGTCTTTTAATGTCTTTTAATTTCACATTTTCATAGCAATCTTTGTTCAATTCTTTCAACGCTATCAAATCTTTGCACATTTCTTTTAGTCTTGAAAGTTCACTTACCAAACTTGTCAGAAAAAAAAACCGGCATATAAATGTTTTTTTTTGTTGAGTTTGTAAATTTTTTATTTATAATCGAATTGTAAATCCAATTTATATTGTCGTCCAATTTTTGATGCAATTTAAAGACGCAGCAGTCGGTAAATTATATCTAAGCAACAAAATTAGCATTTATTATTATCAAGTGATTAATTGATTATAGTTGATTAATTATCACAACGCACACACACACGCACAAAGGTAAGAGAAACACATATTGTAAACAAAAATTAATAATTTGCCTCGTTTTTTATTTTAATAAATTTAACTCATTGTTTTCACAGCTTTTAACATGTGTTAGCGAAAGCGACATCATATTTGTGGTTATAATTTTTTTTGCATATGTTTTGTCCCTTTCTTGCTAGTTTAAATTTGAAAAAAAAGATTAATTTTATTATTTTCTAAGTATGTACATATGTATATTTATTTATTTATTTATATTTGTTTGCTGCTTTTTATTGCACCTCCAACTGGATATTGTGGTTGTCATGTTTGTTGTTGTCGATGCCATAAACCGGTTTATTTTAACTAGTCAACGTTGCCTGACTTTGCACATAAATTGCATTTTATTTTTAAAACCCGGTAATAAATTGTTTCATTTATAATTAGAATTTTACACAAACTGACAGCGCGAAAAGCACGAAATTTTCAATAGCAAAATATTTAAAATAAAAGCGTGAAATCAAAAATCACATTGGAGCGCCTCTTTTGTTGTAGTTGTAGTTGTAGTTGTAGTTGTTCTTGTTGTTGCTGCGGCTGACCTTCGCATAGCTGACTGCTGCAGGAGCTGTATTTCTCTCCCTCTCTCTCTCTCTATCTGTCTCTGTTCTCAGACGCCGCATTGACGTGAGCGCATTAGCGCGATTACTTAACAACAACAATGCAACTGCCGCTGGCGTCGACGCTGGACTTGGCACCAAAACGTAACACGCAACGGCGTCGCGTCGCCGCATTGCATGTGGAAATCTTAAAGCGCATTACGTTATTACGTTACTCACTACAACACAAAACAACGACAAAAACCAAAAAAGCTTTGCGTACCAACAACAATGGCACCGACATTACAGTTACAAAATGAAACCGAAACTATGCGATGGCAAAGCAAAGCAAAAAAACAACAACAAAAACAAAAGCAGCAACGCCCCAGTGAGCAACAGCATCCAATGCAGCTGGCTCACAAGAGAGCGCCACTCACTCTTACTTTTACTCTCTGAGAGCACGCTTACAGCTTTTCAAGTCCAACGAAAGTGAAATTGTTAGTGCTCTCTCTCCCCCTTATGGTTGCCTCGTTTGGTTGAGGAAATGAAGTAAACATGAAATTGACATAATCAAGACGCTGGACTGCAAATGCTTTAAAAGCTCTGTCGACTTCGCTGCTTGCGTTACAGGTTTTTGTGTCGTGTTGTTTTTGCTTTCTTGCTAGCTGTTTATTGCCGTTGCAGTGTTGCCATTTTAGCCAAGTATGTAGCTTTTGGCAAGTTGGTAATAGGGAAAACTATAAAATTTACGAAAATTACTAATAAAATAAATTACAATTAATGGTTGTACTTGTAGGAGTAGTAAACAAATAAATATTTATTCACAAAAAAAAATAGCTTGTAGCTAAAAAGAAACAGCTATTTTTAAAAATTATTCAACTACTTTATCAGAAAATCATACGATAAATTAAAACTGAATAAAGTTTACAATAAAACCAGGTGTTGAAAAAGATAAAATCCAAATACAGAAAAATAGATGCTATCATAGCAACAAGGTCATAGGTCACAGTTCTAAAAAATAATCTTTTATTTTAGTTTCTAACATAAAGCCTGCATTTTTTTTAGATGCCAAATTAATTTAGAACTTTTTGCATTTTCTTTAGCAGATTTTATATTATCTTTGCTATTTCCGGCTACTTTTCATAATAATAAAAATATTCCTAAATCAGCAATTTTAATTAAAACTTTATATATATAAAATAATTTCGTCTTTTAAAAAGACTTTATTCTTATTTAGTCTATATCTTTCTCGTTTTTTACTAACAAATTGGCTCTTTTAGCCCAAGAAATTCTGTCAACACTGAGTCGATGTTGCTCGTTGCTGACGCTGACGTTGGAGCTGTATGTGTTCAATGAGCGCTGGTGCGTGTAAATATGTAAGAGTCGCCTTCAACCGGCTTTTTGTGCGATTTTCGTTGTTGTTTGTGCCGATAGTTTTGGGTTTTTGCTTTTTGCGCTGGTCAGTTTCGGCGTGGGTCAGTTACATGTGTCCAAAACACATAGGAAATAAACTGCAGATGAAGTAATCGACAGAAAAATGGAAATTACAGCAGCACAAAATGCAAAAGCTCATAACGCACTACAAAATAAAAGTTAAAAGACAAATGAGCTAGTGCCGGAACTCTATACGATCTTTAATCGATTTTCTTTACTTTAACAAAAATCTATTTCACTTTGAATAGGGAACCAAATCGAAAACAACAATGATTACCATTGTTCCTTACATACCATGTAATGTGAGTTTGTAATTCTATAATCTCGTCAGATTTTGAATTTGACAATGTACTTTGGGTATTTAATCGAAGTTGAACAGTATCTTTCTTTTGATCATAAGGAATTTTATTGGCGTTTCAGATCTCAGCTGAATAGCATTTGTCTTTGTTTTTGTTTGTTGTTAATATAAGCTTGAATAAAAACTAATTGACTAATCTTTAACCAAAGATTAATAATTTAAATTTGATAAATTTTAAATCGATCATCTATTCAAAATAAAATAATCGCCAACAATGATAATTTTCAGAAATGGTATCTACTGTTTTTGCATTTTGCATCGATTTTGAATTTATGAAAAAATCGGACCGAATCGATTGACAAAAAAAAATTGAATTTTCCCAGCTCTAAAATGGTCGTCTGTCGACACTTGATGCATACGCACACAGATACCGATAAAACGGTAAATAATACATCACACAATTGTGCCCCACCTGCACCTCCCTCGCAACAACACGATGAACATACAACAATAAAACAAACAAATGAGCGCGCGTTGAGTAAGCGACACCGACATACACAAAGGCAAAGGGAAAACGTGCATAAGAAAATAAGAAAAACACTTTACACGAGAGAGAGAGAGAGAGAGAGAGAGAGATACACGCACACACATGAGTTCTTGCGTTGCTTGTTGTTTCTTTAGTTGGCCAGCTTTATGAGTTTTTAATTTTTTAATTTCTGTAACTTTTTATCACTACTTTTTACAACGTTTTGTGGTATAAAGAATAAATAAAATACATTTTAAAATTATTTTTAAGTCCTCTTCCGAAATTGTTATGGCTTTAATTAATTCCATTTAACTGATGAAATCACTTATTGGCAGCACAAATTGGTAAGATTCTTTCAATTTCTTTTTACTTATTCGGTTTCTTTTTATCGTACATTAACTCACAGCACTTTATTTATTATTCGCACAACTTGTACAAATACAATTACAACACACGCACAACAACAAGACGCGCTTCACTGAATTTTATGTTTATTTTTCAAATTATAACACACAAGTAGTATGAAAAAATTTGCTCAATACTTTTTTTATTAACTCTAATAGTGTATATTTTATTTTACTACCGTTAATTGCCTTTGCAAATGTTTTATGCACATTTATTTTAATTTTATTTGAAGTACACATTTACGTAAACCACACAAAGAGATAGATACAAGGTATACATACTATATGCAAAATAAATAGAAAGAGAAACATAAATTATACCGTTATGTTAACGTTGTTTTATTTTTCAAATTATTACAATTTGCGTGCAGCGGTTCTTGTTTACCGATTTTTTTGGCAAACGATTTCGTTAGGTTTGCTTTTTGTGTTGATGTTTAAAATTGTAACTTAGCGCCCGGCGCATAACACAAAACACAAAAGCACAGAAAACAAAAGCAAACTAACCAAAAAGCACACTTTGTCGTTGTTTGTTATTTTGTTGTTTGGCTGCGTCTGCGCGCAACGTTTCTTGCGTTTCTTTTCACTTGCTTCGTCGCGTCCGCATCAAACGCCTGTCGTTGGCAAACTGAGCACCGCAAAGCGTTGAGCGCAAGACAAAACACCCGAAGAGAACACACGAGAGATCGAACTTTGTAGAGAGCGGCAAAAGCTTTTCAAGTATTGAGGAGCTTTTAACGCTGCCACTAAAGTGAGTGTGAATTTATGATATAGCCTTATTAATCTAATCAAACTGGTCAAATACAGCCTAGCACGAGGGCTACTCCTGTTGATTGGGGGACCTTGTCAACCCATTTAGCTAGATATATATCTGGTGACTACTAGAAAAACTCGCTCGCTTTGAGGTGACCTTATACACGATTTAAAATTAATAAGCAAGTCAAGAATTTGCAATTAATTAAAGATTACAAAAATCCCAGCAGCTGTCACACAATATGAAAAACACAAATATCAAAAAATAGTAACGATGATTGTCATTGCTGACAATTTTAAAGCGTCTGCTAATTGAATTAGCATGGAAATGACCGCCGCTTTTGCATTGCATGTAATTAATATTTAATATACTAATTGAATTTTTAGTACCGACTACCGTACAACTCCGCCAACAGCAATCATAGTGTTAGCCTCTTTGATCTCTCGTCAATCTCTGTCCAAATACACTCATACTAAGTATGTGTCGCCTCAGATCTTTACAGTCGAAAATTTCGCAGACAAGCTCGAAATCAGATATAGCAGTAGCAACTGCTAAGAACGGATGATGCAATTTTTTATGATGTGGCAAATTAGCCATAAAACATATACACAAATCTTAAACAAATAAGTACATAAGCAAACATAAGCATTTTAGTTAGGTTAAGTAATTAAAGAATGTCATAAAGATGCGAGATGCTAAAATTTTGTTTGATTATAATCGATCATAAAAATAAAACAAATTTAATATTTGTGATCTGTTTAATACATTTAATTTGAAGATTACAGAGGAACCTTTATCAGTTTAATTTTTATACCCTTGCAGAGGGTATTATAATTTTGTCACGAAATGTGTAACGCATTGAAGGAAGCCTCACAGACCCCATAAATGATATATATTCTTAATCAGGGCGAGCTGAGTCGAAATATCCATGTCCGTCTCTCCGTCTGTCTGTCTGTTTCTATGCAAACTAGTCTCTCAGTTTTTAAGCTTTCTTGATGAAACTTGGTACAGATCCGTCTTTTTGCTGCACGCAGTACATATGTCGGAACCGGCTGGATCTGATAACTATATCATATAGCTGCCATAGGAACGATCGGTTGGAAATAAACATTTAGTATGAAAAACTTGTTTGTTTCTCAAGATATCTCAACCAAATATACACATTGTGTGTTTGATTAAGTTTTAAACAGGCTGACCAAATTTGGTGTAAATCAGACTACTATATCATATAGCTGCCATTGGAACGATCGGTTAAAAATTCAACATTTAACAAATTTTGTAAAAAATCTGTCGGCTTACACAAGGCACTGCAAGGGTATCCAAACTTTGGCGCGCCAAAGTTAGCTTGCGCTATATTTTTGTCACGAAATGTGTAACGCATTGAAGGAGGCGTGTCAGACCCCAGGTCCCCGGGATTCAAGCCGCAATTCATCTTCCGAAATTCACGAAGAAAGTTCATATAGCCATTATTTGGACCTGGTTTTGAGCACTTTGATTTACCGTAACGAGATCGACGCTTTGGTGCACATCGTGGTTTAGGACAATTCTTTCGCATTGGCGCACATCGCGACTTCTTTGGTACGCGTCGTGACTTCCTTGGTGCACATCGTGACTTCTTTGGTGCACATCGTGACTTTCTTGTTGCACATCGAGACTTCCTTGACTTAGGAGCACAACTCTCTTTCTGCTGTCTGGGCATAGAGACAGGGTTTAGAGTTGGGTAACTGAATTTCCGCTTTGTGGCCAAGACATTGCGACGCATCTTCATATCGCATTCATTGGGGTCAACGAGTTCATCCTTGTAAAAGTTGCGAGCCTTGCGATTATTTCGATATTTCTTCTGTTGAAAATCCGTTAATTTATTCCACATTTTTCCGGCCTCTATAAAGCTCAGAGTACTATAGCCATGTTTTGCACCATATTCTCCAAGAAAATTTTGGAAGCCATTGATCGTTCTACGTTTTTTTAGCCTGCGAAAATTGACTCCTGCTATTATATCCTTAAAAGAAATAATAGAGATTGTTGTTTAGTATTTTTAAAAGTATGACGTATTGGCTAAATCTAATAGTTGGATTAAGATAAATTAAATTAAGAATACCGAATATAAACAAATCTGATTGCTCCAAAGTTATTAGCGACAAATTGTGGTACACACCTCCTCGCTAAAAATGTATGCTATCTTAAAATTTCCACGTACTTTCTTTGTGTCTCGTTTGTTCAAATAAATTCAGAACAATTTAGATTTATAAAAATAAAAATAAACAACTTAAAAAAACATATACTACTAATAAAATTTGTTATGCCTGGCACAAGTTTTGAGCTATGTATAATAAACTTAAGTTGGTGCCGTTAAGAAAAATAGAAACGAGGCGCCTACTGTGATTTTAAAATAATTTAATACAAAAATGTATAAAAATAATAATAATAATAAATAATTTGAGAAAAATATACAAATCTTAAGAACAAAAATTGATTAGAATGAGGCAAAGGCAGTTGGGTGAAACACAAGATATATGTATGTTCAAATATATTCTTCAAATTATTAACATTTAATTAATTAAGGTTTCCTAGCGTAAAGTTGGTCTCACATATGTGTGTACATTTTATACATTCCTTTGAGTAAATAGATAAACAAACTAAAGTGTAAACAAAGTTCAAAATGTGACGACTAGAAAGAATAAATCTCCACATTTGATACACACTTTTATTTGAATTTATTTGTGTACAAATGTATATGTATTAGCAGACTCAGTTTTTCAGTATGGAATGGCCACCAAGCCAATAACACTGTCAAGAGAATCCGAATCCGTTATAATTTCGAATATTTTTCCATCCCAGCAATGTGCTTTTGACAAATGCTTTAATAATTAAATAACTTAATCAAACACACAATGTTTATATTTGGTTGAGATAGTTTGAGAAACAAAAAAGTTTTTCATACTAAATGTTTATTTCCAACCGATCGTTCCTATGACAGATATATGATATAGTAATCCAATTCGGCCGGTTCCGGCATATGTACTGCGTGCAGCAAAAAGACGGACCTATACCAAGTTGCATAGAAACAGACGGACAGACGGACATGGCTATATCGACTCAGCCCGTTGCCCTGATCAAGAATATATATCATTTATGGGGTCTGTGGGGCTTCCTTTAATGCGTTACACATTTCGTGACAAAAATATAATACCCTCTGCAAAAGTATAATAAAACAAATCTAATATTTGTTCTCTGTTTTAATACATTTAATTTAAAGATCACAAAGGATCTCTTATCATTTTAATTTTTCAGTACTATGTATCATTAGGCTTGGTTGTAGTTGACTGAGCACGGATCCCTCATATTATAATCTATTTGCATGCACGGCGCTTCTGATGACGAGCCGCCTGAAAATAGAGAGTTATGAATTTGCTTTTAGATAACTTTGGTAAAATGTACCTGGCCACGATATTTACACTTCTGTGCTTCTGTGAGACGACACCAAGCACGAGCTGCTTTGATGACCAGCTCCTTGGGCTTTAAGCCGCAATGCATCTTTCGATATTCACGTAGAAAGTTCAAATAGCCATTGTTTGTAACAGGACCTGGTTTTTGGCACTTGGTTGCACAACGTCGAGATCGACGCTTTGGTGCACATCTTGGTTTAGGACAATTCTTCCGCATTGGTGCACATCGTGACTTCTTTGGTGCACAACGTGACTTCTTTGGTGCACATCGTGACTTCATTGGTGCACATCGTGGCTTCTTTGTTGCACATCGTCGCTTCTTTGGTGCACATTGTGCCATCTTTTTTGGGGCACAACTTGGCTTTGTTGCACATCTTGATTTTGCCGCG
Organism: Drosophila neotestacea; assembly: GCA_035044365.1. Taxonomy (NCBI): domain Eukaryota; kingdom Metazoa; phylum Arthropoda; class Insecta; order Diptera; family Drosophilidae; genus Drosophila; species Drosophila neotestacea. The sequence goes on from JAWNMD010000206.1 coordinate 201,862, forward strand.
CTTTTGGGCTCACAACTTGGCATTGCTGCAGCTCGTGTCATCTTTGGTGGACAACTTGGCATTGATGCATTTTGAGGTTTCCTGCGCAAACGAGCCTTTGCAGGGGTAGAACATGTCTCTGCTCGGGAGCGGCTATTAATTCCACAGGAAGTATCCGAATCACTTTGATTTTCAACAGGATATGGTTCCTCATGGTCATAATTCCCAATTTGATAAAGTCGTTTTTCTTGACTGGTTAGCATATTCCAAGCTTTGTTAACTTTAGTCGATATTTCCATTAAATTTAGGCCGTAATGTTTTTTGGTATATTCTTGAAAAAATTTAAGATAGGGATCAGTATATATATATATTTGATTCGGTAACGCCATGTCTGAAAAAATAATAAATTTTTAAGTGTTTTCAAAAATATTTAAAAAGATTTTGTTCAAATCAAATAAAATAAAAGGTTTGGCGAGCCTATACTTTTAAAAAGATTTAAAGATTTAGATTCTGAATTTAACTTTACTTACCTCAAAAATAAAAAATAACCTCAAATATATAAAAATATGAGGGTAAAAAAAATTTTTGCAAACTATTTTGTGTCCGAAATCAGCTAGTAAAATAAAAATAAATTTTATATGTGAGGTTCACTTCGAGTGAATTATATGAGAAAATTTAAATTCTTGGGAGTTGAGTTCATAGGGTGAAATCAAACAAGATTTAATGGCCTGCTGTGTTGTTATTTTTAAAAGAATTTACAAATTTCAATTTCTTGAACAACAAACTACCAGTGACTTTTAATATTATTTAGTATTTATTTAGTAAAGTTAAAATTTCTTAAACTTTTTATAGATGATAAAAAAAACGCGAGCTGATGGAAGAAAATGGGGACTAGATTTGAAATCTGCAACCTCAAATAAGTAAAAAAAAATACAGCAAAACATTTCCAGACAAACTGGCTAAGTAATGGTTGCTAAAAATAAAAATTAAAAAATAAAATTAACAATTGGTTATTCTTTTTAGGTTGATCGGCTGGAAGCCAATTGTGCTTAGATTTATAAAAATCATATTTAAGTAGCCAGAGAATCAAAAAAAACCCTCTAAACAAGATAATTTAAAAAAATCATACAAAAGAAAAGTTTTCAATGAGTTGTAATGACACTATAACATTTATAATTTTTGTATTTGTGACCGATTACAATGAAATATGGCTAGTTTCATTCGAAGTATGTTAAACTAAAAGGTTTTAGACCAAAACTGAAAATTTTTCGCATTTTAGATTTTTATACATTTTTAAAGCGCAAAATATTTTTATTTTTTTTTTGGCTTAAAATTGATTTTTTCTCAAAACTTTATATAGATATCTCTAAAACTACTAGGTTAATTAAAAAACAATGTAAGCACGGCTTAAAGATAATATTGTTGACAAGTTTTGAATTGTTTTTTAACCGAATATGGTAAGCAATTTTCAAGTTATTCCAATATATGCAGGGCAGGTGCCTTCATTTTGGACAAAACAGTATATCGCAGTACAGACAAAAAACCAAGTGGAGAATTTTGATAGAAAATCAAACTATTTTAAAAATTTTAAAATAAACTATTTAAAAGAAAATTCTGATTTGGGATTAGTTTAGCCTCTTAGGACTATTCAAAATTATACAACTAACAGGTGACTCTTTAAATTCTCGTAGTTTCACCAAAATAAATTATTTTACCAGAATGTGCGGTTTTATTACAACACTAGTCTGATTATATTGAAACTCTAATAATATAATAAATTAAGATAATTGAATCTTAATCAACCTTTAACAAAAAACTTGTCTTATATATGAAGTGTGTTTGAATACTTTTTATTAAAGTTAACACAATATATAGACACAGTATTAAAATAAATAAATTTTTATAAGTTTTTATGTGTTTGTGTGTACTTGAATTATAATGAATTTTATCTTGAAAATTTTCAATAAGCCACTGATCGCATCAAACTGGTTTCAATCACCGACTAAAGCCAAAGAGTATTTCCATATAAGATTTAAATATCTTATGCTATTCAAATCTGTAATTCCAAACTACATTAATCTTAAAATTACATACAATTGTTCTTTTATTACTGAAATGCAGCTACCACAATTTCTTGACAGTATGTCACTAAGCGTATTAAGTATTGACAAAAATGCGCATCACATAAGTGTCGAGCATATGTCACGAGTTCGTTGCCTAAGTCTTTTGTTCTAGCGTCATTTATATGCTAAATTATCACCTTGAAGAGCATAAATCTTATTGAACTTCAGTAATAAAAGATATAAAGACATCAATATGGCATCCCAGGTCCAAAAATTTCAGCTTATAATTTAACTAAATTGGCGCGCAAGGTCGTGACGGTCAGTGACTGATGCGGCAGAAGAAGAGCCGATGGAGACTGGACGAACTGGATGGGACTGGACCAGTTGTGAGCTGTAGACACTTTAACCGCAGAATGCCCTTTTCAACGAATTTGTTGCTTTTGTGCGAAATTAAAATTAATCATCCGATGAATGGAAGCAAAAATAACAACAACAAGAAACATTTGATACTTCTGAGCTACGCAAAAAAAAACAGCTACCGTTTTCATTTTCTAAGTACTCATATAGGCGAATACAAGTGTATTTGAGTGTGTTCGCCACAAATCACCGAAAAAATAACACGAAACTAAATAAAGTATACAAATAAATACTAATACGGATGTGTCGCCACCGCTTTGTGACTTGGAATGCACACAAAACTTACCGAGGACGGTCGTTGGTCCGTGCCAACCCCATATAACCATAGTCGAACCTCAAATGATAGTCTGAAAAAATAAAAATATATATAAATAAAGCAATATACAAGATTATAAACACAGTGTATACATATCAAGATACTACGTGTACAATTTCAGAATTCAATACACGCTCTTAACTTGCCAACTGTTTGACTGACTCAGATTCATTTTATCCAGAAGCCAAGCAAAGTCGAAGAAATCGAACGCTCTTAATATAATGAAAACGTGGGGAAGGGAAAGAATGCAGTGAACTCCGAATCGACTGATTTATTTATGTATTATCAAAAGAGACGAACGCCATTTTAACAAGTTCAAGGTGAGAAACAACTCTTAGTCAGTGAAACTTTCTATAACGTTGGAAATAATTATAACTGTGCTAAATTATAATACGGTGATCGCTCTAAAACATATAGTATATGTATATAACCACAAATTCTACTAGAACTTGGCCAAAATATTAAGAGTAATATCAATTAAATTATCTGTATGAAAACGAAAGTTTTCATAAGGATTTTTACAGTATTACCGAAAATGTACAGATGAACCTGCCTATACCGACGCAACCTCATTATGAATATATATAGTTTATGAAAACAATTAACTTACTCAGTAATTGAGTACTTTATTTATTCAGAACACGTTCAGTTAAGAATTTGGGCTGTCGAAAGAGTAGACGTAACAACTACATACATATCTATCTATATATACATAAGTGTTAATGATCGTATGGCGCCATCTCTTTCGCACTAATGTTTTTTTATATGCGACTAATTACGGCCATTACACAAAAGAGACGCAAATGGCTTCCTCATGTCAAGATTCTATGCAACACGAACACGAATCGAGTAACACAGATTAGTTATGGCTGTGCGCTCAGTTCAAGCGGCCGGGTTCAAGAACTAACTAACGATTGTGGTATTACTTATAAACTGGGGAGCTACTCGTACACGACAGATGTATAATATTAACTAGAGATGTACCAATGCATATTTTAACTATTTAAATATATAAATTTTATGGCAATCAAAACACAGCTTAATTTTAGATAGGAGCTTTTGCTCAGGAAATACAATTTGCTCAATAGAAAAGTTTTTAATTTTATAAACAAATGCTTTCATAAAAAGAACAAATTGGATGGAAAAACTATTAATAAAAATTGTTTGATTCTTTATTTGACCAAGTTTAAGTTAAATTTGCAAATACGAATAATAAAATAATTAGCAGTTCTAAATTGTATGAGTTTAAGTTAAATGTTCGGCCTAAAAAACTTTAATAATCCTGAGACATTGTAAGAATTTGAATTTATTTTATATCTAAAAAAAAAAACATAAACGACAGAAGTATAAATCGTTATATATAAAACTTGTTGTACTTATTGTATAATTTGTGGATAAATAGATAAATAGAGACTATCGTTGAAAAATGAATAAAATTCAGAATACATTTAAATTTAAACTATTAAAAAATATATTTTTTTTTAATTTTGAGCTTAAATGAAGTCTTTTATTTTGTTTTTTTATAAAAAAAAGTAATGTAGACTACAATCAAATTTTAAGACAATTGCCTAACATCATTATTATAATATAATTACAAATATTTAAAATTAAAAAAAAAATATCAGTGAAATCTTATTTTCTTGAACAACAATTCAATTTTATTAAATGAGTTCTTGTCTTGAGTTTATATTTTTGGAGCAATTTCTCGTGTCACAGGTCCATCTCCAATGTTGACCGCCTGCTCACTGAGGCGTATTGCCTGCCTCTTGGCGGTTGCGAGTTTATATTTTCCTTTCGTTTGGTTATTGTAAATGTGTGCGCTTAGCGTCGCACAACTACAAATTAAATAAATAGAGAAAAAAAAACACAACAACTAGTAATAAATGCGCAAAGTTATTGTGTGAAATTTGAAAATGAATGCGCCTTCATGTGGCAGTGATAATAATTATTATAATAATAAGTATTTCTAGCATGTTTCGATGGGGCGTGGCCGCCTTATGCATAGAACTTGAATTGACCTCAGCTCCATTTGATTGTTCGCACTGCTAATTAAAACATTATTGCCACAAACTATGCCCTGAGGCTTGGCCAAAATGCGAATCGATAGAAGCCAAAATCGACAAGCAAGTGGCCCCAAAAGCTTTATAAAACGGTAGGTAACAGTTGTCAGCTGTCATAAAACAAAAATAAAAAATAAAAAAAGGTAAAATATTTAAATAAATAAATCAACTGGCGACGCACGACAGCAAATACAATAAAAACAAAAACAACAACAAGCTACTCAATTGTCTATGATTAATTTATTTGTTATTTGTTTAACGTGCACGCGGATTGTTCCAATTTTGATCGGTTTATCGCCTTTGCATGCGGGCGCTAATAGTTTTGAACCTGAAACAGATTTTTGTTTGCCTCTCTCTTCTTCTTCCTTGGCTATTTTGGCTTTGTATGCCAGGGGCAAGGCTGCAAAACCTCGAGACGAAGGCGAAGACTGAGACGGGAACTTTTGGGCAGGGTCTTTTATTTATTCACACTCGCTTGTATTGGCAGGTGTCAATTAGACATTTGCCAAAATTATGGGTTTAATGGTCCATAAGTTTTCTCTTCCTTGCCTTGATCATTTCAACGACTTTGATAAGCGATAAATGGTTGAGGGTGATGAATTACGGAATACTCTGCACAAAGTTTGTGCAAAGAATAATCATGCCATATAATTTTTAGGAAATGATGACATCACTTTTATTCTGTTTGCTAATATCTCTTTAATTCAAAATACATATATCCATTTAATTTTTAAACTTAAATTTTCTCCATTATTTGGAAAAAATAGTATTATATCATTTGAGTTTATTTAAAAATAATACATAGCATTTCATCCCCTATTTAGAGACCTGGATTTAACACTCAACTGCTCTGTTTATTTTAACTTGGTCAGGTTTTCTGACATATATTCTCCGAGTTTGATTGAGATATCTTAAAAAACAAAAGAGTTTTTCATACTAAAGCTCGGTTTTTGACCGATCGGTCCTATGGCAGCTGAAATAGTTCTGGTTAAAAAAAGACTGGACATACAAATATCGGAATATAAAAAAAGTTCGGTACAGCGTAAAATATTATTCTTAGGTGTAAAGGAGTTTGATATGTTTACGAAATGTGCCGAAAGCTTAACTTTGTTTTTATATTCTGGTAGTTTTATACCCCGACATTTTAAATACATTTTTTTGTATCCATGGTTCTATAATTTGACTTTACTATTGTCTATCCAAGTTTTCGTCCCAATATTTATATTGGTAATTTTGGGAGTTGCTTTCGACACTAGATGCATACCTCTTTAAAGTGTTTTTTCTGTGTCCTATATATAACTGCATTCACATCTTTGGAGTATTGTTAGCTCTAGCTCTTATAGAATCTGAGATCTAAATACGAACAGACATAGTGCCATTCAGACTTTATAAAGTCAAAAATATTGGAAAATAAAAGATCAAAATATTTAAATGCTCTCAAATTTAAATTTTTTTATTGTAAATATATATTGTTTTTACAGACACTTAATTTTTGCATTTTTCAGTTCTATTCAAAGATTACATTGAGCAATTAATATTGATAGCAATTCAATATATTAACAATATGACTATACGTAGGCAGGAAAAATCCAGTGAGCAACCTTTCTACACATTGATTACATTGAGCAAATACTAAGGTTAATAGCACAATAAGGTACGATATTGATAAGTTGACTTTGAACTATTTTACAAGTTCATTCTTTAAAGACAATACAAAAACGAAACCTCTTTATGAGTTGAAAATCTAATGCAGAACGCAGATTCAAGAACCAAAATATCTGACATCAAATTTCGCAAGCAAAGACATTAAGCTTAATATAAAAATCTTTTTCGTCTAAATTATCTAATAATACAGCGTATTTGTCGAAATTTAATTCTTCCAAGTTTAAAAGAAAAATATTATCACTTTCACAAACTAGAATCTTTCAAGAAATAATTATCATTAATTTATGTAATGAAAGAGAAAGTGTGAGTGAGTAAATTTTATAAATACTCTCGCAGATCATTCAAGACAGGGTGTTCTGCAATGTCTTAACCATCTTTAGCTTAATAAAAGCTAAAAGAAATTATTTCCCTAAAACACTTGCGTCCCTTTGAAATGAAATAAGACTTAATTTAGGTATTCTTAACTCCCTTTCTATTTCTATTAACTTACTCTCATATCATTTTCTCTCGGTCACATTTGCTTTCGTCTGCCAACTTTTCGAAATATTTATAGCACCCTCATTCCATTTAAAAATTTTACAGAGTATAGCAATTCAGTGGCTTGAAAAGCTATCAACTGTTATAGATAGATAAGACATAGACAATTCCTTCACATATCTATAACACCAATTAAGTCTGTTGAGTCGAGCTGTGAAGTTGAGTGAACTTTAAAGGTTTCTTTTGTACTCTCAGTGTCATTGTCAAAAGACAAAGATTGTCTCATTGCCTGGGTGGCCACTCGCCTGATTGACAATGATTGACAATTAAGATCCAAATGTGTCAGTTCATTTTTTGAACACACACGCGTTTCAACTGAAACTCTGGTAGCTGACTTATAAAATAGCTACCATTTATGTGGATCATTGGCCCGGCTTATTATGGCCAACAGCCCGAAGGTTGGCTAAAAAGTGTGCACCGCATTTGGTTCGGAAGTTGTTGGTTAATTCGTTGTGGGTGCCTAATTACAAAACAATTTTGCAATCCAACGCCATGTTTGATACTTGGATAAGCGACGATCACAGCAATCATTAAAAATACTCAAATTGTGGGATTTTCTATGCTACATTCTGTCTAAAAAGCAAGGGTACAAATTATGATTGAAGGTTGGTAAAATATGTTAGCGAAATGGTACCGTTTTAGAAACATCTCTAAGAGAAAGGTATAGTATCAACACACTCATATACAATATACAAGGAGAAAAGGTTCCTGAATGATTCTGAAACTATGCATTAATCTAAGGATAGAAAACTTTTCAGTGCAACTAGAGTTTGGAATAATTCTATTAAAGTATATTGCTTCAAGTACCTAGAAAATAAATTATAAAAGCACACGAATTATAGCATATAACTAATTTTTAATTTAGAATTTGCAAGAGTACTACTTTAGCTCAGGAAAGCTCCCTTCCATCTTGCATAAATCACAACTAAGTACTTTAATTTTAATTCAAAGTTAGGAAAACCTTTAATAAACTATATTACAAAATTTAAAGCGCCCTCTTAACGCCATAAAGCCATCAAGGCCACATTTTTGACACCTCTCAAGTGCCACCTGAGCCGAAAAGCCTGAGTCAAGCAATTAGCCAAGAACCGCCCAAGTTGCGTGCCGCTTGTCAGATCATCAAAAAACGACAGCAAATGGCAAAACAGCAAACAGCAAACCGTAAACAGCAAAGCGAGTGACTTGCACGGCGAAAATATTAAAAATTAATTAAACAAAAAGTTGCTACTAATGTAAGAAACAATATAAAACACATTTAGAGTCGTGCACTTGACCTTCGTCGGGGCGCGTTTCGTTGAGGCGGACCAACCAAAACAAGCGAAAATCAAACCAAACATTCAAAAGAAAGTCACCACGAATAGCATATACACTCGCCAGACAAATACAATAAGGCTAGAGCCAGGGTAAGCGTTGGTCGAGTACCTTCGATTAGACGATTCTCAATAATCTTTTGTCCTATTTTTCAAAGTCTTAACATTTTTAATTTTCGTAACTAAAAAGCAAAAAATATTGGTTTAGTTTTTTCATTTTACAAAATTGGAAGATTTACAATATTAAAAATTTTAATTGGTAAGATTTTCAGAATATAAAAGAAGTTTTTTAAATTTATTTTTAAAGCTTAAATTGTTTTCTAATTTTGTCATTTCTACAATAACAACAAGACTCACAAAACTCACTAAATAAACATTACAGTTTAAAGATATGAAACCAAGCGAAAATAAGAAACCAAATTTAATAAGAAAGTCAGAAAAGTTTTGATTTTGGGATTAGAGCTAGAACAAGTCGAAGAATTTTAATTACACTTCTCTAACTTTTGAAACAGCTTAGAACATTTTGAAAAATGTATTTCTGTTTTTTTTTCTAATTAATGTTTTACATTCTTGAAGTTGAATTATTTTTAGCTTCAAGCTTTCAACATTTTGAATGTTGTAATTTCTGGACAGATTTTCAAGTTTATCATTTAAAAAACTTGGTTTTTTAATTTCTAAGTTTTTAAGATTTTAAAACTTTGTAACATGATTGTTTCTTAGTTTACTTTCATTTTATTTTCTTATCGAAAGTTCTCTCTAAATATTAGTACAAAGGTAGTTTTAAATACTGCAAATTTTTAATTGGAAAGACATGTATTTTCTTTATCATTTTAAGTTTCTAAGCTCTAAGCTTTTTAATTTTAAAACGGTTTAATTTTGTTTTTTCAACAGGTTTTTTAGTTCATCTTGTTTGATTTTCGTATACAAAGTTCTTTCTAAATAGCAGTAAAAAAGTAGCTTTACAAAGCTCATAAACTAGCTAACCCTGCCGATCTTTGTAAGTGTACTAAAATCAAACACAACAGGTGGTTAGGGGCGGTCAGTCTCAAGGGGTAACCCCGTCGTAAGCGGGGGGCCTGTCCTCGTCGCAAGCATGCCACGTAATTCGTTGGCAACACTTGATTTTGATTTCGATTATGTATCTGATTTTGATTTTGTTTGCGATTTTGAGTTTCATTTACTGTCGTCGGTATTTGAACTTCATGAATTTAATTTGTGCGTAGCAATCGCTAGACGTTTTATTTTTTTACGAATTTAAATCAAGGCAATCCCTCGCTTACATGGCGTATACGCAATCTCTTTTTTATTTATGACGTTGTACATTGCGTGTAATTGACATTCGCTCTGATTACTTCCTTATTTGGTGGCCCCGAGTGACGCATACCGTCGAATAGTTCGGTCAGTTTAATAAATATTTTTGGTTTACGAGTCCATTACATACGACGTACGCGACGTCCGGAAGGCAGGTCGATATAAAAGTGAGTGGCCACTTGAGTCGACTCACGTGCTTTGTGAATAGTTGTTGACTTGTAAATGTAAAACATTTATAAAGTTGGCATGGGGAACCCGCCTGGGTCTCCATGATAATAGTGGATTGTTTCAAACTATATAACTGTTTAAGCTTAGCTTAAGTCGTATAGTTTTTAAAACTTAAATATTTTTACATTTAGAATATTTTTAAATTGTATATTAAATATGAGAGTATGGTTTAGCATTATACTTATGTAAATTAAATTATTTTTTATCAATTTTAAGTCATTAATACGTATAATTTGTAATGTAACTTACACTTGTAAAATTTTTTTCCGTCGACGGCACATAGTCGACATTAAATAAATAAATAAATACCTGTGGATATTTTCAAACATTTTAGAAAAAAACTTAAATCGGCTAAGTTTCGACTAAGTATTAAAAAGAATATTTTAAGTCTGGTAATTTTTTGGAATAGCAACTTTAGAAGTACAACTTTTTTGTCATGCTGGATCAGTTTATTAGAAATAAATTAAGCGCCTCAGAAATCTAAGTAATTTTAATATTTTTACAATTAAGATACATATTTGAGAGATTCTCGACTATGTATGTATGTTTGTTTGTTTCTTAATGTATGTTTTTTAGAGCTTAACTTACACATAAATGTACAGCTTAGTAGTGTATCATCTCACAATAAAAACAGAAATTACTACCAGTACCATTACACATAATATAAACTTATAATTCAGTAGATAATATAGAACTTAACTTATGTATCTTTTCAAAATTATATTGAATTTAAATTAAATTGATTGCTTTATCTTTCTTTTGTGAATATATTTATTTACAGTATATATTATTTTATTTAATTATCGTTGTGTAACAAATAAATTAAAAACGTTCAGTTGTTATTAAGATTATTGTTAATCTTTTATCTGAGTATTCTGAGTATGAGTATTCTGTCAAGTGTTTTATCTTTGAGGCATTTTCATGTACATCTGTGGATAATGAAATCCAACAAAAATTACTGAAAAGCTGCCACAAGCTGACCTTGACCATGCCATAGTATCCATTGAATGCTGGCAATCTCTCTGGTAGCATCTATGTAAATATTTACAAAGCTACCTCATCGATGGCCTTGATGATAGTACAACTTGTTGTTGTTGTTGCTGTTATTGACGATACTATTGTTATTGTTGTAGTTTCTGTTCATATTATTAAATGCCTAAGCTAATCAAGATCAAAATATAAAATACACGCACTGCACATCCGCCTGGCGAGAAGACAGACGAGAGACAAATCGCCGAACCATCCAATTTTTCCAATCTCACGATCTATTTGCCATTAAAGATGATTGCTATTATTATTGTTGTTGTTGTTCCGAGCGTGTGCTCAACTTCAGCTTTAGAGTTGTTATTGTTTTAGTTTGTGGATGTTGAGCGTTTTAATCGCTTTTGAGTTGCTTGTAAAAGGCTGCAAGGCAAAAACTGAAGTGCACCCGGAGGCGAAAAAATAAAAAACAAAAAAAAGCACATCATAAATAAGTACATAATTAATAAAGACTGAAATTAAAACAATGCCAGTGTTATATGGTTATTTATAAAAGTATTCATATGCACTTTAAATATATACATATATCTATTTATTCGATGTCATCGAGAACAATGCGAAAAAAGTGTTGGGGGAAACTGGGGGACTAAATAAATTAACTCGTAATTGCAATTAAAAATTAAGAAAATTGTTTCATTGAATTTTATTGCGCACAAGGTGAGGAGAGACAACAACAACTAGCAACTAGAAGCAACAGAGAATCGGAGGCAGACAACAATTGCTAAATAATTTCACCTTTTTGCATGCAACAAAACAAGTTTTTTGCTCAACTCTTTTGTTTCAATGCAGCAAACTTAAATCAATAAATCGTTACTGTAATTGACAGTAGCTAACAGAAAACTTTATACAAGTATTTTAGGTGTTTTATGAGTATGGATGATGGTTGCTGGGCACGTTGAGGGTTCTGCAAACACAAATCAATCAATGGTAATTCAAAAGATCAATTGTATTTTGACAGTTTTATGATGTGATATTTGAATTATGTGTTCAAAGAAAATAAACATTATAGTCACAAGTACTGAATTACTAATCAGAATGTATGTAATTAAGAATTTTCGAATTAAATCGATATCAAGGAAATTATGGAAAATATATCACATTTAACATTATTAATGTTTTTTATCTAACATATGTTACACATTTTCTCATCTTTTACAATAAATCTTTTACAAAAAAATAATTTTAAATACCTACTAAATCAAAACTGCAAATTAAATTCAAAATAATAATGTCGAATTCCAAACATACTTCTTTACCAAATGTTATGCATTTCAAAGCTGGGAATTTATAAATTCTGAATAATTTTTAAAAACGTTTTAATTTCCCATTTACATTTTTTTAAATACTAAGCCAGTTTTATTTATTTGATTGTATCTCAGTGTGCTTCATGTTAGAAATTTAATATCAATCCAGATTTGGCTTTGTTTCTACAATTGGCAATTGTTTCTACTCCAAGTATTAATTAGTAAATTAATTTAACTTGCTGGAGTAAGGATAATGTTAAATTTATATATAAACAGAGCGACCACAGTTGCAACTATCGAGATCATAAATAAACAGCGTTAAGTTCAGCAATAACTTAAGTCAACAACAAAAAGTGAGCCTAAATATGCAATAGCATATGAACAATATAAAGTACAATAAACTTAATTTCAAGTACCAAACAAACTTAAATCATTTTTTTGTGTTTGATAATTTGTTTGTTTGCATTTGTGAACACACATTTCAATTAATAACTGAATATGAGCAGCTTCTAACCTTTAGCACGTTTCAAGTTGAAGTTTATTAACCTTAGATCAAAGGTGGAAACCTCAAGACCTTCAACTGGCGGTCTTTTCACAAAGCAACCAAAGATTCAGTTTCAATTTAAGTTTTACCAAATGAGCTGGCAATTGCTTTTTGTAAATAAATTGGCCAAAAGTTCAAATGGTCAACTGACCGTTTGGCCAAATGAATTATTGGTGAGGTCGGGGCGAAATAACAAAGTGGAATATCTAATGATTTGAAATGAAATCCCAAATACCGAAATGGCAAAACAAATTCATTTACATGCTGCCAGCATACACAACAACAATACCAAATATTAATAGAGCTGAGCATTTCATAATGGATTACCATAAATATTGTTATGAATACGCGTATTCTTTGCATGCAGAACCTAACATTAAAAGCTGCTTGCCAATTAGCGAATGTGGCCAAGAGGCAAGACTAGACGCCTGCTGAGGGCATTGGGCAGTCGAGCATGTAGTCCGAACTGAAGGTCAATGGGGCCGGGCAGCCCCGATTATAAAAGAGCATTTAATTGGAATATCATTGAAGCGCGCTCGAAGTTACTTCCAGCTGCGCCTTATATACGATTATTAATTAGTATATGCTATATACATTATTGTTATAATATTAATACAAAATCAACAGCAACAAATTGTTGGTCTAATCTTCAAAGTAGTTGCCAACTGCATGTAAAGTTCAGGGCTAACATGGTCTAAACACCTGCATTTCCATTTTCCATGCACCCGCATCTAATCAACACAAATTCGTTAACTGTAATGTGTGGTTAATTTACAAAACAATTTAAATATAATTAGTAAAGTGACATTCCCCTTGTGAAACCAAAAAGAATGCAAATTAAATGCAATTAACAATTAATTACAAAGTCATTGATTATTCTAAAATAATTATTTTATATAATCGCTTAAGAAATTTATAAAAATTAATTGAATAATTATTATTAATACAAATGTTTGTTGTAGTTTTATTTCGACTGACGATTATTTATTATTATTAGTAATTATTTCCAAAAACTTTCATTGAACTTAATAAAAAAGCGCTGTCTATAGTCCTTTACTACTAATGATTCAGTTTTTTTTGACGGTTTCTCCGCCAGGTGGCGTCACTTTCAGTTTCACTTTCGAGTGGATTTCAAAAACGAATGGACGAACAATTTTTCCACTCGAAAGCGGTGTGCGAACGGATCGGATTGAAAATTTACATGAATTTTCTGTGCATTTTTCTAAGCTTTTCAGGAAAAGCGCACACTTAGCAAAAGCATACGAACGAAACTTGGCGCCCCCAGTGGAGCTAAAAAATCGGGTTACATTTTAAAAGAAGCGAAATAATTTTGTCTAATTTCGAATTTTAAAATTTAGTTGAAAAAAAATCGTTTTCTTGGTTAAAAATAAATTTTAGTTTAAACTAGTTTAAATTTGAGAGGACGATTGTTTTTGTTAGCGCCGCCACCGGTAACATTGGGAACTACAAAGCGCCACTTGGTTGCATTGGGAACTACAAAGCGCCACTCTTTGGGAACCTAAAGGCGCCACCTGTGATTTTAATTCAAAAGTTGATTATGAAAAACAGCTGACTTGCTGAAATTGAAAACGCACAGACAAAATTTGAGAAAATATTTATTTATTTATTATACTATCAAACAATGGAAATTCCCGACACGTATTATAGCAAAGATGAATACGTTGAAACGGTGTGTTATATCTATACAAAATAATGAAATCTAAGGAGTATCAAATAGTTTCTCTTGATGATCTCATCAATTGTTGTCACTGCCCCATTTTTGTTTACAGGCTTCCGGAAATAAAGTGAGTCGCCACACGGTGCTCTGCGGATCCCAAAACATTGTACTCAATGGCAAGGTGATTGTACAGAGTGGCGCCATTATACGTGGTGATCTGGCAAATGTCCGGACTGGTCGGTATTGTGTGATAAGCAAAAACTCAGTTATCCGACCACCTTATAAGCAATTTAGCAAAGGAATCGCTTTCTTTCCCATGCACATTGGTGATCATGTCTTTATTGGTGAAGGCGCTGTGGTATCCGCTGCCATAATTGGTTCCTTTGTATACATAGGCAAAAACGCAATTATTGTAAGTAACATTTAATATAGTAGAGTTGTATATTTATTAATATTGTTGTTTGTCTGCAGGGTCGTCGATGTACGCTCAAGGATTGCTGTGTAATTGAGGACGGTGCTGTGCTACCGCCGGAGACAACAGTTTCCAGCTATATGCGTTATACGGCCAAAGGCACCATTGAGGGTGGTCAGGGTAATCCGTATTTTGTGCCCGCTGCCATGCAGGATGAGATGTCCAACTATACAAAGTCATTCTATGAGCATTTTGTGCGCACTCCGGCGCCGGCCAGCTGAAGGATAACACCAAACTCACAACACATAAATTTAATAATTATAGACTTTATTACAACCTATCTAAAAATATTATTATATTGTGTATATTTAGGATGTTTTAGAAAATGTAGCTTCTAAAGTTGCAAAATTGGGGTTAAACGAATTACCGTAGTTGTTTCAGCAGATGATGTTCAGGAATGTCTCATTTGTCATCGCAAGTAGCATTTATCCCATTCCGTTCACCAGAAGGAAGAAAAACTATAAATCCATCCATAGAAATCACTGACTTTCATTATGAAGTTTGCTCACAAAAATTCTTTTAAATTCGCTGTCTATCGCGGATTACTTCTTCGCCACACAATAGACAATTACCCAACGAGAATGATAACCCACGATTTGTTCAATAACATGAATATAATTAAAACTAACAAGTATTATATTAAATATACACATGACTTTTAGTCTATCAGTCCCGTTTCGCAGTCGTACGCCTCGTGGCCGATCTCAAAGACGACATAGCTCATTCCAGTACGGCGTGCAATGACAGCAGCCGTCTCCTCACTGTTGTTCTCCTTTCTCGCCCTAATATTACGATCCAGAAGCAAGACTGTTGCTGTATTGCGACAGTTGGAAACGGTGGCTGTAATGTGCAAAGGAGTTTGCTGACCATCCGACTCGGCATTTACATCAGCGCCGAATTGCAGCAAAAGTTGGGCACAATCGGAGTTATTCCACTTGCAAGCGGAATGTAAAGGCGTCCATCCCAGCTCGGTGCGTGCATTTGGGTTCGCCTGGAACTGCAACAACAACTTGGCCATGTCCAAAAAATTGTTGTAGCAGGCACGATGTAAAGGCGTGTATCCATCATTATCCCTAGCATTGACAGTATCCGCATCCAGTTGCAGAATTTCACGCACCTCACTCATGCGGTTTTCATTCACGGCCCATAGTATCATGCGTTCAATGCTGCCTGCATTGTATAATTTACTCTATATTAATTGTTTAAAATTTTTATTTTATTCATTACCTTGAGGATTTGTATCCTCTTCGATCAACTCGTCGGCGTCATCGTCCCAGCCGCTAACAAACATTCCACGAGGCACTTTGGCGTGACGCAACTTTTCTATCTGTGAATTTTCATCATCCGAATCATAGTCTCCCATAATGTAAGAATTACTTTTTTAATATTTTTAGCGTTGGTGGATATTGACGAATAATAAATTTGGTTTTAAAGTAAAAATGTTGAAATATATTGATATATCGATAGATATTTTTGGTGATAATATTTGAAGAATATCGTTATCGATACTCTGTACTTTTTAAACTAAACCATAGATGGCGATTTAGGTTTCAAAGACAAAAAAATTGTTTTTTCCAAAAAAAAAAAAAAGATGCACCAAGGATCTCCAATTCTATAAATCATCTTATAATAAAATTTGTGTTTTTTTATATGGTTCTCTAATTAAACAATTGTTTTTATTAAAAAAACAAAATAAAAAACTGTCGACACTGCCGTTATCGTTTCAGGTCATCGATTACTGCATCGCGGCATCGATATAAATTTATCATCGCAGTAGCATCGTTGTTTATTTTTTCATTTCACGAGTTTTGTTTACGTTTTCGTGCGCGTTATGTCGAATCCCCAGGAGGAGCTATTGCCACCCAGTGCTGAGGACGATGAGTTGACATTACCGCGTGCCAGTATTAACAAAATAATAAAAGAACTGGTACCCACTGTGCGAGTGGCGAACGAAAGTCGCGAATTGATTCTGAATTGTTGCTCCGAGTTTATACACCTGATTAGTTCCGAGGCGAACGAAGTTTGTAATCAGCGGAGTAAGAAAACAATCAATGCTGAGCATGTGTTAGAGGCACTCGATCGATTGGGTTTTCGCGATTACAAACAGGAGGCCGAGGCTGTGCTCCATGATTGCAAGGAAGTGGCCGCCAAGCGACGTCGGCACAGCACGCGTCTGGAGAATCTAGGTATACCCGAGGAGGAGCTGCTGCGCCAGCAACAGGAGCTGTTTGCCAAAGCACGCGAAGAACAGGCACGTGAGGAGCAACAACAATGGATGAGTATGCAGGCTGCCGCCGTCCAGCAGAGCAATGCGTTAATCCAGCGACAGCAGACACAGACACAGGATACTGGATTTGCCAGGAAACCCAGTGAGGAGGATGACGAAGATGATGACGATGATGACTACTAATCGAATAGTTAAAACGAGTTTATTTGCGCTTAATGTAATTGTAAAATTTGTAATTAAACTATTGCCATAAGTCAAACTCAGCTTATATTTGCCTTGTCCCGCAGCTGTTCATCCAATTCCTCCTTCAGCTGCTGCTCCAGCAGCCTGGGCATATTAAATGGACTTACGTACTTGCCTGGCACATATTTGCCAAGTAATTCCGTGTGCTTTTTCCAGAATTGTGCACCTATTAGGTCCTCGTGAATTGGCACTATCGCCTGTCTACCTTTATCCTGCTCATCCTCCGACTGCACCACACGTTTGCGCAGCAAAATTGTTCCCTTGCGGTACATAGCAGGCAAATTGTTATAATTAATGCCAAATTGTTGAAAGAGCAGCTCATTTTTGTCTGCTGAAAATGTGCCACGAAGCTTCTCCTCAGCCTGTTGATTAGTTAAGCCTGATTCTAGCACAAGCTTCCAAAATGCCGTGTTATAAAGATTGTTGACATGAACATCCGCCTGCCGCCAGCTGAGATAATCACGCAGATTTTCATCCGAAGGATAGAGCACAGTTCGTCCATCAAAACAGGGTGCGTATGCTAAAGGTTGATCCATCCATTTAGACCAGTTCATCACATAACTGGTGGAAAAAAGACTAGTCACATACGTGAGAAGCTTTGAAGCACGACGTTTAAATGCCGCCGTATCCTTACGAAACACAAAGGAGTATTCGTCACTTTGTCCATATCCCAGAACAATGTCTCGGAACTCCTGCATCACAGCAATCCCAGCTGCATTCATTACATTAAGCGCTATTTAAATGATAATATTCAGTTAAATTAATCGAATTTACAGAGTATTTCTACTATTACCATTTTCATCGTTGGGTTTTTCAAATTTGTGCGCGTTGGAAAACTTGTGAAACTTTTTGCCATCAATGCGTATCACGATCCAAACATTTGGCAAGATCCTGTCATCTTGCTCATAGGATTTAACGTATTCGTACCTGCTGCAGGCCATATTGCGTCTACAAAGTGTTGTTGACGTGCTTTTGTTTAACAACAGCTTCAAAAAAGCACCTTTAAATGCACGAAAATGCATTTAGTTTATTTTAACCGCATGTAAACAAGTATTTGGTTGGGTGTGCAGGTATAATTCACGAGGTTACCTAAAGAATTGTACATATGATCGCTGACGTCATTCTGGTAGCGTTTCTTCTAAGTACTGAGGTCATGCTCGCACTTAATGTCTACGCTGTTAAGGCAACCTTATAATTTACATTCATCAACGACGCAGAGTTTCAATAGCAAACAATTATCGATAAATAGCTAAAATTTAAAAACAGCTGTTGCAGAGTATCGCGGCCAGACTTTCCATAAATTAAGCGGCGGCTGCATTTAATTGCTTTGTGTGAAAATAAAATGAGTGTGAATTATGAACAGAATACAGCGGATGAAGAATTTGCACAGTCTCATCAATCGGTGAGACTCTCGGACGATGAGGGAAGCGATAACACGGATGCGGGAGTAACTCAACCAGAAGCTCTTCAAGGAAACGATAATGGCGATGGTGATGAGGATGGAGAAGCAAGTGGTGCCGCCAACACGCATGTGGTTGCCCATCACTATAATGAGCTAAAGGAAGCGGGACGCAAGGAACGACACAAGTCGAAAATCTATTTTATGCGAAACTTTAATAACTGGATCAAAAGTCAGCTTATTAACGAGTTCATGGCGCTTATTAAGCAACAAAAGCGCATAGGAGACGCACTGCGTGTTCTGGACATGTGTTGCGGCAAGGGAGGGGATCTGCTTAAATGGGAAAAAGCCAACATCTCACATTTGATATGCACGGACATTGCTGAAGTCTCTGTCGAGCAGTGTCAACGTCGATATCAAGACATATTGCAGCGTGCCGATAAATCCAAGTTTGGCCACAAATTCACAGCTGAATTCTTTGCCTGCGACTCAACGATGGTTAGGCTCCGTGAGCGTTACAAGGACGCTTCACTGCAACTGAATTTGGTATCCTGCCAATTTGCCTTCCACTATTGCTTCGAGTCGCTCGTCCAGGCGGATTGCATGATGCGCAACGCAGCCGAGTGTCTGCAACCGGGTGGATATTTTATCGCAACTATGCCGGATGCATATGAGATTATGAGAAGATTAAAGGCAGCTGGTCCCGATGCGCGTAGCTTTGGTAACGATGTCTACAACATTGAGTTTGAATGTGATACAGAATCACTGCCTTTGTTTGGCGCCAAGTATCAGTTTCATCTGGAGGGCGTTGTGGATTGCCCTGAATTTCTGGTGCATTTCCCCACTCTTATTAAACTTGGTCGCAAGTATGGCCTACAACTGGTCAAACGCAGCACATTTGCCGACTACTACAAAGAGACGTTGCCCCAAGGACGACAGCTGCTACAACGCATGTCCGGCCTGGAAACTGTACAGCCCCAGCGTTGTGGCAACGATGATCAGTTCGCCCATGTTCGCAAAACTGTTGGCACACAACGTGGCCGTCCAATTGGCACATTGTCCAAATCCGAATGGGAAGCAACAAGTGAGTCTTGAGTAATTCTACAATTAATGCTATATACTTAATTAATACAACTCACAACAAGCGATTCTTAACTAATCCTTCGTTTAATGCTTTCTACTAAACTTGGCTTTTATATTTAATTTAAACAGTATTATCTTATGTGCCAGTACGCACAAATTCCCATATTAATTAACGCACTAGTGGCAATCTATTCAAATAATTTATATATGTACATACTTAACACGTTATTACTTTACACATTAATCTACGTCGTAATTTTCCAATTAATTCTTTTTACTAAACTTCCCTATGTTATTGAATTGAAATTTAAGTTTGATTATTTTATATCTTTGTGCTAAAAGCATTCCCTTATAAATTAATGCAATTCTTACAATCCATTTACATTCGCATTGTCGAGCTTTATATATGTATGTATCTTTATAATCTATTTATTTATTTTTACTCTACATTACAGCACTTTATCTGGTTTGTGCCTTTAAGAAATGCAAAAACAGCTGGGATGCCAACGGAAAGCCCGTGTTCGAGTTTGATGACTGATGTGTTCCTTAAAAGACGCATATATCTGTAATATCTCTACTCGTTTCAATTTTTTTAAATGATTATTTTTATATAACAACAAACTAAGCATGATCAGAGCATATTGTATTAAGTTAAAAAGTGTTGAGATATTTAAATATGCATTAATGCAAATATTTATTTTCCAATTTTAGAGGTAAATTTTAAAGTCCCTTAACGCGTAATGTTCTTAGCTCTTTGTAATATTCTAATTGTGGTTCAGCATTCTTATTTAAGAAATTAGCTAGAAATATTTGGGAATTAATGGCCTAAGACAAAATAAAAATAATTGTATACAATTAATTGTCAAGTAATCCAAATATAATTTTTTGATTGTATTTTAACATAACTAAATAAATTTTTGAATTGTATATCATATAACATACAGTCATGTTCCAAAAATCTCTGTCAGTCTAGGAGCAGCTAAAGCAATTTTCTGTGCTCCTGAGACCAAGAAATTAAGGTAAAGTCAAAAGTTCTGTCAAAGACTAATAAAACTAACAAGTAAAACATCTTACTGAGTTTTGTTTTCATTTACAATTACAAGTAAATTGTAAAAAATAAATTTGTCACAGCGAGCTGTAATTATTTGGTATCTGAGAATCAGAGCCTTTATTGTCATGAATTAACCTTTCCATTTATTTATCCAAAGGTCCGTTTTTTCATAGTCCAAATAAGTATTATCTGAAGGATTTTTAGACTTTTACATTTCCATACACCTGATGTCAAAATATCAATAACATTCACAACTTATATAGACATTGAAAAAACGGGTCATAAAATAAATGAATAATTATGGTCAACAAATTGCAACTTTATAAAACTACGTAAGATGTTAATGTATATTTCAATATATTTTGATATGCTGATTTTAAAAACAATCTTAATTTTTTCCTAGTTTTTAATCAACCCTCGCCACATAGACAATACCTGAGCATTTCTCTCTATGTTATAAAAGCTTTGATAACGAAGCTTTCTGCCAAAACGAATTCGAAATTGGAAAAAGTTCACGGCGTTGTCAAAAAAAGCTTTATTGGAAGGACATGGACACGGACATAGACATGAACATGAACGAACATGCAAGGAGAGCGCGCGCACAGCTGTTGCTTTCACAGCGACGGCGCCTTTGAAGGACAACGGGCAAAGGTTAGTCCTGACGTTTACGTTGCCGGGTCGTGCCCGTGCCGTGGCCGAGACCGATTACCAAAGTGCGAGCCTGTGCCTGGCATTCAATGCATCAATGAATTATTATAGCTCAAGTGTAAATAAATATTTGATATCGCATCGAAGGTACGAAAGGGAGGAACAAGTGTGATAGGAGTATGGGAAAATAAAGGCATAAATTACGCCATTGATTGGATGGCGATGGCAGGCACAACGGATAATCGCTTGCTCTTTGTCTGACACACATATTCTCACTCTCTCTCTCTCTCTCACTTACTAACTCACTTGCTATCTACTCTTTGCGTTTCTCTCTCCATTTGGTTCTCTTTGTATAATGCTTTCCTCATCTTCAAGTTCTTGTCAGATAATTTCATTATTTAAAGTTTTGCTCATAAAAATAAACTTTGGGCGTAAAGTTTAAATTTGTTTTGCACACACGCACACACATACACAAGTTGTTTACAACAGTCCAGCTTTTATGTATGTATGTGTGTGTATATGTATGTATGTGTGCTACGCTTTGTTTAAAGTGGAACGTGCGTATTTAGAAGGCAAACAACAAAACTGTTTACACACACGACTCGCTTCGGCTCGTGGCGCAGCATTGTCCCTTGCCTCGTGCATCCTGCCACATGCTACATGCTACATGCCACACGCCACCTGCTCACCCCTTCTCCACCCACACCCCCTCGTCACCACTCGCTTTGCACTGATTGGCCCTAATGAATCTTTTTGTTACCTCATGCAGCCGCCTGCGCATTGTTCCATGCGGTCTATGCAAATTAGTTCACTTTTAACCCAAATGCTACCACATACCACGAGGTTGCACACAACATTTTCCATATTCATGCGACGACAGTCTTGAAAGCTTTTCAAAACCCCAAAACCGAAACTGTTAATAACAGCAAGTTGACAATTTTCCTTGCGGTAAATCATAAGGAAAAAGCGGATATGAGTACGATTAGTTTAAGTATGAAAACTAATAAAGTAAACTTCTTATCGCGAAATGTCTTAAATTTTAAATTAAAAGATTTGTTAACAAGTTTAATGGAAAGTTTTCTTAAAATTAAAAGTTAGTATAACAAGGATAACTTACAAGAAGCGGATGAAATAAGATAAGTTTAATTGCGATAACTCCTCAAATTATCTTCTTTTAAAAAATGTTGTCCGTTTTAAATGTAAAATAGAGAAAAGGTTTAATAAAACGCTATATTTAAAAAGGAAATTGTTAAAATATAGTGAGTAGTAATAGCTAAAATATAATTCATTATTAAATTAACTTCTTATCAAGAAATATCTTTAATTTTATATAGATGTAGAAAAAGTTTAATAAAAATAAAAGTTTATGTTTAAGAACTTCATTATAATTACATTACTCAAAGTTGAATTTTAAAGAAAGCGCACAATAAGGGTTTATCTTTAGACACAAATTCGAATTTCTTTCGAAAATAAATTCTCAGAAACCTAAATGTCAAAGGGGTCAAAATATTGCCCATATCATGTATCTTAATATCCAAATGTATAAAAAGAATATGAAAGCAATTGAAATGTGAACTTATTAGGTATGTAGATTAGATATGCTTGATATATATGTACATGAAATGTCTATTTTTTCCTAAAAGTCAACTGCTTTTTTTTGTTGAGGAATTATTTAATTATACTGACATTTTAAGGAAGACACGCGAGCTTCAAATTAAAAAGTGAACTTTTGAATATAGCCGAAAATAGAGAAGATAATTGTTGAATTTGGAGTTTCTAGGGAAGACAAATGTTCCTTAATTCAATACACGTAAAGTTTTAAGGAGGGTTAACAATTTTAATATCTTGCTGGAAGTGTGTCAAAGATAACGGGTCGAGTTTAAAGTACATTTTTCGTTTGGTGTTTTTAAAAATAATGCCATATAATTTTTATGTCTAGCCATAAATATCTCAACTCTCTTTAAGCCTGTGCTGTATTTAATGTTGGGCATTCGGAAAAGCCGAGTTTTCTTTTAGCTAAAAACATAGTAAATCTTGAGCTATCTGGATGTAGAATACGGGTTAAATCTTTTTGCACAATAAGTTGCCGGGCTGCTGGGTTTTCTGCATATACACGTACGTTCTGACGTGCAGCATGTGTGTGAGTGTGTGTGTGTGTGTGTCTATCTTTTGTGTTTGTCGTCGTAGTCGTCGTTGGCCACTGACAGTCAGCCAGGTAGGAAAATGAGTGGCCTGACATTACGTATACGCAGTGTGTACAAACAAAATACACACCGCAATGTTTATTTTGTAAGCCTGTCGAGGCAAGCGAGCGAATAAGTGTCTGTGTGTCAGTGCGTTTGTGTGTATGTGCACCTCATAAAATGCATAAGTGTATGTGTGTGTGAGTGTAAGAGAGAGAGAGAGTGTATATATATTTGTAACGACTTGTGTTTATTCAACCGCATGGAACAATGTGAAAAACGCATGCCAGGCATTTGCCTTTGTTATACCCCCTTTCATCCCCTATCCCCTAGCCAACGTCCCCTCTACACCTCTACCTCTAAGCCCCGTGTGCATGCTGAGCGCTATGCTAAACTTTTTATAAGGATTGCCCCCAGGGTGAGCTCAAGGGGTGATGGGCAAGCACGAGGCGTGCAACAATTTAAAAATATATGTGTGAGTGAGTGTAAAAGTGTGTATGAGAATGCCTGTATGTGTGTGTGTGTTTGTATGTGTGTACAAGGACTTGCAGAATGAGCCGAGCTGAGCTCAGCGCATGTTAATCTTTTGTGGTTCTTGTCCAAAAGAAAAACTTGAACTTTGCCATCAATGTTTGAGTGATTCGTTCTATTCATGATTGATATGAATAACAACAGTGGCAGTTGGCCAACAAGAATTTCGTATAAAGTTTACCAAAAGTTTTAAACAACACAATCAGTTATCTAAAGTGCTCCCTCGATGTTAAAAGTCAAAAAGTAATGGTGTTTTATTTGAGTTTTAACATTTAAACAGTGAGAGAGAAAGCCAAGGAGAGGGAGGCAGAGACCCAGAGACTTTTAAATAAATTATCATCAATTATTATTAAATTGACCTTCTTTCGAGGATATACTTATAAATAGTTTTCGTTAGTCACAATATTATTTATTTCTTTTAACATTTACACTTAGTAAACTTAGTTTGTAGGAGGTGATTTACAAGTGATATTTTAAACCAACATTTATTTGACAAGAAGGAGAAAGTGAAAGTATGATGGAGAAAGAGGAAAGGATAAGGACACTTTCAAATAAATTATCATCAATTATTAAAGAATTGACCTCGTTTCGGAAATATATATCATAATTATTCTTAGAATCGCACGTCAATAACATAGTTTATGGGAGGATTATTTTAAAAGATTATTTTAAGAAAATATTTATTAGAAAATTAACGCAAGGTGTCTTTGGCGAGCCAAAGATTGTATACTCTTCCAGAGACTTGATATAGTAGTCCGATTTTATTCATATTTAGTCTGATTGTATATAACGATACCAGACAGACAATCTGTGAGTTTGGTTGAGATATCTTAGGAAGCAAATAAGTTGTTCCTACTAAATGGTGAATTCAAACCGATCATTCCTATGGCAGCTATATGATATAGTGATCCTCCGGTCGATGCCGACATATGTACTGCGTGCAGCAAATCGACAGACCTGTACCAAGCTTCATCAAGACAGCTTCAAAGCTGAGAGACTAGTTTACATAGAAACAAACAGACAGGCAGATATCGAATCAACTCGTCGTGCTGATCAGGATTACATATGTATATTTTAATTATAATACTCTCTACAAGGGTATAGAAAAGGAAAGAGAGATAGAGATAAAAAGAGACTTTTGAATAAATTATTATCAATGAGTTGTCCTTATTTCGAGGATATATATTATATTTATATCTTTTCAAAGCACTTAGTCTGATATTAAAATAAATATATTCTGAGAATTTCATGTCACAAACATAGTACAAAAATGGTGATTTATAAAAGGATATTTTAAACAACAATTTATGCGAAAACTAAGCTTATAAAACGTATAAATTTGCTCCTCAATTCTATATCAACTCGATTTTACCCATTGACAAACTCGAAATCTTAATAAATAATTCATAATTTAACTTGCATTGATTTTCCTTTGCTGTTCTCCTAACTCTTTGCGTAAATATGCAAGTCATGCGCCCGATGTCATTTCTCCGGAAATTGGATTTGTAATGTTTCCCTTCTGCATACGTGTACATTTTGTAATTGCACACTTGGCAATGATTTATTCATTGCAATTAGCAAACTAATTGGCTAAACCGGAAATATATCGATTTAAAATTCAATAAGTTGGAGCCTTGATAAGCTCATCAAACATGCACAAACCAGGGACAGGATACGGGGCAGGGACAGGAACAGGGTTGAAGATTAGAGTGAGGTTGTGTTACAAGGGACTTTTGCTCAAGGCGTGGCATTTGAGAATTAGCTGGCAACCATAAAGTTGTTTTCTTGTAATGTTTATATCCTGTGCGGGTATATTAAGTTTGTAACAGTTTGTAACATGGTGTGTTAGACCACATAATGTACTTGTATATATATATATATATGCTTTATTAGTATTGACAGCCTAGTCGACATAGCCGTGTCTCTTTAGCTGTTGGCATGAAGAAAAATTTCTCAAAGATGGTAAGAGCTAGAAGCATTAAGTTTTGTATGAAAACTTCTTGGGTTAGCTGGTCTTAGTTAACGTTAATTTAAAAAAAAAATATTTTCCAAAATAAACAAAATGTTTCCATTTTAAAAACGGTATATTTTGTAGTAAGTATCGACCTTTTTAATTGTTTAATAACTTACCAAGCCCTGCTCCTTGTCTAATGACAAGTGTTTCTGTGTTTTCTTATCGTACCTTAAAAGTTTTTTAAGCTATCTTGAGCGTCGATCTCAGCATCTGTAAGGGCTAGAGACTCCAAAGTTGGCATGTAGGTTCCTCGATACCAAACGCAGATGAAGTTTATTAAAAATTTTACAAACCACTCCTCTTTCACTAATAAAGTGACAATTACAGTAAATGGTTTCAAGCTAAGGACACATGCTACTTTGGACGGTCCGGGGTATTTTACAGTCGGATTATTTTGATTGTAACCTGTCCCATTGGTTTGTTGTTGTTTTGTGTTTTTTGTTGTTGTTTGGCTGCCTTGTTGTTAAGTGCACACACGACAAAAGGTCAACACGGCAAGTGAGTTAAATGACAAGGACCTCACCTTGCCCATGTCCATGTGCTCCGTGTCCATGTATATTACCGTGTATATTACCGCGTGCCTGGTGGCAACAACAAGGCAACAACGTTGTTGCCTGTGCGTGTTTGCATGTTTGGCTGTCTTAGCGACCCCAAAACTTTGGCATGCAATGTGCCAGGCTAGGCTAAGGACCAAACCAAACGAGACCAGGCCAGGCTAGGGCATGCCAGTCCCGGCCAGGCCAATAATAATGGCTTTCACTTTCAAAACAAACGCTGACATTGGCCATAAGTCGAAGCCAATCGTCCTTGGAATCGTTGTTGAATTTTTAGCGGCCATTTGACAACACTAAGCGAAAAAGCCGGTCACAGTCATTCCCCAACTCCCTTCAACTCTCTGTTTCCCACTCTATTTTTAATAGAGAGACCAAAGCACAAGCTACACAACCCTGAAGTGGCCTCTGGTCATAATTACGGTGCACACAATTGACAGTTATCAACTTCGCGCCCACTAAAATCAAACTTTACCAACACTTGCACACATTTTGTCTAACTGGAAGTTACGCAGCAGAGACGGTGACTGCGACGCCAACAGCGATGCCGACAGCGACAGCGGTAACTTCCAGGCAAAACACAAAAGCTTGCTCAGAGTAAAAAGCTCAACGCGCTGCCTGCTTGCCTGCTGCCTACGTGCTTGTCTCTTTTGCGCTGTCAGTCATGGAGTTCCAGTCGTCGGATACATGTGGAACGCAACGAACACAAAATAGCGCGCCTCGCCCCAAAATACAATGCGAAAAAGTTTTTTACAAAAATTGTGTATAAAACAAGTCAAGTAACTACACCCACTGTGTGTATATGATAATGTGTGAGTGTGTGTGTGCCTCTAAATTTATATGTTTGCTAAACACGTGAAAATGCCCAATACTAATTCCGAATTGCGACACAAATTTCTATTATAATTCTAACCAATATAACAAAGGATTAAGCATAAAACTCAAAAAGCAAACGTAAAAAAGCCAACCAAAAGTAAAGAAGAAGCAGCAAGAAAGGAAGAAGGAAAAAAATAAAAAGAAACGTAGCTGATAAAAAATTTAAAATTCAATTTGAAGCTTTTGTAAAGCTCCACGCCCCTTCGGCTGGTGTTGTTGTGTATTAAAAAGTGCAGCAGCAGCGGCAGCAGCAGCAGCAGATGCAGCAGCTGCAACAAATACTGCTAGACAGAGAGAGCGAGACAGACAGACAGACAGACAGAGAGAGAGTGGGGGGAAGAAGATACTAATAATCAGCATTTAAGGATAATCTGTGCGGCTTACGGCATTTCATTAAAATGGATTTCCGCGAATGTCGAAACGCTGAGCTGCATTTGTGCATGAGATTATCGATTGTAATGCGCAGTCATCAAACAACAACAAAACAACAAGAAGAGCAATTGCAACAGCAGCAACAAAGCCGCTACAACAAACATTGAGTTCTTATTGGCCTACCCACAAAATAAAAGAAAGAGTTCTTGTGTCTTATGAAACAATTGAAGCGCCGGCCAAAGCAGCCAAGAGAGCAGCAAGAACAGCAGCAACCAACAAAATCGCATCACATTTTTGAACGGCATACGCAAAGTAAGTGAAATTGAATTAAGTTAAGTGTAAAGTGAAGTGTATTGAAGTGAAATGAAGTGAAGTAAGCTAGAGGTGGAGATGTGGTGGTGGAGGTGGAGGTGGAGTTGGAGTGTTGCGGCCAAGTGGCATTCGCACTTCTCGCGTAATTATTCAACGCGTGTGTGTGCTCCTCAAAACTAGGTCAGCGGAAGTTGCCCAAGGCACAACGACAAACACACCTCTACACAGCAAAAATAACAAAAAAAGTCGATCTAATATTCAAGTTTAAAGGTCTATAGAAGGTTTTAAATAACTATCCAAATGATAACTTGACTTAAAATGGACGTTGGAAAATGGACCTAATTAGCAAATCAAATGTCAAAGACTTATTCTGAAAAACTGCAAATAGGTCTAAAAACCGAAAAACAAAAACTTCAATGACTCAGCCTATGAATTAAATTCCGATAGACAAAATATTCACTGAGAATAAAATGAAATGTCTACTTAGTTTAAGATTGAATTGATTTTATCCCAAATACTCCGCATATATTTTTTTCTCTGTGTAATAAGAACAGTTCCCTTTGGTTCTCGGTGTCAAAGTACAACGATTGTCACACCTGCCTCTGCCTCTGATTGCTGATTAACGAACAGTCGAAGTGTCGATAATCGCGGGCGCGTATCGAACGAATATTGCAAAAAGTAATGTTGCCTATCGTTGAGGGCAAAAATAATGTTGCCTACCTTTGAGGGCACTGTCATTCAATAACCACAACGGTCATATTCTTTGCACGCGTCCTGCATGTGCGTGTGTCTGTATGTGTGTGTGTGTTTCTATCTGTATCTACCTCGCACACACACAAACACATACACACACTCACGCACACAGAGACAAGCGCGCAATGAGCGTAGCGACGAGAAAACAGCCTCGAAACAGATTTCGATAGCAGCAGCCTTCTTTCCTTCTCAAGGGAAGGGGGCATATATGTACTTTGTTGTTTTACGTCTGCTTCTTCTACTTTAGCAATTGCTTGCTTGAAGTTTAGAAAAAGATGTCTGCGAAGAGAGTGAGAGAGAAACAGAGAGAGGGAGAAATGTTACTCGCAAGGACTATAAAACGAAATGCCAAAGCACCGCAAAAAAATAAAACCAACAAAAAATGACCTTGCAAAACAGTAAAAAAAAGAAAGAGAAAAACCTCACCAGCAAAATAGAATCTAATTATTTATTTATTTGTTTTCACGATTGTCAGCTTAAAAGCTTTAAAATTAACACAAGCGAGAAAATGAAAGAACCACCACAGCAAACTGGCAATCAAATCAAACTATTTTGGGGGCGACATTACAAATTGCTTTTAACTTTTGTTGACCTTTGAATAAAGTACTTACTTTATTTATAAGCACAAAAGTTGTATAATAAAGAAGTGAAATAGCTTGGGACAGGACATTGTCAAGTTAAAAGAGATGAGAGCAGAGATTTTGAGCTAACTTCAGTAAATTCCTTTCTTGTTTTTATAGGTTGTTACTAGATTCGGATCGAAAATTGTACTAATTAAATTAGTTATTTGCAGTTCCGTAAAGAAAGGTCTATTGTTTATGTGGTACTTGAATATATACCTCGACAGCTTCCCTTTTATAAGTTTTGTCAAAGGCACCATAGTAACAAACTGATTTTATTACAAGAGTTGACGCAAAATACCGAACTTGGAGCTTTTAAAGATTGAAAGATAAGAGACATCTCGAGTAAATAAATATTTCGCTATGACAGTTGCTTTTTTATCGAAAAATTATTCAATTACAACAATCAGATACTGATACTTGAACATCAAATTTTACTTTAAATACGTTTTTTATGTCAAAAAAAAAACCAAGCCAATTAAATATTTAAACCAAATTGTCATTTGACAAAGCAAGAATTAGCTTTATCAATGACAGAAATTAGAAACAATTTTACCCTCATTAACAGAGTTATTGAATTTTTAAAATATCGGTGTACCTCAAAAAATCAAATAAATAGCAAAAATATTTTCTGTTTAAGAATACAATTAATTCTTGTATACATAAACTAAATTGATAGTTAAGTTCTTGTTATCATTCTTTATATCTAGTATACAAAACAGCTTACAAAACGTTGATAAACCTGAACATAATAAATATTTTATGATAGCAAGCATCAACTTTGAAAGATGAAATTGGTAATGAAACTTAATTAACAAATATGTTATAACAAACTCAAATGTAAAGTTCGAATTAAGTAATTAGATTATTGCCAATTATGCTCAACTTTATAGCAAGTATACCTTCAAGTTTTATTAAAGTCGATAAACCTAAACACACAAATCTTTTTACACACTTTGTGATAGCCAAAATCAACTTCAACAATTATTAAACTTATTTAACGGATAAATTATGACAAACACAACAGTTGAAGAGTCCAAATTGGTAATTTTATACTAAGCAATGCCCAACATTACAGTGAATATATCTTTAGGTCATATAAAAGTCGATGAACCTAAACAAACAAATTTTTTTTATATCCTTTGTAATAGCAAAAATCAACTTTTAACAGTGAAACTGTTATTGAAACTTAATTAACAGATAAATTATGACAAACACAAAAGTTGAAGAGTCCGAATTGGTAATTTTATAGCAAATTATGCCCCACCTTATAGTGAGTATCTGTGTAGACAAACAAATTGCTGTCGTTTGCTGTAAACATAACCAAACCAGAGAGTCGTAAAAAATTTCGCTGGACACATAAAACGCCGCTTGAGGCTCACTTTGCTTTTTTCATTTCTCGTTTCTCGATTCTGGTTTCTCATTTCTCGCTGGTCGTTGGTCGTATTGTTTGATATTTTTGTATTTGTATTTGTATTTGTATTTGGAATTCGGATGCGGTAATCACATTTGGACATTTCAACAGGATATGACAAGTGATGGTGCTGTTACGTTTTGGATATTTTTGCTTTGTTTGATCGGCTCACCGCAGCTGGAGGGCAGCGAGGCAGGAAGGCCGGATGAGTTGCACATAGGCGGTATCTTTCCCATCGCCGGCAAAGGAGGATGGCAGGGTGGGCAGGCGTGCATGCCGGCCGCAAGACTGGCATTGGATGATGTCAACAAGGAGCCAAATCTGCTGCCAGGCTTCAAGCTCATCCTGCACAGCAATGACAGTGAGGTGAGTCCTTCCATACACATACAAACACACACACACAAACTATCTAAATGCTAAAACTATGATAAGCTGCCCCAGACAGCACCACTCATATTCACAATAGTTACAAAGATACAAAGATACATAGATACATAGATACGTAGATATGTAGATGTAAGTGCGACTAGTTGGGACCCCTTGGGTGCCACTTATTTTGTTTCGTTTTTGCGTTTTGTTTTTGTGACCGTTTTCGTTTTGTCGCTTCTCGAATGGTACAAATAAGAGGAGTGGAAGGTGGATGGAGGTAGCGGGTTGTCAAGAGGAGGGGCAACTTGGCATTCATTAGCATATTTCTCTAGGGGAGCAAACACATACAGTAGCGAGCGTTTTATTATGCTTTTGTTATATTGCGCATAAAGGGTATTAGACGTAAATGTTCTTCAAATCAATTTCACCGCAATTTCGTCAAACTGCTCAATCTAATCAACTTCTTTCTATCTCTGATACGGATATTTGTTAAAGTCTGTTGAAGCAAATTATGTAAATACAAACATAATACATAAATATATAAAGAGCTAAAGAAAGGTTTCACGACCCAATAAACTATTCCTAAAATCTATTTCCCCCTTTTTTTGGTATATCTATGATACTTGTATAGTAAAGTAAATTCTAATGAAAATTCTTAGTATAAGAAATAGAAAGTATTACAAATTAACTTAATAAACAGGAAGAATTAAGGATTTTTAAAGCATCTTTCTAAATCCTAACGAAACTTAAAGTCAAATATCTAATATACAGGGGTGTTCCAGAAAGTTCTAGATCTTTAGCCGAAAATTGCATTTGTAAACAACTGTTTCAAATGCTTGTTTTTATTAATTTTTTAAAGTGAATTCAATTAATTTTAAGTTTATTTTAAGGTTTGAACAATTTTTTTTACATTTGAAAGCAATGGTTGCTTGTTTAAGGAAATCAAAAACTGCTTTTCAGTTGCTTTTGGGTTGCTAGAGCTTTGTGGAACACTTCTGATAAAGTTAAAAAAAAAAAAACAGTTTATTAAAACTATTAAACCCAAGTCAAAATCTGTTTGACTGAAAAAACCCTATGTTGAAAGTACATATTCAAAACTCTTTACAATTACTTATAGATTTATCTATAATTTGTATATATCTTAGTTATATCATGATCAGGATCTCATATTTTAGAATGTTATTTTAGTACTTAGAAAAAGTATACATTTTTCACAGACTAGGGAAACTATGAATAAACTAATAAGTAGATAAAGATAATTCGAATTGGTTTTGGGGCTTATGAACTAAGGTAAAGGATTATTTCCTTCTAATTTCGTTCTGTCTTGTATTGAGTATGAGAAAGAAATTTACCCACAAGCAATGCTCTGACTGAGCCGGAATACTGGGTATTTAAAATTCGAATACTTTTAAAAAGAAATTTCTCACTTGTTTACCAAGTTGTGTTCTTTGTTTAACTACTTTAAAGTAAATGATGGTTTTGGGGCAGAAAGGGATTTTAGGAACCAAACCCAGTTAATACTTTATGTGTAAGTAAGTGCGTGTGTGTGTATGTGTAAATGTATTTGCTCGCATAAATGTCATATGTCATAATTAATGGCTAGTTTGCTAGTTTGCCAGCTAGCACAAATAATATCAATGCTCCACCGTGTGACCAAGTTATGCTGACTCGGCTATGAAGAGAGTGAAAGAAATTTTAAGGACTATAGTTTGAAAGAACTACAGTAACAGTTACAGTTACAGTTACATTCCATTTACATTTACATATATGTATGTATAGCTAGCTAGATTCCTATTTATAGGCGTACCTCATTAGTTTTAAGTGAGCGAAAGCTTAACTACTTGTTTTGAGTTTTAAATGAGGTCACTTTGTCGCGTTCAGCTCATCATTTGAGTTATTTTTATTCAAGGCTGACAGACAAACCTGACCAAACACATATAGTACATATATAAAAGAATACACACACACACATTCAGATACATAAGTGTAGTGTAAAAGTGTAGAGTATGTTAAGAGGTGACTGTGTTGAGTTCAGTTCAGTTCGGTTCACTTCGCTGGGCTTTAGGCTCAACTGGGACTGACTATGGGACTACACTCTGGTTATAGATGGCTTAGGCAAACAGCTTCCGTTAAATGCTGCATAATTAGTTGGCATCTCGGCGTGCCACATCACCATTCAGCATTCACCATTCACCATTCAGCATTCAACATCATCATTGCCGTGCCCATCATATGCCATAAGGCGACAAGCGGCAAAGGTCGCACGCAATATACGCTTTTTTTCCTTTGAGCCTTTGCTTTTGCCATTGCCTTTGCCTTTGCTTGACCTACTTTGATGTGTGAAATGTCCCAAGAAACGCACACACAAATACCCTGAAACTATTAAACAAGAGCTTGCCTCATAATGCGGCAAGCCTCGGATTTATGCATGTACTGTACATGTGTACATACATACATATATTCCCTCCCACTCCTACCTCCTCGTCCAGCATAACATGAAACATGAAAAAGGAAAAACGCTTGGACACGAGGCAAAACAATTACAGCGGCTGTTTACACGCAAACTGAAGTTAAATGCAGTAAAAACAAAGCGCAAATGAGTTTTTCATTTAAGCCATGAATTAATGAATAAACATTCTCCCTTTTGCCTCTGCCCTTTTGGTCTCTTTGCTGCGAATGCAAATGAGTGCATATTTTATGACTGACAGTTGATACACTCATCGTCACTCATCGCCTCTAACGATCTAATAAACTAGTGGCATTTCAACTAGCGACATCAATTATTCATTAAAATGAGCAATACATAATCTAAAGTAATAAATTGAAAACAAACTAGAAAAAGCTCTAATTCTAGCTATTTACATTCTAATTATACAAATAGCAATCACTTATAAAATGAAATCAAAGTGATAATATAATTTAGAGTGGTAATTCAACTAGTGGCATCAATTATTCATTTGAAATATTATTCAAAGAGTATGTGCAGACATGTGTTATTCTAACAGAACGCTAATAAACTAGATTTTATTTAGAATTGGTGTGAATAGTGTTTTTAATTAGTTCAAAACAGAAATTTAGGTTAACCATCGCATTTCAACTAACGAATTAGTGATTCATTAAATCTAATTTTCAAATATAAGGGAATCTACTTTAAATCTGCAGCAGTTTTAACTGAAATAAAACTCATCAAATTCTTTGCACATCACACATAAGCAGAATAAATACTCGTATTACAAAAAAGAGTTAAAAGTTTTCCACTTAAAGATAGCTTATTAAAACACACACAGATACTCAAGAAAACAACTACATTCATGCAGCTATGGATATATGTAACTCCACACCATAAGGAAACAACTATATGGTGACATTTTAGTTATTATCTTATCCGAAATAACTACTGTGTTTATTATCCAATGGTAATGTATTTTTCACATGTGTATTCAGGAGCTTAGATGAAGATGCCCACAGGGTACAAATATTCCATTAGTAATTAATTTTTTTAAAAATAAACACTCTAAAAACCAATTCCCGCCGGCATCTTCAACTCAATTACCATTACTTTAAATGGCGTTGAAAATGAAAGAAAATATTTAATAGTTCAACGATAGTGTAAATTTAAAATGTATGCAATAAAAACAAATATTGAGAACTTAAATCAAACTTTAGTTACATTTGATGTACAGAAACTGCATATCAAATTAGGCATTATACTTAGTCTATGAGATAGAAACACTCCTACACTCCTTTTTCTGACTACTTCAATGAATTAAATATTCCATTAGCAATTCAAAGACAACAAATTGTGTCAAATGCAAATCAAATCGCAATCATCATCGACTAAAACGCAATTTGAACAAAACTTTCAGTTCAAATAAAAGTCTTTGTAATCTGTATGTATTGAAGGTTGTACCAAAAACTTGTATATATAAAATATTATAAATATAGTTAATTGGATGTGCAAATTTATATCGTACAGAGTCTGAATTTGCCAGACAGTACATAAAATAAAACACAGGATCTAATAAAGATTATTTATTATCATATATAGTCGATGCTACCCTATTCTTCCCCTTTCTTTGAGTACAGAGTATAGAGATTCCATTAGAATATAAAATATCAGACACTCTGAAATTCGACTAAATTATCATAATTCAGAGTCAGCATCCGAATTCGAATTTAATTAGATTATTTAAGCATTACGCTAAAGCATTTTTGGTCTTTGTACGCTCCCCAGTCAGAAAATTAGCTGAAATATTAATGCTAGTCTTCAAACGAAAGTTGTAGAACGAAATACTTAGTTCAAGTATGTGGGTTTTTTTTGGCTATAAATGTGGTTGCAAGCTGCTTTTAATGTGAGTCTCGTTTGCTGGCAACAAAACAAACTGGGTCATGCCCTTTGCCAACTAGATTTTTATTTTATTCTCTCTCTCTCCCTCTCTGTCTCTCTCTTTGTCTACAGTGTGAGCCCGGTTTGGGCGCCAGCGTGATGTACAATCTACTATATAACAAACCACAAAAGCTGATGCTGCTGGCGGGATGCAGCACCGTGTGCACCACTGTGGCTGAGGCAGCCAAAATGTGGAATCTAATTGTGGTAAGTATTATACATAATGTAAAAACATGTAATACCTGCAACTATATACAATTGAATATGACCACAGCTTTGTTATGGCGCTTCAAGTCCTGCTCTATCCGATCGCAAGCGTTTTCCAACACTGTTCCGCACACATCCTTCGGCCACAGTGCACAATCCAACACGCATCAAGCTGATGAAGAAATTTGGCTGGTCCCGTGTGGCCATCTTACAACAGGCCGAGGAGGTATTCATATCGGTAAGAGGACTCAAATGAATAAAAGACTCTTTCTCATAAACAATATTCATTCCCTTCTAGACTGTAGAGGATCTCGAGAATCGCTGCATGGAAGCTGGCGTCGAAATCGTAACTAGACAATCATTTCTATCCGATCCAACAGACGCCGTGCGTAATCTAAGACGTCAGGATGCCCGCATCATTGTGGGTCTCTTCTATGTGGTGGCAGCGAGACGAGTTCTCTGCGAGATGTACAAACAGCAGCTTTATGGACGTGCACACGTCTGGTTCTTTATAGGTAAGACAATTGTCTTTTAAATTACGACAATTTCAGAAACCATATATAAATCAGGGAATATAGTATAATACTATATTTGAAAGCGAAAGACTTTCATTATATAAAAATCATTAATTCATTTTTTGTTTTTGTGCTGAGTTAAAGGCAACTACAAATTCATATTGAGTTGGTATTAATTTGAATATAAACTTATAATGAAATAAAAAAAATTATGTAAAAACAAAATATGTTACTTCACTAGAAATCAAAAAATATAGTTTTTAATTTTATTTTTCCAAAAATATTTAAAATCAATCTGTCACATAAGTATTTTGTATAATTTTTTATATGTTTTATAAAATTTTTCTTATAAAACTGCAGATTTAATTTGTGTCAAAAGTATTTATTTAAAAAATCGAAAGCATACAGAAGAAAATGCATTATTTGATTTTAAAACAAATGATTTAAATAATTTTAAATAAATATAGTATCTTGTCCTAGTGTAAAAGTTAAATATAAATCTTTATTGTATGTCGACAAGTTATTGTTATCTAAAATATTATATCCGGTTTCGATCTTCAGGTTGGTACGAGGACAACTGGTATGAGGCGAATCTGGAAACTGAGGGTATTACGTGCACAGTGGAACAAATGAGAATCGCTGCTGAAGGACATCTTACAACGGAGGCGCTTATGTGGAATCAGAACAATCAGACAACCATTTCAGGCATGACTGCCGAGGAGTTTCGGTAAATCAAACTAATCTCTTATATCTGGAGTTTTTAATCCAATCATCTTCTTTTTTTTAAATACACAGACATCGACTGAATCAAGCCCTAATTGATGAGGA
Source organism: Drosophila neotestacea (assembly GCA_035044365.1). Classification (NCBI taxonomy): domain Eukaryota; kingdom Metazoa; phylum Arthropoda; class Insecta; order Diptera; family Drosophilidae; genus Drosophila; species Drosophila neotestacea. Next base: position 239,310 of record JAWNMD010000206.1, read on the forward strand.
CTATGATATTAATCACGGGCGCTATCCGGAAGGCTATCAGGAGGCACCGCTGGCCTATGATGCTGTCTGGAGCGTGGCATTAGCTTTCAACAAGACTATGGAACGTTTAACATCTAGAAAGAAATCGCTTAGGGACTTCACCTACACAGATAAGGAAATTGCCGATGACATCTATGCGGCCATGAATTCTACACAGTTTCTGGGCGTATCGGTAAAGAATCAAGAATTTACTATAACTATTTATATTAAAATATTATTTCTTTTATTTTCAGGGAGTTGTTGCATTCAGTTCACAGGGTGATCGTATTGCACTCACACAAATAGAACAGATGGTCAATGGGAAATATGAAAAGTTGGGATATTATGATACACAGTTGGATAATCTCACCTGGCTAAATACGGAGCAATGGATCGGTGGCAAGGTAATCAAAATAGGCTTTTCTAAAGTCAGTTTACATAAAATATCAATTGAAAATCAATAAATGGATAATCAAGATAAAGATAATGGAGATTCAAAAGAGCATACTCCATCCAATAATAATTCAGATGCGCCATGTCATTCATACGTTGAAGTCGAGTTTGACGACGGTTCGGAAGCGTGTGATGAAGAGCTAGATTTTGATATATATGGGAGCACAGATGATACTCTCTGTGAAAAAATTGAGTTTAATAGCAGAGAGTCTACGGATAGCTGCGAAAATCATCCAATGATGATGGCATTAGCTGAAACTAAAGTTTCCTTAAGACCTAGCTCCATGACATCCTCTGCTACGCACTTAAAGTTATCGTTCTTAAGCCCATACAGAGTACCATCTACCTTTTATCATCATAGCTTGAGGACGTCTGTGATATTGCCTCGAATGTTCGATTCATTTGAGCTGGAGAGTGGAAGAAGACATTATTACGTTGACTGCGAATATCATTTTCCTGTAGAAAGGTCACATCATAATGGTATATATAATGGCACCACAGGAAAGTTATTCGGTCGGACCTACAAAAATTGGATCTATTTAATACTCTACATTATCTGTTTCGTAGTCTTATTGACATTGTTTAATATAGTAATGTATCACCATTTATCGGAACATCTCGACATGAAGACTCCAAAGATTGAGATCTCCCAGCCTGATATGCGTTTTGCACCCCTCGTCGTTAATGAGAACCATAAACTAATTGAATACGATTTATATAATGACAAAGACACAGAACAAATGCGAGATTATCTTCACCATTTTTTGAGACAACATGGCAAGATAACTGGCTACAACAAACGGTTTGGACCCTGTCAAGAATATGATAACTTTGGCTATGATACCAGGGATCCATGTGTCTTCTTAAAAATCAATCGTCTTATTGGATTCAAGACTAACCCCTATACAGATGCTGATGAACTTAGGAGGATAGACTTTCGTAGAAGAGATTACGTGGCCCTTAAACAATTGTTATCTAGTATAACTTCAGAAGAGAAGCGTTTGAACCGCATTTGGATAACTTGCTCGGTTGAACCAAAAGAGTTTGTAGAAATTGAGTTCTATCCGGAACCGGCTATAAAAACAAAATACACCGATCTCAAAGAAGTAACTGATATTAGTATGGAAAATGGTAAAATGACATTTCAATCGAAACTTGATATGAATCGACTAGTTGCATTAAAATTAAAGAATCTGCCTCTCAATACAAGGAGTCGTTTCGTTTGCAAAATATGGGCTAAGAATATTAAACATAAAGGCAACTACATTGGACAGATTTTTTTTCATGTGTTGCCTAAAGAACCGATAACTTCTTCGGACAAACTGACATCCCCTCAATATACTCATGAATTTTTATGAGTAACTAATGATATTTTATGTTTCAATTTACCAATACTTCAGGTTCCTCAAGATCGCACTATTGTCACACATGTCCTGCGTACAGTATCCCTTCCTTTATTCATCTGTATGGGCACCATCTCAAGCTGTGGCATCTTCGTAGCCTTTGCTCTGATCATCTTTAACATATGGAATAAGCATCGAAGGTAATTATACAACTACTTTCAATTATTGAAGCATATCTTCATTATCTTTCTTTTTCTTTACAGAGTTATACAATCCTCACATCCTGTTTGCAATACCATAATGCTCTTTGGTGTTATCATCTGTCTTATATCAGTCATATTACTGGGTATAGATGGCCGCTTTGTCAGTCCGCACGAATATCCAAAGGTATTGTTAATATAATTATTAGTAATTTAGTAAAAACTTAAATTTGAACTGCCTACATTTAAAAATTCCCATTTCTGATTTGTTTATTACTTATTATTGTAATAATAATGTCTAGAACTTTTTATTTTTCGATTTAAAATTAGTGTTAATGTTAGTGTTAAGCCAATTGATATTAATTTTAAAGAGCATATTCTAATAAGTATATGTTTTTTTTCAATCCAGATTTGTCAAGCTCGAGCTTGGTTACTATCCACCGGTTTTACACTAGCATATGGTGCTATGTTCAGCAAAGTCTGGCGAGTGCATCGTTTTACAACAAAAGCGAAAACTGACCCGAAGGTAAATATCTATAAAGCATATGTTTATAAATCATGTTTACTCAGGCCTATTCCATTCATCATTTGTATTGCAGAAAAAAGTGGAACCTTGGAAGCTATACACCATGGTTTCGGGCCTCTTATCAATAGATTTAGTGATATTACTGTCTTGGCAGATCTTTGATCCGCTGCAGCGTATACTCGAAACATTCCCACTCGAAGATCCAGTATCTACAACTGATGATATTAAAATACGTCCAGAGCTTGAACATTGCGAAAGTGAACGCAATTCCATGTGGTTAGGTATGGCATTTAAGATTTTATCCATATCACTTTCCTATTACAATATTTAATAATTTATGCAGGACTCGTATATGGTTTTAAGGGCCTAATACTCGTATTTGGGCTGTTCTTGGCCTACGAGACACGTTCGATTAAAGTGAAACAGATCAATGACTCGCGTTACGTGGGCATGAGCATCTATAATGTGGTTGTCCTGTGCCTGATAACAGCTCCAGTGGGCATGGTCATTGCATCGCAGCAGGACGCGTCATTCGCCTTTGTTGCACTAGCTGTGATATTCTGTTGTTTCCTAAGCATGCTGCTGATATTTGTGCCAAAGGTTAGTTGATGAATACCTATATGTTTAGCTCCAATTATAATTAAACATTCTATGTTTAGGTCATTGAGGTAATACGACATCCCAAAGATAAGGCCGAATCAAAGTACAATCCGGACTCGGCCATATCGAAGGAGGACGAGGAACGCTATCAAAAATTGGTAACCGAAAACGAGGAATTACAACGATTGATAACACAAGTAAGTTTGATATTGAAATCAAACTTGAAATTATTATTTATTGTTGCTAACATTCATTCATGATTCATTTTTAAATTCAGTAAAATAGGCTTAATAAAAGTAGACATATGTGCTATGTCTAAAACAATGTACTGGGGTTCTTTAGTTGAAATGTACAGCAACATTAAGAATTTATTGCCCAGGAAACCAGATTTTATTTAATTTAAAAATTTTAATTATCGTACAAATATTTAGTTATTGAACCGTCGTTTCTATGCTGTATAATATATTTGTCAAGTTTCACCAACATTTTGGTCAGGATATATAGATAGATATTTCATAAAACAACAAAATTTATAGATTAGCAATATTCGAATATACCCTGTTATGTTATAGTAAACTGATAAGCGCAGAAAAAAAAACCGTCCTTAACTAAGTTTTATCAAGCAACCTTTTAAATTAAGGAACTCATTTGATTAGAAAAGACGGACAGACAGGCATGGCTAAATACAATTAATCCTGATCAAGAATCTATGGTACAAGGATATACCATATGTTAAAAAATATTATCAATATCATTATTTTGTCACTATATCTTTAATTTGTCAGTATGCTTGACAAGGCCAATACCTTGTAGGTTTTTAAATCTACATAACATATTATAATAATATATTACACTACCTCTTACCGTTGGAGCCTCACAGTGATTAGGCAGTTTGAACATAGAATTTTTTTAAATTTGTGATTTTTGTATATATTAAAATTCTATTCGTTGTACCTTTGCAGAAAGAGGAAAAGATACGAGTTCTACGGCAGCGGCTTGTCGAACGGGACGTCAATACGAAGAGCACAGAACTGAATGGCGCATCGGGCACAGCAACAACCTCGCTTGCAATTCAGCCCCTGCCAGCTTCTATCATCAACACAACCGCTTCCGCACATCCCACGCCCTCAGCCACACTCGCAATCACACAAGGTAAGTTCTGAAATGATTTCTTAAATCAGCAGTAGTTAAATCAGTAGTTACCTTATGTATCCTCTATATATTTGACTCTTTTAACCAGAGATTTTAGCTCTTTTTGCGGGCATTGAGAAAATCGATTAAAACTTTCGTAATTGGAATTAGAAAAGGTTATCCCATTTTTGTTCATCAAACTCAAATCCATTGCAATCACGCACTGTATTAAAAATTGCTACAATTGTACAATGATTTTCATTTTTTTCCAAGCACTTATCGTTGGTGATAAATCAAATCACGAACCACCTCTAAAAGTTCGATTATTATTTGTAAGCGTTATCGATATTTTCATGCTTTTGCACAGTCAACTCGTTTGAAATATGCAACTGCTTTTTTAATTTAAAACTTAAATTTGTGTACATCTCAGCAATATTGTTAACTACATAAATTGTATTTCTCTTGCAGATACTCATGAGCACCGTACATGAAAAAACTTGTCAATTTCCTTTGCGTGATAGGTGAATTATACAAAGAAGAAGATGCTAAAAAGAAATATTAATAAATATGTATGTATGTATTTGAGAAATGAAACTTTGTATCAACTTTAAGCTGAGCTAAATACGAAAATTGGTAGCAGCAATTTTGTAGAATAACTGAAATATGTATTGTACCTTAAACGTGTTTAGCAAGTACTTAAATTAAAACGAAATAATTTTAACTAACTATTAAACAAATATTAACGACATTAGAATGTGAACTAAATAAATTGTTAGGCTTTAAAGTTACAACCAAAAAAACAAAAAACACAAACAAAAAGAAAACCCAAACATAGTCAAGTCATACGGAAATACTATAAAATAAAATCATGTTAAAATTTAGTCATTTTTAAATTGCAAAAAGCAAATAAATTGTTGTGTTAGTACATATGTATTTATGTTCTTGTTTAACGAGTATTTTCCCATAAACCTCTTTTGCTCAGCGCCTGTCTCCTAGAGCTATAAATTCACACGCACACACACAATTTTCCCAAGGCGGCCTTTTCCATTTCGTACTATATTTATGTTTATCCCCGGATATATGTACATACCATACATATATCCGGGTCAATGCCGCGGCAATACGAGCTCCTAGACTCCAGAACCAGACTCCTTAACGGTTTGGCCTATTAACTTAGCTTAAGTTAGTGTTAGATTTTGTATAGATCATGTGTATGTGTGTGTAAATTTGGGGTCTGTCCAACAAATTCTCGTACTTATACTTATATTATGCACTCGAAATAATGTTTTAATAGTTTAAATTTCTGTGAGTCTTAAGTAGCACAAAACCGAAAGGAAAAACGCATAGCAAATCTTAGATAATGAAAGACATAGCATAGTATAGTGTAGTATCAAAGTTAATATTACATTATATATTATATTATATTATATTATATTATATTATATTTGGGGGGGATTATGTGCTCAAGCAACATTTTAATTTTTATGTACTGTTATACATAGAAAAAAAAATGGACAGATGAAAATTAAAAGCAAAGAAAAATTTTTGAACATACTGTAAGTTCTAAAATTGCATTTATAAAATTATATAGTATATTATACATACCATATACACAAAGCAAAAAGTAAAAAAGTAAAAATGGTAAACATAATGCAAAATGTGAAATAAATGCGTCGTTATATAAATAGGAATTGACATTATTTTAAAAAAGGCGAAAAAGAAAACTGAAACCTATTGAAGAGAATTCTCGAAAATATGTAATAAATCGAATTGGAACCTTTTTTAATTCAATCACTCTAATCCATCACGAAAAGTGCTATAAAATAATGAAAGAAAAAATATAAAAAAAAACACATAGACAACATCAAATTCCTACGAAATGAAAGACTTTAAACTCTAAGCCGTTAAATGAAATAAAACTATACACACACAATGAGGAATGAATATATACATACTTACACACATTCATACGAGTATTTAAATAATAAAAGAAAAAAGAAATATTTGAAAAAAAAATTGATTATTAAAAAGCAAAAAGGAAATTTACACATTGCAAAAATGACATCTCTAGTTCATACGATTATTGATATTGTTAAGGATCGTTGGAATTTGTAGTTTAATTGGATTGTAATTCATATAGGGAACGCTGTTAGGGTAGCCGTAATTTTAAACATGTACATGTATATTGTATATAGCGTGTTAAGCTAAATTAATAATCACTTCCAAAATTGGAAGAGACCTAAGCGACAATTGCAACTTCTACTTAAAACTCAAATGTTTATTAATTTCTGTTCCTTGCTTTCCCGACAAATCCATTCACAAAAAAAAAATAAAAAAATAAAAAATATAAAAAGAAGAAACGCAACCAGAAATCACAACTAAAACTACAACCACAACCACAACTACAACCAAAAACCGAAAGTTAAAAAGTAAATGAAGTAACACTTTAGCAAAGCTAATTGTTGTATAAATACGAGTAATTAAAACAGATTTCAAATTTATTTCAATACTTATTGTTAGTGAAAGACAAACAAAACAAAGACAGTAAACAATTGTAGCAATATGAAGCAAACAAAACTCGGTATGTTCTTATGAAAGTAACATTAACGAATTAATTTAAAGTCTTATAAACGGAATATGAGAATTTTACTGAATAAACAAAATAAAGCAAACAAAAAGACAAAAACTAAAAAACAAGTGAAAAACCAATTAAATTATACTTATTTCGTTTTTAATAATCTTTGAACCTTTCAATCTCATCCTTATTTTTAAAACGTGCATTTTATAATAAATATCTGAGATTCTTTAATTTACATTAATCTTTTCCGAATCGCAGCTGATTTATGCAATCTTTAACTCCCACCCAGTGTTGAGTGAACTTGTTGAATTAAATCCATAATTTGATGCCTCACATCCGATATGATAATTTGGGTTATTCATTAAATGATTGTCACATAATTACAATTTTTGACACGAGAATAAATGAACTCATGTCATTTAGAAAATTTGTTATAAACTCATTCAAAGCCTAGCTTAAATAATTATGGTTTTGTTTAATACTTTTGTATTATTGCATTGTTATGGCCATAATGGAACCGGCTTTCTGTCAACTTTTCCTCGTAGTTTTCCATGTTCTCAACTGGCTTGATACTCCAATGAGAACCCGTTTAGGTTAGAAACTAGTTTTCATTTAAATTGACAACAATGATTTATAAGTACTTTTCAAAACAGTATCTGACCCGAAACAGAGCTGATCTTAAAATCAATTATAAATACTCACATGTGTAAGCCGTTTCCATATACAGATTTATAATATACAAATTATATTTATTTTTACCTTACCTTTTCCTTTCCGGCTATGCTAATTTTACCGGCCATCCCAGAAGCTGCTGGCTGCCTCAAGCTTTAGCCGAGCTTTGCAAAATAAAGCTTTCAGCTTTCAGATAGCATATTAAGCTCCGAACAGAGCTCAATTGATGCAGTAGCCGCACTCAGCTCAAACGGAACGGTGGTCAATTCGTATTATATTCAAAGACTGAACAAACAAAGTTTCCAATAAGAAGACAAACAATAATGTTTTCACCCAAGTTGCTTACGGTTTGTCTTATCAGCTTCTGCTGTTCTCTGTGCATCGAAGCCAAGTTGGAGGAACGTTTCTCGTGGAAACAGTTGACCTTCGATTGGCCCAGCGTGGAGGCCGAGGCGGAGGCCAAACGTAGCGGTCATTATATTCCGGAGAACAATTTGCCACTTGGCGTGGAACGTTGGGAAAACAAAATCTTTGTCACTGTGCCAAGGTAAGAGAGTAAGCCAAAAAAAAATAATAGCGATTTCCAATGGTTACTTCTTGTTTTTTGTTGATTGTTTTTTGTTTTTAATCGCGATTGTAATTGGTCGTCTCAATCGGGGTTTTGCGAAAGCCACTTTGTCTTGGAAAACCGGTTACCATGTCGATGGTTACTCACAGGTTGTCCACACACATATGTGATGTTTTTTTTTTGTTGTACAACTATTTGAATTTTAAATTACGGTTATGCAAATATAACAACAAATGAATTAATAGTTAGACTTAATGGTTACATGGAAAAATTAACTCGTGATGGATGAACAGCTGGTCAAATGCCCAATTGCAATATCTATCTATCTAAATATTTATGTAGATCTTCAACTATTTAAAAGTAAACAGCTTGACTTTAATGTTAAGCGTATGACGTCAATGGGGATTTACCTGTCGCTTCGAATTTGACCAACATTTGAATATGTTAATTTCCGCTGATAAGCTGATTAACTGCTAAAAACAATCCTAAATAACTCTGACTAAGCCGCAGTGATGCCGACTACCACTGATGCCAAAATTTTACCGTTAAATATAGCCAGATTTTTAAATTGACTGATACTAAGGAAACAAGTAGAGTTATTAAAACAAATGATAAAGAATCCTAAGCTTATATGCAGCCGAAACACACGGAGTCTTTAAAAAATGTTTTAAACAACAAACTGGTTCTAGAACAGCTAAATTGGCAACAACTTGGCAATGTTGCCAATAACAACAATAACAGGAAAGCCAACCCGAAAAGTAAATGAAAAAAAGACAAAACAATATCAAAGAAGACAGAAAATAAGTTTTATTTTATTAGTGTTGACTTTTAGTATAGCATATAATTAGTTGCATTTGACCTATTTAAGTTGTTAAAGAGCCTAAAAGTTAGTTTTACTTTGAATTGTTTTTTTATTCCATTTAAATTTGAAATTTAAAAACAATAAATTTGAAATTTTCCTCAGCTGAAGTATTTTTAGAAAGGACAGATCGATTCGGAAAAAGGTTGAAATGACACTGACCGATCTAACAGAATATTTACTTTAAGCATCAATCTCACTTTCCTCTCCGTTTGTTCTACAGATGGAAGGCTGGCGTGGCGGCCACTTTGAATTATATTGATCTGTCGACTAACGAGAAATCGCCAAGGTTGCGTCCTTATCCCAACTGGGAGGCCAATAAGCTGCCTATTGATGTGCAGCCTCAAGAGCAGAAGACACCTTCTGGTGGTCGATTGGATGCAGAAAAGGCGCAGGATGCTGGTGTGAAATTGGAAAATAATTCCACAATCATTTCCACCTTCCGCATTCAAGTCGACATCTGTGATCGGTTGTGGGTGTTGGACACTGGACTGGCTGACATTCTGGGTAATCCCAAGCAGATCACACCAAATACCATTTTGGTGTTTGATCTGAAAACGGATCAATTGTTGCGTCGCTTTACCATACCCGCCGATCAGACCAAGGAGGACACTTTCTTTGCCAATATTGTGAGTATATTTTATCGGGATTTTCAATTATTTCAGCGTATTAATACGTTTTTATATCTTCTATATTTCAGATTGTTGATGCGGATCATGATCAGTGCGATGATGCCTTTGCTTATGTGCCCGATTTGGGTGCCTATGGCGTTATTGTCTATTCCCTGCGGGACAACAAATCGTATCGTGTTAAGCACAATTACTTCCACTTCGATCCCCTTCAGGGAGACTTCAATGTTGGCGGTGTCAACTTCCAATGGACCGATGGTGTCTTTGGCATGGCTGTGGGACCCTTGAAACCAGATCATACCAAGGATATATACTTCCATGCACTGGCCAGCACCAAGGAGTTCAAGGTCTCTAATCGCGTGCTGCAAAACGAGAGTCATGTGAATGGCGGTGAATCTTTCTATGACTTTAAATTAGTCGGCGATCGTGGCATGAACGGACAGTCCACAACGGAAGTTTACGACAAGGACACGGATGTGATCTTCTATACGCAAGTAAACAAGGATGCCATTGCCTGCTGGAATATCAAGCGTCCATATACAACAGATAATCAGGGTCTCATTGATTCCGATTCGCATACTCTGGTGTTCCCCAATGACATGAAGATCGACAGGGAGGGAAATCTGTGGGTGCTTTCCGATAGAATGCCCACGTATCTCTACAAAGAGTTGGATCACTCAGCCGTCAACTATCGTATATTGACGGGCAAAAACCGTGACTTAATTAAGGGCACTCCATGCGAGTAATTTGTCTTTTATTTTATGTATTTTTTATTTACATATGAAATTATTATTTTGCTTATTGAAACTGTTTAAATCTAGATGAAACATTTTTGATTTTGAAGCTTAAATGTCTGACTTAAGTAAATTATCAGCCAGTTGCACCTTCTCGCCTGGTTTGAAAGCTGGCATGCCCAAATAGGGGCAAGTGGAGCACCTAAAAGCGTCACCCAAATAACACTGTAAACAAGAAACATGATACACATTTTTTATTAAAGTTTGATTGTTGGAAATAAGCCAAGGTTTTACTTACATTGCCGCAGCTGGACTTTGCATTCTCAGTGGCTTCTTTTGAGGACTTTTCATTATCCAGCTCTTCGGCCAACCCACAGGAACAGTTTTTGCAGGCCTTGCGCTTTCCCGTAGTGCTGCACACTTTGAGCCCAGCTGGGTCTGGCTTCTGTTTGTCCTCCTCATCGAGCAGATCTTCCTCATCAATAAGTTCTTCATCGTCGCCGCTTATTTTCCATACATTTACATTGGAGGTTTTCTTTGCAAACGACAGTTTAGCAGAGGAGCCCGTTTCATAGCCAGGTTTTTCTGCAGTCAAAACACCTGCTTCAGCATTTTCAACACAGTTAATAAATCCAGACAACTTGATTTCCTGCAACAGACTGGCGGCTGGTCCACTGTAGTTAAGCAAACGAAGATTGCCCCTTGGCTTTAGCATGTGCAGTAGCTTCACGTAATTATATGACGGCTGTGCGAATTCTATCACAATTAAATCAAAGCTCGAGTTGGCATAGGAGGCTAAAAAAAAAATGCACCCAAAGATAATAAACTTTTTGGCAATAAACATGCTGACTCACACCGATAAACACACTTACAAAATGACAGGCGATGCACATTTTCCACAGCCACCTCTCCCTGAGTTACGCGCCTTATATTTTCCACACGTTCGTCTATATCACCGCTTTCAGTCCAAATATATAAGGATTTTTGTACAACTTTACACGGATCCATGTTTATTTATAGTTGATTCTAGAATTGTTATAGTTTTTTTTACCGCACACAATGTACGTCTACTGCCAACTTGTGTAAAAATCTATTGAGAGCTGCCAACTTGATTGCTCATGTCAAGCATCGAGATAAATGAATTTCACAATGAATCGATAGGTTCAACAAAAATTTGAATTATTATAAATATGTTGAAAATCTATTAATGCACACACAATTAGAATGCAATATTCATATACTTGTTGGCAAAGGCTCATTTTTATTAATAGTTTTGACCTTAACAGCCACAATATTCCCCGGCCTTGTGACGTCACACTTCTTAGCACAAATGTGTGCGATAGTTTTAAAATCAGATACTTGCAATTATATCGCTGGTTTCAAACTCAACGTGAAAAAACCTTACATGAAAATCAAGATTCAAGAAATCGGTAGTTCGTGACATGTGATTATCGGATATGTAAAAATCAAATTGGCGCCTGGATACCGATGAATATCGATATTGCGGGCTGCAATTGCAAAATTCTTTGGCGCCATCTATAGTTTGCTAGCGCCGCTTCATTGAACCTACAATTTTGTCGTGTAAACTGCAAAACTGTGTAAACAGAATGGTTTGGTAGCTGCTGCTTGTAGGGTCGGTTCTTTTTATTTATTATAAATCAGTTTCCACTGTTTAGTTTCAAGTTTAAACAGCAGCTAGCCGCAACGCGCTACAGTCGCATTTAAAGTCGCGCTCTTTAAACTAAATATATTAATTGTGGCCCATTTGGCCAAGCGGTCACTCTTGAAAGCATCAACATCGAAAGCGAAACCGTGAGAAACGACAGCTGCTGCTGCGTGTGTTGTGTTCTGTTGTGTGTGCAAGGATACAAGATAGAAGGAATACAAAAACACAAACAAAATACAAGTTGAAGTAGTGCCAAAGTGTAAAACAAGTTGCCAAAAAGAGACATACACGCATTTAGCGCTTATGCATTTAAACAGCATGTGCATAAATGAAGAGCTACAGCCAATTTAATTTAAACGCCGTTGCCGCCGCACCACCCGCCATTGCCTACGAGAACGCAGCCGCAACCAGCAGCAATAATAATAGTAGCAACTCCCTCCACGACCATCATCATAGTCAGCTGCACAGTCACAGCCACAGTCAGGATATGCCGCACTTTGGACTGGGCAGTGCGCCGCCGCCGCAGCAGCAACAGCTACAAGTGCATCATCAACAGCAGCAACAACAACAGCAGCAGCAACAACAACAGCAGCAACAACAACAACAAATGCAACTATCAATGCTGCCGGTGGCGGTACCCGGTCCATACCGGTCGCACATTGAGGAAAAGAAGCTAACGCGCGATGCCATGGAGAAATACATGCGCGAGCGCAACGACATGGTTATCGTCATACTGCACGCCAAGGTAAGTCTTCAGGCTTAGACCTGGCTTAATTAATCGAAAAAGAGTTGCACATTATGCAGGTGCCTTAAAGAGAGTAATAAAAGTGGAGCGTATGACGTCAGAGTGATATTTACATGCTTTGCTTTTTCATGATCTACTATATTAAAGTTATCTTTAACTAAATTGCTTTTAAACAAGGAAAACATTTTTAAAGTTTAATTATTTTAAAATACAGCTACAGCTAGGTAGAGAAAGAAGCTTTATTCTAAAATTTAGACTCCAAATCACATGAATATAATTTTTGTAAATAACATATAAGTTGACCAAATATGTAAGTCTCCAATTTTAAAAATTTTAATTTTCGTGTCCTTGAATAAACAGTTTATTTAAATAAATTAAATACAAACAAATAATAAATAGAGGCAGTGTGTTTTTAAATATGAAAAGTTACTTTTTTTAATATCTGGTGGAATAAATATATTATTAATTTTAATTTAAATATTTAATTTTAAATGTCTCAGACGTTCCTTGACCAAAAATATTTTATATTTTCTTACTCTTGAATAGGTTGTATTTTATTATATTTGAAAAAAAAGTAATGCTAATGTGTATAATACATAACTTCTGACGTTCAAAAACCCCAAATGTGTATATTTTGTATATTTTTAGTTAGAAAAATGACTTTTTGGATAACATAGTTTTTTTTATCTTTATGTTTAGTTTTGGAAATCAATAATATTAAGTGTCAAATACTCAAATACTCTTTAATAAAATAACATTACTTTAAAATTAAATTTAAAAAAAAAGTAAGTAAGTTTGTAACCTAACGTGAAAGTTAAAAAAATTGTTAAGTATATTTTATAAATCAATCGTCCTCGCCAGATAGGCTTTCTGATTCTAAATGTTTAAAACTAAAACGCCTTCAAATCAGATTTGTTGTAAAATAATTTGGAAATTATTTTTATGAAATATTTTCGTCAAAAAATGCTTGCCCTATAGGTTGCACAATATCAAACTAGTGAATACAGGTTCAGGTGTGGGGTGTGGGTTCCACTTCCACATTTCCACATAAAATTGCTGGTACAGTGGGGCATTTTTGCGGTTGTCGCGGCTATCTTCAAGCGTCGACCGCCGTCCAGGCATCGCATCCTTCACACTTGACTGCACGCAAATTAAGCAAACGGCGGCCACAAATAAAATAATTGAAATTAATTATACGAAAATTAAACAACTGCATTGCTGCGGTTTACGATTTGCGATTTGTTACGATTTGTATCTGTCGATAATCAAAATGTGTTGATTAATTTTTGTTACCTTTATTAAACTAATTGTGTATTATTCCATACTTGCAGGTGGCCCAGAAATCCTATGGCAATGAGAAGCGATTCTTTTGCCCACCACCCTGCATTTATTTATTTGGCAGTGGCTGGAGACGACGATACGAGGAGATGTTGCAACAAGGTGAAGGCGAGCAGGGGGCACAGTTATGCGCATTTATTGGCATTGGCAGCAGCGATCAGGATATGCAGCAGTTGGATCTCAACGGGAAGCAGTATTGTGCTGCCAAGACACTGTTTATATCCGATTCGGATAAACGGAAGCATTTCATGCTATCGGTGAAAATGTTTTATGGCAACGGCCACGACATTGGCGTATTCAATTCCAAACGCATCAAGGTCATCTCAAAGCCGTCCAAGAAGAAGCAGTCGCTAAAGAATGCTGACCTGTGCATAGCCAGCGGCACAAATGTGGCGCTCTTCAATCGCCTGCGCTCCCAAACAGTCTCGACCCGCTATCTGCATGTGGAGAATGGACACTTTCATGCATCCTCAACACAGTGGGGTGCGTTTACGATACATCTGCTAGATGACAATGAATCCGAATCGGAAGAGTTTCAAGTACGCGACGGTTACATACACTATGGTGCCACAGTTAAGCTTGTGTGCTCTGTGACGGGCATGGCTTTGCCACGTCTAATCATACGTAAGGTGGACAAACAGATGGCTCTGCTGGAGGCTGATGATCCCGTCTCGCAGCTGCACAAATGCGCCTTCTACATGAAGGACACGGATCGCATGTATTTGTGCTTGTCCCAGGAGAAGATCATACAGTTTCAGGCCACGCCTTGTCCAAAGGAACCGAACAAGGAAATGATTAACGATGGCGCCTGCTGGACAATTATATCAACCGATAAAGCAGAATATCAGTTCTACGAGGGCATGGGACCAGTTGCGTGAGTGTCATAAATGATTTTTTTATTTAAATATAATTAACAACAACAAAAAATTACTAGCACTTCATAAAATTTGTTATCACATTCGAGTCTCCACTATGATTAAAATAAGCATAAATGCGCACGGATTACATATATTTAATTTGTGTTATTTAGTCAGCTTACATTGTTTAGTTAGACTTAAATTGAATCTTTACTAATGGAACTTTAATTAGAGTCCTAATCATTTATATTTCTTAAGATAATCAATTAATATCTACTTTCAACCATTACATTTTTCTCGAATCCTCAGCTCACCGGTTACGCCTGTGCCGATTGTTAATTCGTTGAATCTCAATGGAGGCGGTGATGTGGCCATGCTGGAGCTAAGTGGTGACAATTTCACGCCACATTTGCAGGTCTGGTTCGGTGATGTTGAGGCGGAGACCATGTATCGTTGTACGGAAACATTGCTTTGTGTTGTACCCGAAATCTCACAGTTTCGCGGCGAGTGGCTTTGGGTAAGTCGTATATTAACAATATCAATGAGAATGCTTATTAATTGCTTAACTGTCTACAGGTGCGACAGCCCACACAGGTGCCCATATCGTTGGTACGCAACGATGGCATTATATATGCTACTGGTCTCACATTCACCTATACGCCGGAGCCAGGACCGCGATCACATTGCAATCAGGCTGATGATGTTATGCGTACCCGTCACAATAATAACAACAACATCACAAGCATCAGTAACAATAATAACAATAACAGCAACTCACCGGCAAGCGGTTCGAGTCTGCAACAAGGGATGCAACAGCAACCGCAGCAGCAGCAACAACAACAACAGCAGACACATCAAACTCTACCCTCCATCTCGGAAGTGCAATGGAATAGTCATGGGAGCGGCTTGTCTTGAGTGCGGCATTATTGCTTTTATTTGCAATTCGAAATACATTTATTTATGCCAACTTATTTAAAGCTCTTCTAGCACATAATTAGTTTATACATACATCCTTAGTTTTTTTGTAAGACGTACATCATTCTATACTCTCTCTCTATCTTTTTATCCAACTCACACACAAATCTCTCTGATGTGAAGCGAACAAAAAATATGATGAATATCAATTCCAAGTTGACTTTAAGTTTAATTTCCTTAGTGCTAGCTGGAACCAATAGATTTGTAAATGCGAGACATAAATTGTACATACATAACTCGAAAGAGCTCACGGACATGCATAATTAACTGTAACTCTAGTTAAATATACATTTATATTAGTATATAGAACATACGATTGTATATGTATTTATGAGTTGGGTTTATCCGTTTGCCTTTTGCTTGAGTGAATTTTTAGTTTAACTAAACTGAAATTGCAAATTTTACGATGATCACATTCCAATTTATCAAGGCATTGAGTGCAACATAAACCCAGCTATAGATTATATATATATATTAAAGTATATATAAATGACAAAGCATCTAATTTTGTAACATAACTGAAAGATGATAGTTTTAAGATCAAAGAGAAAGTCCTAAAATTTAATAAATACAAGAACAAACAAAATATACTATAAATATATGAAACTATAACGTTAACATTTTGATTTAGCATGATTTAACATTTTGTATTCCTTTTCTTTCTTTTAATTGACCTACCTGGCACAAAGCCCCTCCGCCTCCCAGAGCAACCCCCAAAGAAGTCGATTTAAATCGGCATGGGAAAAGTTGCCGTGTCGTGTGAATATTTTGAGACAAACAAAACAAGTGCAGCACTTCCCACGGTGGGCTGCCTCTTCAACTTTAATTACAGCTGCTTGGTCGATTTGAATTTTTAGCCGCTATTACGACAATAAAAAAACGCAAAGTCAAGAAATAGTAGTAGTATATATATAACGCCGCATTGTTTCCGTTTGCCGCACAGAAGGAACACAATTTTCTCACAGCCCCAAAAAGCGGCGACAACAATAACAATAACAGATCTGGAGAATCTTTTTTAACAATCTTTTTTCTTTTTAATATTTATGCATTATTTGTTAGTCTAGCTTGTTGTTGTTATTGTTGTTACTGCTTTACACATTTACAAATTAACATTCGCAGTTTTGCATTAATTATCGCGCTTCCGTTTGAATTGCCAAACTAATCACAGCTTCGAACTTGAAGTGTTTTCTAAGGGGTATCCATAAATTTGTCAGCACAAAGTAACAGCTTGAAGGCATTTCTTGTCTTTTTTTATTAGAATCTCTTTCAAGTCTTATCAGAGTCAGCGATGCAGACGAACCAACAAGTCCAACTCACCCCCAAGTTGATGAGAATTTTGTTGTTGGTTAAACGAAAGACTCAAACGACAAACTCGGAGTCGTCGCCTGCGTTGCGTGTGAGATGAAAAGGTAACGAAGGAAGGGCGACGGGGTACGAAACTAAAATCCACCACCAAGTTTTGTAATTGGAACTGCAACGTCTTAAGGCCTTTTGCCTGTTGGCCGGACATCTTATAAGAAGAGCTGAATATGAAATTAGTTGAATTTTTAATGAGCATTCACAATTTCTAGTGCATAAGTTTTCACCCTCCCTTGTGTTTGTTCTTGCTCTCTTTTCGTCCAGTTGGACAGGTGAATGTTAGGTTGTTGGGTGTCTTGGTTTAGTTTGTGGTCATTAAACTGCAGGGGGAACATTCTTGAAAAAGTTCTCAGGAACTTCCACTGCACTAATTATCTTGGAAAATCTGAGTCTTGACTTTTAAGCCGGCTGCCGTTTTTCACACGCTGTGAAAATTCAAGCCACACAATGCGTGGGAATTGGCAGCCGGTTGTGTGGGAGCCAAAAGGGGTTGCATGCAATCACAGAAATGCTATAAAATAGATTATTAAATACATATATTAATGTATAGTATAATCTTTTTAAAATTATATTATTTTAGTTATTGCGCAGGTCAAGAACTTAATATCCAGGACAATGTCAAACTGTTTAGAGTAACCTCTTCCACCACATTGAATCAATAAAAGATTATTTAAAATTCAAATTCAGTTTTGACAAAGTTATGCAAACTTAAATCTTATCAAAAAGCCGATCCCACTGTCGAACTATATCTACTTAATTTTTAAACAAGCTTTTAGAAGATATAATAGAGGATCCAAAAAAAAGAAATAACATTTTATTTGTGTTTTTGTGTCAAAAGTACAGACTCCTCTTTTATAAACTATTTATATTAACATTTTTTTTTTTTTAAATATAATAGATTTCTTTATTACTTTGTTTTTATAGCCTACTGTTACTATTAATAATAACTTATACTATAGTGGAATATTTATTATATTAACATTGATTTCTATATTCATTGCCTTACTTATTCCCTAAATCAATGGGAGCATGATACCTGATTACTACTTTGCATTAATTCAGAAACGTTAAATATTGGTATCGGTATCTTAAAAAATGTATCGAACAAATAGTGTAATACCTAATACTGATTACAGATACTTCTATTTTTTCTAATTTTTCTTGTACATTTAAAAGACGTTGTAGGCCGATTTAATAAGTATATAGTAGGTGGATTTGTACAAAATGAATCATGTCCATTCAGCAGGTACTGATTAGTGATCCATCACAAGTAAAGGAGCGATTACTAATTGAATTCTGTTAAATGCCCTATTAGCTCTTTAGTCGCTTCTTATCATTGTGTTGAAATTACATAATATTTGAATATTTTAAAGAATAATATATTGATATATTCCTATGTTGGACATATTTCTGCTCATTTTATTAGCCTAACAACTGGATTTGTTTCTATTTCAACCTAAACAGACAGGATGATTTATGCTCTAAATTTTAGACTGCACATTTCCTACAGTTAAAAATGTAAAGAAAATTCGACCAAGAAATCCTTAAAAATAACAAAAAAAAAGAACTCTGTCACTTTAAATGATAGCTTTATGATATTATCATCTAATTCAGCTGGTTTTATTTTAATAGAATTTAAAGTATTAGAGTCAAGTCAAAAAGAAAAGTTTTTCGAAAGAAAAGTTTATAATAACTGCGTGACGTATTCTGTTGATTAGGGGATGTTAGATAAGGTAAACTATTTACTCTACCTGGAAAGCTTCGACTCTTAATAATGAAAAGAAATCAAAGTGTTGTTAACTCGAAATCCAACTAAAAGGCTTCAATTGTCTTAGACTTTATTATTGTCTTATATGATGTAGACTAACTGAACTTTATTATGCTTTTATTAAATTTTTAATTGTTTTAAGAATTTGATGTTGAACAAGGCGACAATTTAGTTTCTACATTATTTTATGGGACGCGATGACTCTCCAAAAGCCTTTCCATACGTAGATGAAGTTCAAAATAATCTATGGAATATCTATATAGTTTATTTTCCTATACGTGATGACATTATCAAGGTAAACTCGGCTGTTGATATTAATTTCATTATACAAAAATGATAATAAAACATAACATTCAGTCGGAAGGGCCCGACAGCAAAATACCCTGTGGAAGTAAAAGACGATGTTCAGTTCTATATGCTTGCAAACAGAGTTAACCTGCTCACATATTTACATATAGAACACATACTAACAAACATTAGCGTCACTATATGGAATAATTGTCGAATATCTTCCGTGTTTATTATCCGATTGCGATTAAAATTTCATTGTGGTTTTACATTACCCTAAGTATCATTCATACAGAATCTCCAGCTTAAGTTAGTGATGGTTTTTTGCGAATTGTTGGAGAAGGGGATAGCTCATCCAATTTTTAAATTACCGAACGGTCCGAACTCTCCTAATCATCACACGTGCCAAATCTTAAGTCTTTAGCTTTAAACTGATTTTGTTCAATTCATTTTTTTCTTTGATTTATGGGCGAAGGGAGCGGGGCATCCAGACGGATCAACGGACTGGTCAAGAATATATATACTTATGGGTTCTGCCACGCCTTCATACATTTATCGTTTGAACAAACTTAAAATACCACCACAGGGTATTAAAATCACAACATGCCTTACATATTGTGAGAATGGAAACTACACACGTTGTCAATTATTATAATATGTATATAATTTATTAAATAATTATTGAACATTTCTATGTATTTGATACAAAATGTCATCATCAACAGAGACATGTAGTTGAGATATACAGAAGGTTATACAGAGTGCAAAATGCATAGATACAAAAACTAATCTATAGATACTCGTACATAAGAGACATTGTACTTTAATATATGTATGTATATTCAATAATATAAGTAAACGGAATGTGCCATAAAATACTACAAAAAAAGTTTGCGAATTTATACAAAACAATTCATAATATAAGTATGAAACAAGGGAAAGGGTTTGGTATAATTTATAGCTAAGTTTGGAAAGGTGGAATAGGATTGTTGAGGGTGGGTGCATCATAGCTTAAGTCCTATAAGTTCTACTCGTGTAATTTATTGCATTTATAATTTATAATTATTATAAATATCTGTATTGTTATATATGTATATTAAGTAATCAGTTGTCTAGTTGGCTCGAATGGTTCGGTTCTTGTTCATATTGGTCAGCATTAATGATATGTATGAAGTCAACAGATCGTCCATCTTATAGCCCAACGATGTCTCGCAAAGTAACTTGGAACCACGCACCAAATTACCAATGGTCATATGGAAGTACGTATTGCCCGAGGACCAGTTAGAGATGCGTGTAAACGGATGCGTTACCAGAATATCCTGCGAGGAGAAAATACATTTAATAATAATTAAAAGTTATAGCATAAGAAATTATTTCAAATCGTCTAAGGTAAGTAGCGCTTAGATGGAGGAAAATAAATAAATAAATGAAAAAGGCAGTTGACACAAAAAAATTAATGAAACATTACAATTAATGTAAAATAGTTGATATTTCTTTATGGTAATTATTTTTGTACTTTGTCAAGTTAAAATACAATTTTAAATTAGAAGAAACAATTCTTATTTCATAATCAAATAAAGTGTGTCTGTTTATCAATATTATACAAGATTTCCAAACGCATTATAAAAGGGCAATACAATTTGTCAAAATTAAAGCTAGTTATAAAAATGCAGTAGGCTACAGTAGAGCATGCTCGAGAGTAGGAGACCCAGTTCCTTTTGAGTGCAAACAGTTCACTATAGATTGTTCATCAATGTTGCGTACCATTCAATAGATGGCGCCACTACGAAGATTAGTTAATAAACACAGAGGTCGCTAGCGTCTCTTCTTCTTCCTTCTGAACGTAACATTGTTAGTTGAATAACTTCCGCGTTTATTATCAGATTAGAATGAAATTTGCAGGAAAGGTTTGGACTTTAGTGTTTATTATCAGATTAGAATGAAATTTGCAGGAAAGGTTTGGACTTTAGTGTTTATTATATGTACCAAAAACCAAAGTGCTAGCTTTAAAGGTGCTCTTGTAATTCGACTTCGAAATTTTGTCTTTCAATTTCCGGGGGCGAAGGGGGGCGTGGCAAAAATCTAAAACAAACTTGGTCAATGGGAGATATAGATGAACCTACATGCCAAATTTGGTGTCTCTAGCTCTTATGGTCTCTGAGATCTAGGCGACACAAAAAAAACAGACGGACAGACAGACAGACGGACATGGCTATATCGACTCGGCTGTTGATGCTCCACGCCTCCTTCTCCCTGTTACGCACATTTTTTTTGGACAAACTTAATAGACCCATTTGTACTTTTTAAAGTGCTGGGTCTAAAAAGTTAACAAATGTTAAATGTCAATAAATTTAACTTTTATTAGAATTAAGAAATACCTTCAGGAGCAGTAGCAATAAATCAAAAACAGACTGTTAGAATTTAAATATAGTTTTCTGATAACGAGGTCTAAAATAAATGATTTACAAGGTACTAGAAAATATTCTCATAAAAAAAGAAGTGTGTGAGAAAAATCATTTCATCGAAGCTGTACTTTTATCGAGTTCTTTTGTTGATTTGAGCAATGTATAATAACTTTTATAAATAAATCAGTAACAATCTTTTTCAACAGCATAATAAGTATATGCAATTGATCTTACCTTTGTTACTGGATGTATCAGACTCACGCCGTGCTTGTTAATGGCAATGAGCAGCATTTCCGGATAATTTGGCTCCGTGGTTTGTTTTACCTCGAAGAAAGCAGATCCAAAGGTGGGCCATCTGTAGACGAAAAAGTAATATGTTAACTACGCGTTCCTAAACCTAACTAATATATCTTTAACAAACCTGTAGACAATCTTTAAGAATGCAACCTTGGCATCTTCAGAGCTCATGCCGCCATCCTGATTATAAGACGCTACAATGGAACGCTTCCATTCGCTGGTGCTCTGCATCTTCATAATATCAGACGGTATCAGTTCCCTTAGCATTTGTCTGTGGATAAGATTGGGATTAAAGAATTGGACACTTGAATTACAGGTCGAATCACTTACGGTATGGCCTGTAGCTCTTGTTTGTTCTCGCCAAAGCGTACACGAAAGACGAGGGCAGCCAATTTGTAGGCTTCCTCGCGTGAACATTTGTGATAGCCGCGCAAGAGTTTGGGCAGCTCCTGATGGTAGTGGAAGATGAGATCGGCATTGCGATCCTTGCCTGGCACAGTGTTTGTCCACAGTTTCTTCATGAAGAAGACCTGGTATGTGAACTGTGGATTTGCTCCGTCGCGTATTGGTCGCGCCTTCTTAATCCAATCGGTTAAATGACGCACAAAGTCAAAGAAGAAATCTCCTTCCGGCACAGAGATGACCTTGTCCGCAATCTTTACAAACAGCGAGAATCCTTCGCTTGTGCGCAGCGATAAACGCTGTGAGATATTGTTGCAAAAGTCCTTGGCTCGTGTCGAGGAATCAACTTCAAAGGCCTCGTCCGTATCATCCGGGAAGTAGACCTTGTGAAAGATTTGTGTTGTCTTGTGCTGTATGGCCTCGACCTCCACCTGATGCGGCGGATACTTGCGCTGTCCATGGCGTATAGTCTTCTGCAGCCGATGCATTGAGTCCTGCGAAATTGGATGTCGACGTGTGCGCAGAAACAGCAACAGCTCCTTGAGCAGACCCTGCGAACAGGCAAACAAACCCGTTGCCAGCCACATCAATTCCCATCCACGCTCCTCAGACATGCGATTCCGATTATCTGTCAATTGTTTCATCAACTGACAATAGATCTCATCACGCAATATCTCATGCTTTAAAGGACCATCAAAGATGTGATCGGTTATCTCGTTGCCCATGCGTGGTCTCTTCGAGGGCAAATCCCCCATGTACTTGAGTATGGCAGCAAAGGCAAAGCACGCCTCCTCCACCAGTTCCTCCTTGGTCTGCAGTTTGCGCAGCAACGGCATCTTGATGGGATCTCTGGCATAACGCCACAGCTCCTCACTTCGCTTCGAGCTCAATGTCAGGGTCTTGGACATGGTACGCTTTGGTGGCAATCGGAAATGATCCAAAGCGTACTCCATCAACGTATGCGGACGATCACGTGGCTCCACAACAGCTCCATTGGAAGCCATACTCAAGCGACGGCCATGATGCGCCTCCTCAATGTTAAAGAGTGCCAGAATATCCTGGGGCGGCTTACTCAACGTGGGCAACACATAGACCGTCTCGGCGGGAAAATCTCCACGCTCTTGCGAACGATCACAGCGTCCTATGCACCAGCCATTGTTCAGCACAGATTCACCACAGGATTCATCCTCCAGGATGATCAAATCGCCCTTGAAGAACGACAGAAAACTGGTGCCATCGGAGGGAGCACGATAATCCTGCAGCGCAATCACATACTTCGAGCTGCAAAGAAAGAATAATGTTAGACAATTGCAACAAAGGCTTATACACTAGACTTAGCTTATTTTATTTTTGATATTCAACATATGTATACTTGTTAAATTCTTAATATAAATAATCCAATAAAATCCTATAAAAAAACTTGAATTATAAACACTGTGATCTAAAAACCTCCACGCATTTTAGAGACTGAAGTTTTTATATTTACATATGTCTGAAGAACATCTCAAAAACTGAGTTAAAAATAATTAAACGATATATTATATAAATAGGTTGATAATTCCAAACGTTTTATTAAGTTAAATGGTTTCTACTTTAAAAGAATACTTGCTTTGAAACCATGTTCGTTTTATTGTATAACTTTAAAGTTGGGCAATTTTCAGATCACTTTGTGTTTGTTTAAATAATATGTAGTGCTTAGACCCTGAAAATTAAGTATGAGCACCTAGATACTATATAGTCTATAGTCTATACTATATATACTATATAGTCTATACTATATAGGCTATAGTCAGAGACTTTATAGTCCCTTACGAGTTAGAGAGACGTGGTACTGCTTACGTATCCTAAGAAGATCAAGTTCGATGCTCCCTTCCGATCGAATTGTTAGTAAATATTACAAAATCTAGAGCCTTTACTTTTGGGTACACATGATAAATGGCAAACTCTAAAAATTTGAACACGATTTGATAATGTTATACAAGAATTAAAAAAAATGAAGAGTTAAAAAGATAAAATACGAGAAAAAGAAACCAACGACGCTACAAAATACAAAGCATGTGTGGTGTTAAATCAACTAATAAATAATCCCTGAACTTACCGCTTCTTTAGGCCATCCAAAAAGTAGACAACCAGATCCCGTATATCTTCCGCATTGGGACTTTGGAATGTGAACTCCTCACCACGTACCGTGGACAAACTAAAGGTTTGTGTGAACACCTTGTTCGTCTTCTGGCTGGAGACTGCTGTGATTTCGGGAAAACTAAGCTCCAGCAGCACCTGCTCCTGATCATCTACAACATAGACACCTGTCCAATTGACCGCTATGATGACATCATTCTTGGGCAAATTAGGTCCTGAATTGCGATAGGCTTCGTAGAAGCGAGAGAAGAGCAGTGGCCATTTGTATTTGGCATAGCTAACAATGTCCTCTTTAATTTTCAAAGGTGCAATCTTATCCTTGACATAATAGGACTTTTTGTAGGCCTGTAAGACAAGAGCTGCCCAACGTTCGATGGCCTTGTCAACACCACTGAGACAAAAGTCGGGTATAAAGTTGGGCAGCAGTGTAAACAGACGCTCCATGGACATGTCTGTGCCATATTCAATGAAATATTGCTGGGCCGCAATCATGGCCAGATCCTCTTCCTTGTCGCAACGATATTCGCCAAATTTAACACCTCGGACAACCTGTTGATAGATCAGATTCGTGGCCACCTGATCATGAGTCGGCTCATGCCAAGGGGCAAAGATTTCCTTGCGGAAGAAGAGACGCCAGGGAGCATTACGCTCCTGGGCGCCTTGTTCCTTGGCATATTGCTCACACTGGGAGATGGCGTCCATCACATGATCACCTCCGCTTCCCAGGGAGCTGACCTTGTCAAACAATGCAATATATAAAGAGAATCCAAACTGATCCTTAAGCGTTATCTTGTCCGACAATTGATTGCAGAGTTCCCTGGCAGTTGTCGCTGAATCCGCCAGCAGTGTCTTTGTATTCCCATCCATAAATGTAATGGGCAACATGATGGGCTTCTTGGACTTGGTAGCCTGCAGTTCCAGCCATGATGGCGGCTGATTGCGTGTGCCATTGTTAAAGGTACGCTTCAGACGCTCCTCACAGTATGGCGCATAGCCAGGCGGCCCCTCCCTGATGAACGCCCTTAGATAATTGACAAACTTTTCGGATGGCGCAAAACAACCGACGCACAAGGACAACAGTATCCAACCACGGGCATGAGAGGATTTCAATGGATTGTTGGTCAATTGTTTACAAATCTGACAATAGATTTCATCGCGCAACTCGGCACGCAATATGCCATGGCCAATGATAAAGTGCAGCTTCTCAAGATTCGATGTCGGACGCGATTGTAGCCAGGATTGATAGCTATCCGCCGTATACTCATCATCCTGCAATCGACGACGCACATCCTCTCCCAGTTTATTCTTGCGCTTCAAAGTCAACGAGACGAGCTTGTGGCGAATGGAGCGTGGTTTCTGCTTAAGGAATGCCTCCGGATCTAAGCCCATTAGTTGAGCCTCCTGGAATTCCTGCAAGCATAATGAACATATTTTATTAATAGTTTTAAAAACAATTATAAAAAAGACCAAGGACAGAAAATGTTTACAATGTCGATGGAAAAACAATTAAGGTAATATTAGACGTAGAGTAGAAAAAATAAAAAAATGCCTATACAATCGTTAAAATAAATATCGGACCACAGTAAAAAATGTTTTGTTCTTCCTGTATTAACGAAGATAACGGCATATATACTTATGAGTTTAATTTTAGGAATACACGCGATAACAAAATATTGCCTTTTTATACCCTTGCAGAGGGTACTATAACTTTGTCACGAAATGTGTAAAGCATTGAAGGAGGCCACACAGACCCCATAAAGTATATATATTTTTGATCAGGGCAACGAGCTGAGTCGATATTGCCATGTCCGTCTGTCCGTCTGTTTCTATGCAAACTAGTCTCTCAGTTTTGAATCTTGATAAAACTTAGTACAGGTCCGTTTTTTTGCTGCACGCAGTACATATGTCGGAACCGGCCGGATCCGATAACTATATCATATAGCTGCCATAGGAACGATCGGTCGGAAATAAACATTTAGTATGAAAAACTTTTTTGTTTCTCAAGATATTTCAACCAAATATACACACTGTGTGTTTGATTAAGTTTTAAACAGGCTGACTAAATTTGGTGTAAATCGGACTACTATATCATATAGCTGCCATAGGAACGATCGGTATGAAAACAACATTTAGTATGAAAAACTTTTTTGTTTCTCAAAATATCTCAACCAAATAAACACATTGTGTGTTTGATTAAGTTTTAAACAGGCTAACCAAATTTGGTGTAAATCGGACAACTATATCATATAGCTGCCATAGGAACGATCGGTTCAAAATCAACCTTTAACAAATTTTGTAAAAAATCTGACGGCTTACGCAGGGCACTGCAAGGGTATCCAAACTTTCGCGCGCCAAAGTTAGCTTGCGCTATATTTTAACCTTATTTTGCTGCTCTATAAAAGAAATACCAGAGAAGAAAGTGTGCTAATCTTCCTTGTTTACAGAAGATAACGGAGTATATACATGAATATGTGTACTCATAAACTTACAAGTTAAGTTAAAGCTTTAAAAACCTCAAGTCTCGCTTGTATTTGCATCAGTTTTTCACTAGACACAAAGATGAAACTAACTAGTTTCCTGCTGGTCTTTGCCTGTGCCCTGGCGTACTTCGGAGTTGTCCAAGCAATATGTTGTCCTGCACTTAAACTTTGGTATGACTAGGAAAGAGGATCTTGTCAAGATGCTGGAGGCTACCAAGAGTTTGTGCAGAGTTATTGTACCATCATAATTTGTGCCGATGGAAATTCTAAGAAGGGCAGCTACTGTGGAGTTGGATCGTGTAATATTTTTGGATACAACTTCGATGATGGTTGCATTACCGGCAACTGGGTGCAAAGTTTTATTGCCAAAAACAAAGGTTACAATATCCACTTAACCAATTATATTCCTGAGAAATGGCCTATGCATTCTGTTTTTTATTAGTTAATGCAATTTGTAAACAATTTGAATTAAACTCTAATAATTTTTATCTATTATGCTTCAATTAGTACTTTTAATTTTATACAATTAATGGCTGCTCTATATTTTAAGCTAGTATTTAAAAAAATGTTTGCTAACTAACCTTGCTTCTGATGAAATTGCGTCCTAGAGTTGCCGTCACCTTGGACATCACTGACGTGGTATCCATGCGATCCATGGTATGATATTTGGGCTCCTGCATGTCACCTGTGAACCGGAGTATGGTAATCCACAACGCTTGAGCCGCTAGCTGATCTCCTTGAGTATGCAGTGGCAACAACGGGTGCTTTAATGCCTTCTTTGCATACTGATGATTTACATTGCCCTGGAAATAGGTGGCTGCAAATTTTTGGAACTTGTACTCGGACAAATCCTCCTCATCCTCCGAGATATGCATGGGTGCAATGATGTCCTCCTGGTTGACCGTCTGTGCATGCGGCAGATCATTGAAAACTGAAGTCTCGCGTCCGCCATGTGGTGTTGGGGCATCGCTACTGGAATCGGGCAGGAAATCGAACATAGCCTCCACTAGTTTGCCATCATCGACAGGTTCTTCTTGCTTGCGAGCCGCATCATTAATTATATTCATTTTGACCTCAACCCGACGACGATCCTCCAACTGTTCCTGCAACTCACGTCGTTCGAGTTCGTGCAAACGATCCCGATAATGTTGCTCGGCAATTTCCCGAGCATGCTTATTGCCGCGGTGCAGCAGTTCCTGTTCCTCCAGTTTCCGCAGCTGCAGGACCTCAGCAAACTGTTTATTCTCCAGTCGCATTTTTCGATACCTCCTCACGGCAATCATGCGTCGCACATGCGATTGAATCTTAATGACTGCCCACATCTTGTGGCCATACTCCCGTCGCACAAGATAACCCCTCGCATGCGCCTGCAGACCCACAATGTGACCTCGGAGATGCCTAAAGCGATGGGACAGCACACGTGATCGTATCAAGGCCTGGAGACGCATGTAACCCACTCGCATATTCCTATAGCGTTTGCGTTGAGCATATCCCTTCCAGACACGTTGCACACTAATCGCAGCAGCACGTAATCTCAGATAGCGTCGCCTATAGACCCAACCCCGTATGCTGCGCTGTAGTATGAGGATTTTCCGTGTTAATACACGATCTCGCTCCTGCTCCAGGAACAGATCATGGGCATCCTTCAAAAAGACTTTTGTGTGGCCCAACTGATAGTCAGACTTGCCGAGAACCATTCCGCAAATACGTGATGTGGCCACCTGACAATCTGTGCGATGAGCTGGCGGTACACCAGGTATAAGGAAACGATAGCGTTCCACAAACTCCCTGAAACCATGTCTAATGGGATATCCAGCACGTCGTATGCGTATTGTTTCCATCATGCCAGAATAACGCAGTTGACGACAACAGAGTCCGCGATCAAACATCATGGGCTTCTTCAGCTCATTTGGCTTAATGCAGCGTATAAAAAAGGGTTGGCAACTGCTCAGCGTCTTCATCAGAGCATCGAGACTCTTCCGGAACTGGGTGGACAATGTCGGAGTGCGTTTACGTGTCTCGGCACCCATTTCAATATCCTGGGCAAAGATTTGTCGCAAAAACTTATTGCCACTCTGGCTAACTAAATGCAAAAGATCTGGACTGAAAGTGTCCCGATTCTTATCCAGAAATCCACGCGTATCATAGAACACAACGCCGGCAAAGTGATTAAGGCCAAAGCTTGTATTAATATCCGACTTTGGTTTCAAATAATTCTTGTGCGATCCGTGCGTTTTGTGTAGCTTGGCGAGCATCGTCTGATCAGTGCCCTTGGGAAAACGTGCCTCCTCATCAATCAATGCCATAATGTTCAATTGCTTAATGGCAATTAAATCGAGTGCATCCTGATTATCCACAAACTCAATGTGCTGCCAGTTGATGGCCTCATGATTATATTCCTCCTGTTCCAGCTTGAAAATGTGTTGCACAAAGAACTGTTGTAGATTCTCATTCGCATAATTGATACAAAATTGCTCAAAACTATTTTGATCAAAGTTCTCAAAACCAAAGATGTCCAGGACACCAATAGCATTGCGGGAAGTCGCTCTCGGTTTAAATATGGCCGTGTTAATCTTACGCACAATATGCACAAAGAGACGTCCATAGATGCCCTTAACGAAAGCATCCCGCACATCCACCGATTGTTCTCGGGATAACGTCGATACAACAGTCTCGCCATGGGCAAATAATGTGCGACGCGTCAATGCATCAATCAAGGGTTGTATTGGCAATCCAAGTAATCCTGCCACACGCTCTACATTGATATGCTCAGGTATTTCCGTTGCATCCAGATTATCAACCACAGTGGCCTTGTATTTAATGTTGCCACAGTGCAACAATGCTGCCAGCAGCTTAATTATCTCCCAGATCTCCTGATCCGAGAAGAGCAACACCTTCATGGCGGAGCGTATATCCGAGAACTCAGCGGCATCGTCACGTCCCTCACAGGTGATGCTATTTCCACCAGTCAAGTATCTTAAAAGGAAAAAAACATTTAAGTAAAAAAATCAATCTGACCTATGAATGTATTTAAACTCACTTGTAGTCTGCTGCCACGCCTAGATCGAGACGACTCTTCTCATCGTTGGATAGACCCGCCAATATACAATAGAAGACGTGATAATTGCGTTCGCTGTGATTCTGGGAGACAATACGAGATTTCTCCAACAAATATTGCTCGATCTTGGCGCCCTCAATAACTCCATTAGCGCTAAAATGTATGTCAATGTATTTGCCAAATCTAAAGAGATTAAAAACAAGAGAAATGTTAGATAAAGACATCTCCATGGGATTCACAAATTTCTCACCTTGAAGAGTTATCATTACGTATTGTTTTGGCATTGCCAAAGGCTTCGAGAATGGGATTTGCCTCCAGTATCTGTTGCTCGATCCACGAATGTTTTCCGCTTATCGCTGCCAGATATTGTAGTATCAGTTTTGTGCTCTCTGTTTTGCCAGCTCCCGATTCGCCAGAGATCACAATACATTGATCCTGACGATAACGTTTCATATGCGCATAGGCATTATCTCCAATTGCAAATATATGCGGTGGCAATTCCCCGATCTTGCGCTCCTTGTACAACTTGATCTGATCCCCCGTATAGATAGGTAATATCTGATACGGATTGACGGCAACCAATATGGAGCCAGTGTAGGTCTAAATTTGAAAGGAACAACAATTAAATGGTGTTATTTTAAGAATTATAAAAGTAGACACAAAAAAAAAGGATAACATTTACAGAATTCAAAAGAGGATGGAAATAAAAGGAAGCAAAACTAAGAGATTAATTAAAGAAAGCAGTCTATTAACATTAAAAAACAGATTCAGATCAATTTGTTTGAATTCTTTTTTAAAATAGTAAACAAAAAATATTTAAATGTAACAACATGTAATAAATTGTGCAACAAGAGGATTTATTTTAAAGCTAGTTTCTTTTTGAAAGCATCACAAGAACTTAAAAAACAAATACAATTAGTTTAGATTTTTAACCGGTTTTTGTAATACAATTAATAATAATTAATAATATAAACAAAAACTAAAATAATGGAGATAATTCAACAATTTTGGCATTAAGAATATAAACCAGGCTCGAACCAATGCCTTGGGTTCAGAGGCGAGGTTAAAAAAGGTTTGCGGACCGAACCAAAATCTTGCTCTAAAGTTTGAACCACCAAACTTTCTCCTATACTTTAAGTAAAATAAGAGTTTGTGATTGCCGATTCAAATTTCCTATGTATTATACATACATACATACATACATTTCGCAATTAATTAATTAATTAATTTTGTTATCCTCATTTTGTATCAATTTCTCTTGTAGTTTAAGTATTCTTAGTATTATGTGTTTCTTTTAGGGTTGCACCTATCTAAATTAATTTGCACTCACATAGATCAGATTCTCTTTGTAGCGTATGAGCAGATTACGTAATATTCCCGCCTCGTGAAGATCCCCGAGTGATATCATATCCTCCACTCCTTGCACTGATGAGGCATGCATCGCTTTGATGCGACGCTCGGGCGCAAGCCAAACCTCATCGCCATCATCGTCTCGCACCTGGATGCGACGACCCTCCGCGGAGATGACACGTGCTCCAATGGCCACATCGAATTCCCGCCCCGATGCGGGTTCTATCCAGATGTAGTCACCCTGTACAATATAGATTCAAGTGATTACAATTTGACATTCCATTTTACGAGCCATGGGGTTGCCATGGACGCTTCATGGACGGCACCATAAAACTTTGTTTTCTTTTTCTGTTTTTGCTTTTTTTTGTAAGAATCACTTGAGCGTAACACAAAAAGCCAACCAGGGCCAGGTATGGGAGCTGTAGCTTTACATACATACAAACATTCACATACATATACAGACGTACATACGTTAGTGTATGTGTGTACTTCCGTTTGGCATTTTGTGCGCATCAAAAGTTTTTGTGTTCTCTTACAGTCACTACAGATCACTCTCTTAGTTGTAAGCATTCGCTCTCTCTCTATCTCTTAACTTACACGTGTTACAATCACCATATTCGTCGTCCTTCATTTACTGTTCCTGGCGGCTCTCTGGCATTCAATACAAAAGCCCGCTTTGCTATGTGTGTGTGGAAAAGAAAAAAGAGAAAGAGAAGAAGAACAAGTTACTCTTTTGTAACTGACAAAGTCGTACAACAATCGAAAACAACAATAACAAAGAGTTGTTGCTGTTGCTTTTTCTGCTGCTGCTGCAGGCGCTTAAAACCGGCTATAGAAAACTACTAAAAAAAAATAAAAAATTAAGGTGAAGTTTACGGTAAATTGAAAGAATTTACAAGTTGTCGCTGCCTTCTTCTTCTTTCACTTCATCATCATCATGATGATCATCATCATCATCCTCTTGAGGCAAGTCGAAATGAATGTCTTTTCCTCATTTCTTTTTGGCAACCATTTAACACTCGACGCGTTTTTTCGATAACCCAAAACAACGACAAATTCGTCATTGTCATCATACATACGTTTCTTTTGACTTGTGTGCTTCTATTTTTTTTTTTAAAGGGAAAACCGAAACCGAAACTAAAACTATCATCAATGGATTCGACGACAATCCATATACAAATACAAATACAAATCCAATATCGAATATCAACACACCGCATAAAACGTATCTTTAGACATGCAAAAAAGGCTATCGCACATTTTCACTTTTAATAAAAGTCACAAAAAAAATAAATAATAATAATAATAAACTACGTATTGTACGATCGTATCTATCCGTTCCGTTTTGTGGCTTTCAGAACCAGCCAAAATCAATGATCAATGACAATCACATTGCGCTTGTTATGCAAATTATTTCTTTTCCCGAGTTTCGATTTGTTTTCATTTCAAAAATTTACTTTCATTACTTTTACGGCATATTGCACGCTACGTTTAGGCAATAGAAACTTTTGCCCAAAAGGGTTTTGAGTTCAATTTTTTAGGGGTCAGACTATGGCAGGTGTACTATTATTATGACAGTTGGTATTTAAAATATTCCAAGTAGTCTTTTTTAGTTCCATGAATATTTACCACTTGAAGGTATAGATAACAAAACATATTTTGAAATCAATGTTTCGCTACTCAAACGTTTTGTATGGAATTTTTCTATAAATAGCTTTTAATGCTTCTCTTGGAGATTATATTACAGTCATTGTATTGAGGTTTAATAAACAATAGTCTTGTGGTTGGGTTTTTAAATAATTCGCCCTATATTTTTATATACTTGTATTGCATTCATTCTGAAATCATAGAAGTTCTTGGTAATATCGACAAAGTCCTGAAAAATTAGATCATTAGCTTTACATCTATATATATAAAACTCTTTGTCCTGACTGACTGACTGACTGACTGACTGACTGACTGACTGACTGACTGACTGACTGACTGACTGAGTCATCACGCTGTAGGCCAAACGGTTCAAGATATTGAGATGAAATTTTTACACAACATAGCTGAGACATAATTATCGTGCAATAAGACGGGATTTTGTGATATCCCCACTGGAAGGGGCTAAAATGGGGGTCAAAGGTCAAAATTGCTTAGTATGAAATTTTTTTTTGTTTTTTGAGCTATCTTAACCAAACTCACAGATTATGTATTTCTTACTCACTGCTACATCCTGAGAAAATTTGGTCAAGATCGGGCCACTATATCATATAGCTGCCATAGGAACAACCAGATGCAAATTAAAACTTTGTATGAAGATCTTTGTTATTTTTTGAGATATCTCAACCAAACTCACAGATTATGTATTTCTTACTCACTGCTACATCCTGAGAAAATTTGGTCAGGATCGGACCACTATATCATATAGCTGCCATAGGAACAACCAGATGCAAATTAAAACTTTGTATGAAGATCTTTGTTATTTTTTGAGATATCTCAACCAAACTCACAGATTATGTATTTCTTACTCACTGCTACATCCTGAGAAAATTTGGTCAGGATCGGACCACTATATCATATAGCTGCCATAGGAACAACCAGATGCAAATTAAAACTTTTTATGAAGATCTTTGTTATTTTTTGAGATATCTCAACCAAACTCACAGATTATAGATTTCTTACTCACTGCTACATCCTGAGAAAATTTGGTCAAGATCGGACCACTATATCATATAGCTGCCATAGGAACAACCAGATGCAAATTAAAACTTTGTATGAAGATCTTTGTTATTTTTTGAGATATCACAACCAAACTCACAGATTATGGATTTCGTAGTCATTGTAACATTCTGTAAAAATTTGGTCAAGATCGGATCACTATATCGTATAGCTGCCATAGGAACAGTGGCTTTTAATGCTATTAATAAACAATCAAAAGAAGATGGACAGGAGGATGGGGCGGAGGAGGGGGGGGGGGGGGGGTGTTACGATTCATTAGTGTTGCAACTTTCAAAATCAATTTTCAGTATATGGCACAACTTTAAAACAGCGAGCAGCGAAAATGTAAATTCTCTATATTATATAAAGTACTACTTATTACTATTATCTTAAGTCCAACTATAGGGAAAAATTGAATTTACAATTCCCGATATCTAATTAGAAATGACATAAGGTATGGCTATAGCTGTGGGAAAATGTTTCCTATTTTCACTCCACATTTTTCCCCGAGATTTCAGCGAGCGTAGCGAGCCGGGGGTTGGCGAGCGAAGCGAGCAGGGGGCAAACCCCCTAGTATGTATATATATGTATGTTAAGGAAACAATACAATTTGATTGCTTTCAGTTTGCTAGATCTAGATCTATATTGCAAAATAGCTTTAAACGCTCAGAAACTTTCTAAGAAACTCAATTTTTAGATTCTTAATTTCACAAAAATAACTCCCAATGTTTTTTTAAAGAATATTTCTAAACAGGAGAATGAGAAGTTAAATGTGACGTAAATAAATAGATGTAAAGTTTAGAAATTGCCACAATTCCTATTAAATTCTAAAATAAATTTGAGTGCTTGCCTGGAGTACTAAATTAAAACTTTCATTATTTAAAGTCTCAATAGCTTCTAAAAATACATTCTTTAGACAATTGTTCTGAATAAAAGTTTGCGAGGTAGATTTAATAAAAACTATGTGTAATTTGATCATTTTGCACATTTTTAAATTAAAGCTTTGTATTTAGAAATCTCTAGAAGTATAATGTTATAAGTTAGATAAGTTCAACTGCAAGATATTTCCCATTAACACCTGATGCCAAGCATTTTGTTAGATACGTCATAAGATCATCTCACAGTTTGTTACTCATTCAGAGGCGTCTCAAGTAACAGATAAATGTATCTTTCTACACAAATTTATGTACAATCGTATTGTATGTAATTGCAGACAGACGAAAAATTAAAGTAGCATTTTTGTGGCACACAAAACTCAGGTATTCATATGTGTACCTGGTCTGGTTACGCTCTGACGATCAAAATACATACAATGCACCTAAAAAAAAACTCTAATCTACACAAATAGTGGGAGAGAGAGAGGAAGAGACAAAGAGAGAAACAGTGACACACACACAAACACACTCACAAGTAAAATGTCCGAATTGTTGCCTGCTCTTCATTCAAAATATGTATTGCCTAATAATGTTATCAGTTGGCGTCGCTGATAACACACCTTGTAATTAGAGTGTACAAGTCAGAGCTAGGCATGACCAAAAATAAACAAACTATAAATTAACATTATCACTCAGCAACATTTTTTAGCAAGATTTTGTTTTTTGGCACGTTCCGGATTTAGAAATTTGCATGAGAACAGACCCAACAACACCAACAACGAGAAAACAGAAAAAATTACAAAAATTCTTGTCAATGATAAGTTTCTGATTGGCATGTAGCGAAAGCTTACTAGTGAAGTGGGAGGTCTACAAGAAGAAATGCAATAAGAAAATCTTAAGCTTCACCATCAATGATAATTCTCTGATTGGAATTAAGCGACGCATTTTAGCACGTATGGGAAACGCACGTGCAGTGGTGTGTGTTCGTCTGTATGCATGTGTGTGTGAGAGTTCACCAACAGTCATTAGTGAAAGTTCGTGCGAGGCTGCCACGTACATTACGCTTTAAATATACATAATATCTATCTGTATGTTAACATCTACACATATTTATAATATGACTTTTGTTTTTCTTTCCCACTTTGACATTATTTGCGTACATCTGTGTTTGTTACATTTATGCAGCAGTGTAATTAAAACCACGCTTCCTACATTTAGTACATTTGTACCAAAAGTGGTACACTTTTTGTTTGTTGGTATCACAACTTTTTCAATGGAGCAATTTTGTAGGCTCTGCAAAATACAGAAGAGTTGAAGAAATTGATAAAAAAAAAAACAATATAAATCGATTCACTAACTGTTTTTTTTTTAATGTATGATGGTTATAAATGTTTGGTGTTTTCAAAAACCTTTCCAAAATATTATCTATTTTATAGGTAACTTAAAAGCATTAATTATTTTTATTTAATATTGTTTTGTTTTGGTTTTAACGCAATGTTTAAGTTTTATTTTTCATAATAAGTATGTATTAAATTCTTGACAAGCGTGATTTTAAATATAAAACTGCAATGCGGAGACTGTGAAAGAGAGTTTGATTTGGAGAGAGTGAGAGTTACAAATTAGCTCATCTAAAATCTTCTAAACGCACGCGCATTATATTAGTTTAAGCTTTTTTTTTATTATTATGCGAATGCCGACCCTAAAAAAGTTTCACCAAACAAACAGAAAGTCGCAGTGCAAAGTCGCGAAAGCTGCACAGCAACAATAACAACAATACCTACTTTTGTGAAGACGTTCCAAAGGTAAACGCAAAACAACAAAAAACAATTAAAAACAACAAAAAAAATTAATACACAACACACTTGAGCTTTTAAGCGTTTTATTTAAAAGGGTTCTCTAATTCGAAACCGCTCTGTATGACACAAAATATCCCGTTGTGCAACAA
Source organism: Drosophila neotestacea (assembly GCA_035044365.1). Taxonomy (NCBI): domain Eukaryota; kingdom Metazoa; phylum Arthropoda; class Insecta; order Diptera; family Drosophilidae; genus Drosophila; species Drosophila neotestacea. Next base: position 276,271 of record JAWNMD010000206.1, read on the forward strand.
ACCGGCCAAACAAGTGTTATTATTGTTGTTGTTGTTATTATTGTCTCCATGCATACTAGAATTCTAACCCCAGCTCAAGCGCAAGCTCAAGGCTCAAGAGAGCGGAGATGTCTGCTATTCCATGAATTGAGTGCGTGCGAGTAAAAAACAAAGAGCAGGCACCCAATGGGATCTTTCAATGTACATATGTATGTATGTAAGTATGAAGTGTGGCTGCTGCAATGTGAGCCACTCTTTTTAAGCGGCTGTCTCTCTCTCTTTTAGGGGCTCTTCGGCAGGCAGGTGCGCAAGTATGTGTGTGTGTGTCTGTTTGTGTTTGCTTGCTGTACTCTTTCTCTCACTGTCTCTATATGCGTATGTATGTATGTGCAAGTTAGTACCGTTCTAGACAACGAAACCTGAAGCGTAGCTAACCATAATTTGGTCAGAGGCTTAGCCATAATGCAGCCACGTCTCAGCCAGTCACAAACACACACACACAGCACACAGATAAATATGTATTTTGCAGCAGCATCAAGCTTTGGGTGTCAGTTTCACTTGTGACCCTTAATAAACAAATATAACTACGCCCTTGGCTAACTATTATTTCTCTTGTTAGATTTTTCAGCGCACTTTTCTAGTTTTACACACATACACAGATAGATTGCTTGCAGGGTGAATGCACTCATTTTTTCTTTGCCGTGTAATCACTGTATAGGGGGAGAGAGGTAGAGCTTTTGACTTTTAAACATCGCTCGATAATAAATAAAGCTTAAAGAGCAGCAGGTAGCGGCAATAAACTAGTAGTATAATTAACACTTTGGTCACTTCTGGCCCATTACCAGTCCCAGTTCCAATCCCAGGGAAACTTGTAGTTTGGAAGCATAGTTAAAGCGGTATATTCTTTAAAACAGGTTACATAAATAGGTCACGCACCATCGAGTGCAGCGCGCAACAGGTTAATTTAAGGGGAGTTTGGACTTTAACTTTTAAACTCCACTTCCGACACTTGAAAGCCGTCAAGTACACACGATTTCACATTTGTTTGGCCAATTTGTTAATAGCTTGGGTGTTTTTTTTTCTTTTTTAAACGGTAGTTACCTCAACAATCAAAATAACCGAACACAAACCGGACACAACCGATCGTCGCAAGCAAAAACTGTGGACTGAGTTGTGTCTCTCAATAAGAGTCTAGTTCTAAAAGTAAACAACAAGACAAGTGGCGGCGCTAGCAAACAATAGATGGCGTCAACAACTTGACTTTACAATTTTGCATGCATTTACAAGAAATTGATCGATCCCCAGAAGCGTTACGAATGCCAAACATTTTATAAAATGATCCCCTTTTTTAAGCGAATTAATAATTTACTTAATACTTTCTATTTACTTTGTTTTTCAATTTTAATTTGCCCTCTTCAAATGAAATTATTGCACAAATTTGCGGTAGTCCCAATCCCATAGGACATTTACGGCACAAATTGACCGTAATTCCAATCTCATACAACATTTAAAGCACCAAAATATCCCAAAAAAGTAGGAACCAGTGAATTGTTCACATGCCTGCAGGCCATCTGTTGTCTATTTTACGAAATTCACTCAAAAGTGCCTCACATCAGGTAAGCAGTGCAAAACGACAAGCAGTCGAACTAATGAACTGCTTAGTACATGTTGTCTCGCTCTAACACGTTTTTTTGTACAGGCAATTTGTAAGGATATTGTCTATATTTAAACCGCGATGTCTCGAGAACTCAACCATAAATCGAAAAAGTTTATTTAATTTTTTCGTCTTATTTTTCTACTAGAATTCATCAACAGGTCTTGGAAACGTAGTATTGCCGCCCTGCTGGGGACAGTTCTGTCAAATATATTCTTAAAAATCCAGGAAGTTCTGAAAAATTTGAGCACAAAGTGTATTTTGATACCAGCGAGGTGGATGTTTCAGTTTCATACATTATTTAAATCATCGTCAGAAAAATTAGCAAGTTTGCTTGATACCTCAGTTTTTTGTTGGCAACATATATAGCAATGAGTACAATTGGTTTATACAGCATACAGCGAACGGAACTGATTATATGGAAAACACAATGAATTATTTCAATAGTAATTATTTATTGAAATAGTTTCTTTTTGTAATTTAGGTGGTCAGTGAATGCGCTTCCAATACACAAAATGCATTGGTTGTGTGTTGTGTATAATATGAATTAATGTTAAGGGGGGATTTTGGTTTAAGTGGATTATTGAAGGACGCTCTTTAGCAAAACTTCCATCGATTGCCGCACTCGTTGCACATGACGAACGTGGTCATAGGTTCATCAGCTGAACGTGTCTGCAGCTGATTGTAGGTGCAATTGCGTTTTTTGCATTTTCCACACTTAAGCAAATCCGTCTTTGTGCCCTGAACAGTGGCCAGTTGGGCATCATTAATGGCCTCCTTGACGAACTTCTCTCGAAGCTTCTTCATCTCATCGCTGGCCATCTCCTCGGGCGTCATTTTGGCCAATTGTTTGGCCGAAACGGCGCCACACATGAAATTGCCACGAAGTCCCGGATTTTTTAGATCCTTTAAATTTGCAACACGAGAACGGATACGATTCTTGTACTTCATATCAGTGTTTTTAAATTCCATATAAATGGCATCCTCAAGTTCAGCGGCCATTTCCTCAGGCTCAGCACAACCTTCAGGGACTTCGCCAATTTTTAATGCATTGGTCAACATCTCCCGGCATTTGAGACGAACTGCATCCGTCATGCCACCACTTGGGAAAGATGTTTGTGATGATGAGGAGGGTTTCTTTTCCTTCGTGGAGGAGCTGCTTGACGACTTTTCCTTTCCAGATGACGATGAATTTGACTTGGATGCACTCGAGGATTTCGTTCCATTGCCACTGTTGCTAGAGCTCTCCTTGCTAGCGGAGCTCTCCTTGGGACTAGCCAGAAAACGTTTCCAATTCTTAATCAAAGTCTTGGCCAGAGCAATTACCTCGTCATCTTTGCTGCTTTTACGCAGCTCATTCACCGTCATGCCGATGCGAGTCTTTGTTAATATCTCCAGATTGATATTCAATGTTTGCAACGCCTTTAGCAAATCCAATGCTTGCTCCTGTCCCTACAAAAAGCACGTTTCAAACTATCTTCGATAACAAATCTCATGTTTTTTACTTACCGCACCATCGCTAGACGTCGATATCTTGCCAATTTTCTTTTGGATTCGAAACACTTCGTCCTCGACGCTCATATTGATGCCGCTTGTGGAATCTGTATTGAAAATAACAGAGCAGAAGTTATATTAACTGCTCACAAAGAATTTACTTAAGTTCTGAAATATTTTGGGACAGAAAATAGGCATAATTGGACTATTACATTATTTTCCCTCCAATAAACGTTGTTTACTAATTTTTCTTTTATGTATTCTCTTCCGTAAGATTGCCAGACCCCTTCAATACCTAGTTCTTAATGTAGACAACTCTTCTAGTGGCAGCGCTAACAAACAAGAGATGGCGCCACCACCATTTTGAAATCTGGCAACTACGTGGTTCCATTCTGAGTGGAATCGAAAAATGAGTGACCACTTACTTTTTCACTCGGAATTGGGTACAGATTGAGCTGAGATTTTGCCTGGATTTTTTGTAGAATTTTCTCTGATTTTCCTGAATTTGCAAATTTTTTAGGCTTCGTTTAAATGAAGTAGGGCCCCCAGTGAGACCACATTCCCGAATTCATTCATTCTAAAAGACGGCCGCTCTAATTTATATAATTTCGAATTAATTTCGCCGCAGCGCAGTCGTCGATCGAATATTATTATAATATCGACTATTTTGCGTTGATTGTTGATTGTCGGCACATTCATTTCAAACCTGCCAGATTGGCGCGTGTTTATTCATGAGTAAAAATTATTTAATTTGCAGAATTTGTTTGAAAGTTTATATCTGATAGTTTTAGCCTTACTCAACGATGGTCCACACACCGATTTGGTTCAAACGTTGCACGAATTTTCTTTAAAATTCTCTCAATTTTGTTTGTTTAAATTTCTCGGTTTTTTCCGCATTTATGTCTCGCCAAATACTTGCGATCGAAAATGCCAATTTTTTACGTTTACATTTGAATTTCTAATATAGTTTTTTAATTTAAATAAAATAGTTGATAGACTATACTTTTTTAGGGTCATAGGCCATAGACCTAATCAAAAAACGTTTAAGTTTTAGACCCAGTACTTTATAAAAGTACAAATGGGTCTATTACGTTTGTGCAATTGTGCGTAACAGGCAGAAGGAGGCGTGACAGACCCCATAAAGTATATATATATTCTTGATCATCATCAACAGCCGAGTCGATATATCCATGTCCGTCTGTCCCTTTTTTAAACATCTAGATCTCAGAGACTATAAGGGCTAGCGACCCCCCTCCGCCCCAGGAAATTAAAATACAAAACTTCGAAGTCAAATTACAAGAGCCCCTTTAATGCTAGCGCCTTGATTTTTGGTACATATAATATACACTATGTTTTAAACCTGTCCAGAAAATTTCTGTGTTAATTAACTTATCTTCCTAGTAGCGCCTTCTATTGAATGGTACGCAACATTGAAGAACAATCTATAGTGAACGCTTTGCACTCAAAAAGTATTGGGTCTCCTACTGTCGAGCTTGCTCCACCGTAGCTTACTGCATTTTTCTTTGTATTATTCAACCAAATTTAAGAGCTAGAATACTTTGTTTTGCAAATTTACAAAATTTATTTCCAAATCCAACATTTATATATTATTCAAAATTATAATCAGTCGTTTTCAAGCTATTAAAAAAGTCACTCGTTTTATGCTTAAATAGAGTTTTTGAATTAAATTGGAAATCTTGTGAATTATACTTTTGAATATTCGCATCAGCATTATCAACAAAGCGAGTCCACTCGGCCAAATCATTGTCAGGGTTACTTGGATTTGCTTCTTGATGTAATGGCTTCAACATAAACTGTAACTCCTGCAGCTGTTTTAAAAAAAGCACTGTAAAATACAAGAATTTAAATTAATGAAACCAAGAATAACCAGTAAAAGATTCTGCGGCATTCTAAAATTACTATACCTATATAAAATAAAAAAACTAACAATATCGATATGATTATAACGTATGGTTTGAATGAAGTCAAAATTTAATACAACTATATAAATTGAACACAATTAATACCGGTCCGGCACTCGAAGTGTAACCAATTTCAGACCGTTGTCGCATCTATCACAGTGGCATCAGCGATTTGAAAATTTGCTAAGTGATAGTTCTAAGTATTGTCTACAAGCGTAGAAAAGCATTTTAATAAAATTGAACGCAAAAAAAAGTTATAGGCGATGGAATTCAAACGTAATCGTGTAATTGCTTTATATTTAGCATGAAAATCACAACCAGCGATTGTTCGTGAGCTCAAAAACCTTCAAGTGAATAAAGTGTTTGTTTATCGCACCATTTCTCGTTATAATGATCCTGGTAGCATCAAAAAACGCCATGGAGGTGGTCATCAAAAAACTGAATCGTCACCTGAGATGGTTAAAAAAGTGAAGAAGCGGATTGAGGGAAATCCACGACTAAGTGCCAATCAAATGGCTACAGATCTAAAAGTATCCGATCGCAGCATCCGACGCATATTGAAAAATGAGCTCAAGGTAAAGCCTTACAAGTTTCAAAAGGCGCATGATCTTACTCTGATACTGTAAAAAGTTAGACTTGAGAGAGCGAAGGAGCTGCTTCGCTTGGCCGATAGCGGACAATTTCCGAATATTCTTGTTTTCTGACGACAAAATTTTTCTAATTGAGCAATTTGTAAACTCCCAAAATGATTAAGATTTCTTGACAAAACTTTCATACGAGAATTTGATTCATCGGTTGGCCACCAGCAAGCAGCACCCGCCACAAATAATGGTTTGGGCCGCTGTAACCGCCAAAAAGTGTTTTTCAACGGTTTTATTGAGCCTGGCGTCAAAGTAAATGCGCCATACTATCGGGAAAATGTTATTGAGGCTACTTTGAAGCCGTGGGCAGACAAACATTTCGGTCGCAGACAATGGACGCTTCAACAAGACTTGGCACTTGGACTTAAATACCGGGAAGTTACGCTCGGGTAACTTGCGATTCGGTTTTTGACCATCTCAAGGCAATAGTCAAGGTCAAAAGTGGTCATAGCGAGCCAAAGTGAATTGATTCTGAATTTTGGATAATTTTCACATATTCTGTCATTTGAAATAAATGAAAATCATTTATGGCCTTTTGAATAGGGTACAGTTCGAGTGCCGGACCCTGTATAAATGTTAGCTAGCTGAAATACGAATGCTGTATGATAAGAAGTCTTAAAAAATAAAATACTTACGGTGTGTATCCTCAAAATTTAAAATTCGCTTATTATCATTCCACCAATTGTATAACAAGGATAGATTGTGCTTTGTAGTTTCTTCAGAATCACGTAAAAGGCTTGGCAGATAATACTCTCTAAAAATAACTATAAGCAAATGTACAGCTATCTGTGAGATTTCGCCAACTTGTGAGACATCTGAAAAATATAAATATTATAATATCTTGATTGAAGTAGTTTATCTACTTACGTGTCTTTGTGTCTTGTAGCGTCCACTGATACATCATTTGGAAAACAAGCGTAACAACGCTTAGGCAAAGTTTTACATAGCATTCGCAGGCATGATCCTGAGCCACTTGGTCCTGACCAAGCATTGAAGTCAATTCTGATATATTTGTTGAGGTAAGCGTTGAGGAATTAGGACTAGATATTACATCCGATTGTATACCGACCACTTTAGACAAGATGCGCCCCTTATCGGCTTTATCGTCATCCACAAAGGACGGAAGTGAAAGCATTTTTAAGATAAAATCAGGCATAGATGTAAAACATTGGTAAACAAAGCGCACGTGATTTTCACATATCGAAAGTAATAGCTTAAAGTGGCTAGGTTGGAGAGGCATATCACTACAAAAACATAGCTCAAGTAAACCTGCGTAGACCTGTATTAGACAGGAATCAGGTCCAAATCTATAGAGAGATCGAACGCGATCTGACACAAAACAATTATTTGTACTGCTAAAGCACATTCTTGCCATTAGCTCTTTTTGACGAGCGCATAATAACATGCAAGAAGTGAGCTCTTGAAAAACCCATGGACTTGGGCGGGTAAAGACCAACTGCTTTAATAGATTAAAGAGTAAGTCCTGTTGAGATTCGCTTGTAGAGACTTTTGATGCATCTATATGCCCAAGTAAACTGTGCAGTAAAGCCGCAGTAGCTTCAATGAGTCCAAAATGTTCGCATACCTCAAATGAGTAACTTAATTTTGTTATCGCTTCGATGACCATTTGAAGTATTAAGTAATTACCGTGTTTCTTTTCAAGCAATGCTTGCGATAAATTGCATTGTCTTTGGCAAATTAGAGCCAAGGTTGCTATATAACGACGCAATAGCACACCTCTTTCCAGTTTATACAAAATATCTGGCTGAATTAAAGAGCAGCGCATAGAGGGACTGAGATCTAGTTGCAGATCAAAATGATGATAGGGATACATCATACAGTGTTGTGGTAATTCCAAACTTTGGGCATAAGACCAGAACTCTGTAAATACTCCGCATACAGACATAATTATCCGGTCCATTATCACTTTCTCCGTGCTAGGCCGAGATTGCAGCAATTGTGCGTTATGGAAAAGTAAATGCTCCAATTCCACTTCCACAAAACTACGTTGCTTCTTTTGAGTGCGTGTCTCTTTGGAGTACTCGTAGTACTGCTGATCGGAAGTACTTTTATCGGAATAATCTTTCTCATACGCGCTGGTTATATGTAAATTCTCAATCCTTAGCATATTACGGCATACATCTGCATCAGTAATTTCAGTATTCTCTTTCTCCTTGAACGTGTTCTTTGCACTTCGAATTTTATGCTCGGAAAACTCAACATTTGTAAAATTTAATTCTGCATTTTTAGCTATCACTTGTTTAAATACTTCTGCCACTTTCTTATTGCAATCCTTTTCCGCTTCTTCTGCCATAACAATTCTATCCATCTTGCTTGCTTGAAGCATTTTTCGCGCTTGTCGCAACTCATTTCGAAGTAAGCTGACCTAATGGATTAGTTGAATTAGAAAAGCTTTTAATTTATATACTATACACTCACCTCACCATCCTTGGTCACCGTTTGATTATTGCGATCCACAATTTCCTTTTGCAATTTAACATTCTCCTTTTTAAGCACATCGACGCGCTCCATTAAAAATTTTAGTTGTCGTTCCTGAGCCAGTTGACGTTTATTTACAGTATTTGAATTCGGACAGTCTGCCCATTGGCTTATACCATATGTTTCCACATCTTTTTGAGCTTCCTCCAGTTCAGGCGAAAATGGTATAGTTTCTTCCATCCTTAACCTGGAAGAATTGTGGGAAGTCCCCGGCATATCATCCGGAGGTACATTTGGTAGCTGGTGGGAAGTCGGTAAGGGACACTGACGTAAAGTACCCATGGCATCTCCAAATCCTTGCTGTGTGCTGGTATTGTCATAGGCTGGAGGCACAAATTGACTAAAGCTGAATTCCACATCTTTATGTTGTTGCTTGTCAACAACATCAGGTGGTTGCCGCTGCTTTGTCTCTTCTAGTTGAGTTGCTAACAAGATGAAATCGTCGTCGTCACTCCCCCAGAGGTCCGCAGTATTGGACGTGTGTGTGCCAAAATGACTGTTATTTACACTAACGTCTAATTTAATTTTCTTTGATGGTTTTTTAATTAAATCAAATCGTCGAGCCATTTTGATACTGTTTTAATTGCTAGACTTCAATAAGAATCTAGTTCTTAAAGTAAACAACAGACAGCTGGCCGCGCTAACATACAAAAGATGGCGCCAACATCATTTTGAAACTGACAGCCTTGGCTTCCGCTTTTGAGTACTATTCAGGAAATTAGTAGAAGATCTGAAAATCTTCTCGAAAATTGTCAAAAAATCAATTAAATTGAAACTTTGCATAGATTCGTCAACAGACCAAAAAGGTGTCGCCACCGTTTTGAAATGGTACTGTGTGGTATTTTTTGGGATTTCTTTGCTTGTGTATTTTTATTTGGCTATGAGTATTTTTTATTCAATTATATGTTGGCGCCGCCGCGAATGGTGTTTACTTTCAGAACTAAATTCTTATTGAATTCTGGCAATCTTGGGTCTTTTTTTGTGTTGACAGCCCTGGACACAAGTCTAGTTCAAAGAAGTCGGGAAGCGTCAAATTTTCAAGCATAGGGAGCGGGATAAAATAGTTTTATTTTCACGTTTTTTACGTTCATTGAAAAAAAGGAAGAGAAAAGCATAAAACTCATTTATTGGTAAGTTACAGTGGACTAAATACAATATTGTTTGTAAATTCATACTCAAAAAGTGTATCGAGTTATATTCCGAAAAAAATTCATGCATGTGACGTTTTGATCGAAATTAATTCTATTAATGCAAAAGTTTATTTAATTCCATTGAGGTTGCAGAGTTTTGTCAGTGAAGTGGATATTCAGTGCCGGCAATGACATACCCACGCACATTCATGACATGCTTGTTCATACAAAAATTAATTTCACAACGCATTTCCGAAGAACATTTTCATCTCCTTTTTATACTAATCGGGCATTCTCTCATTTTTCACCGTTATGCTTTAGAGTTGCCAACGATCCATTATTAGGCGTTTGTTGCCTTGTCATGTACAAGTTTTAAGACGATTAGAAGCTGTTGGCAACTCTGGACTCCAAGCGTTGCAACGGTTATTGTCCATTTTTGTTGATCTTTCCTTTTGCTTCTATTTTCTGATGCTTTCATTCCAATTTTTCAGCGTTTCAGTACGGACGACGTTTACAGTGATATTAAGTTTTGCTGGTGTGAAAAAGTGCAAAATCTGAATTTTAAAGATTTACTTCAAGGTGGGTTCTTTTTGCAATAATATAAAATAATAGTACAACAAAAAGGATATAATAAAGAAAAGTTTTCATTCGAATTATCTAAATTAAAATTACTGCACATGTTAATATTGTTTGTTACCATATAAAGAAATGTTAGTACTATACTCCATTTATGAATACTTCCGATATTTTGCCTAAAGTCCATGTGTTAGTGCGTTGGTTGTGCGCTGATCTAGTAATTTTACACCTAAAAAACGTCACCGAGGATTTACGCATGCGTCATTGTTCATTTTGATAAACATTCGACTTTGAATTGAAAGAGTAACAAGCTCTGTGCGTGTAGTTTTTTTTCAATGGAAGCTTTTTCGAAGTGTCAAATAGTAAAACGTCAAACATGTTTACACGTGTATAGTCTTCTAATCACAAGATTATTAAGCTACACATGATATACAGTCAAGTAATTGTTTTACCAAAAATATAGCTAACATTTACATGCACTTACCCGTTTTTTAATGTTTACTTTGAACAAGTTCAAATAAGCAAGAAAGCCTTAGCAGGGTATCCACGGGTTGATTTTTTCTTCAAACACAAATCTATATGCCTGCTGATTAATCAGATATTTGTATCGAACATCATTTTGTAAATAATTTTAGTTAGTAAACATTGATTGAAGTCACTTTCTTGATGGCAATACATATTTTCTTCTTCAACGTAAATATTTGTCCTTGCTCTCACCGCTGTTATTTTTGCTAAAAAGCAGATTAACTTTCGATCCATTCAATAAAATTTGCTACCCATCCGTTTTATTCAGAAGTGATGTATATTCAAACATTCAATCTATTATTGAACACGCTCAAGCCAGTAAGACCGACGAACACAATTGGTCTTAAACATGGCTTTCCACATTCCAACTTTCGTCGAAAACAACAAACTTGCCTGGGAAGAGATAGCCTACGTCCATTCTATTTAATATCTTAGCACAAACTTGCACTCACGTAATGCCGTTTTTTAAATTTAAAAAACCAACAAAAAAAATAATTTCATTGAATTTCTGTGAAATAAGTGCATTAGTTGGTACTGCTTTTGTGACACTGTGATGTGAAACCCCAACTCAATTCGTATTAAATGACATTGCTAGAGATGAATACTTGGTATTAATATCAATCCGCTGAATATGATTATGATTGGAAAATGGAGTATACAAAAGCTACGTTCGGAACATCCACAATCGAGGTTGAGTAAAATATTTAGTGCAAAGTTGTTGCATAAACATCACTATTTACCATAACTTTTGAAAGTAATATTACAAACATCTGACATGGACGGAAAATCTTCATACAATTGTTTTATTAAAAAAAAGAAGATATTTTAAAAAGTTGTGTTTTCCGTGCTTTTGAGATTAAAATATTTTAAAACTTAAAAAATCATCTATTATAGGGCATTAAGTGTGTGGTTTTTAAGTAACTTCGTCATTAAAAAGAAGTTTTAATCCTATCTCTATTAATAAACTGGAGACCACTTGATACACCTTCAATGACATATAAAACATCAATTGAAAACTGTTGTGTGTTTTTCTTTATTTTTATCAAATAGTTTTTATGTTTTTTTATTGTTATTTTTAAACGAGTTTCTCTCTCAACGTTTCGGTTGAAATGGGTTTTGTTTTTTATTCTTTGGGGTCAAAATACAATACAATATTAGTCAAAAATGTATTTTGTATTTTTGGATTTGTTTTTCATCTCTACGTGGTTTAGTCATAAAATTTTGTTGCCATTTCATTATACTTTTGTTCATTATCAACTTTATACCATATACATAGAATTTATATAATTTATACAATTTCTAATTGTAAAAGCACAAAATTTTACAGGGGTTTGCATTATTAAGTTTTCTGTTTTGGGTTTTCCATTTTATTCTGCTGAATTCTCTGTGCTTTTTGTATTTTTACCTTTATTTTGTTTTTGTAAGCGATTTTCTCAACAGATTTTATCGTTAGTCGCGAGCGCGTGTTAATGTGTATATATCTACTTATTAAGGTTTTTTCTTTCTAAATTTGCTCCAATAGTTAATTTGTTTTTATTTATTAATTATGCTTAAATTTATACTTTTTTTTCAGTGTGTGTGTGTTGTTTACTTTCATTAAATGTAGTATAGTATATGATGCACATAATTTGCTTTATAATTAATATAATAGAGTGTGTGTGTATATATATATTGTTTATATATATATATATATATATATGTAGTACTTTTTAAGAAACAATTATAAGATTTCAACACTTAATATCCTTTTTTTTTTTGATTTTTTATTTTTTTTGTTGTCCGACTACTGAGTTTTTGCATTTGGGTATAATTTTGTTGTATTATTTTTTGTTTTTTCATTTATTAATTTTTAAAATACAATCGTAACACAGTAAAAATTAAAAAAATGCATTTTTATATGAGGGCATGCATATAAAAATGTTTAACAAAAATATATGTATGTATGCGTGTGAGTGAGTGTTTGTGTGATTGTGATTAATGAAAATGCGCTTTTCTTTTAAAACTGCTTCCACATGAAAAAAAGAAAATCGCTACATTTCGTGATGTGCTTTTCGTTTTGTTTTGTCACTGGATAGCAGACTGTACTTTAATGATAATGTTTAATGTGAATAATGCCTTTTGATTGACTTGATAAAATAGCAAAAGAAAAAGAAAAACAACAAATTTACAATGTGTAATAGAAATAGAAACTTTTTTGCTCTTCAGTTTTCTCTAAATTGCTTTTGCTTAAGATTTACAGTTTGGTTTTTATGTTTTAATTATTTATTATAAGTATAGATTTAATTTATTCTCATATTATGTTCCTTGTGTGTATTTTTGTTATTGTTTTCAAATATTGTTATTATTTCAATTTGTTTTTTGTATTTGTTGCTTTTGGCTTTGGCTGCGCTGCGGCCGCCTTATATTGAAAAATGTATATCTCTCTCGCTTACAATTTGTATGTGAGTATGAGTGTGTGGTTGTGGGTGTGTGTGTGTGTAGTATGTATGTGTATGCATGTGTGTTTCATTTGTTGTTTGTATTTTTGTGTGATATTTATTGGTAACCTGTTCCTCCTCCTCCTCCTAATACAGACACCAATTTTAAAATTGAATGCACGCCTGGCGCCTGCGACAGCAGCAGCAGCAGCGAAGCGCCTTTTCTTCTTCCTTCAAATCTCCAATTCCAAAACGCAACCCACAGTGTGAATCCCTTAGGCGAGGGTGGGGAACTGGCGTTCATCGTTGACCTTAGGTGCGGCATTCTGTTGTCGCTCGTTGCCAAAGCGTTTGCCAGCATGACCACCTCCGATGCCACCGCCAAGACCACGACGCTCAACTGGCGGCCGATTGCCGCCCTCTGGGCGAGATGGGGCACCAGTGTTACCGGCGCCAGGGTTGCCACCAGCCTCAGTGTTGGCATCAGCACCACCACGAACACCACCGCTTCCACCTTGTGGACCACCGCGATTTCCCTCGTTACGTGGTCCGCCGCCAGGGCGTGGACCACCACGACCGCGTCCACCGAATCCACCACCACCGCCGCGACGACCGTCATTGAAATTGAATTGAATGTCAAGGACGCGCTGTTGGCGACCAACGCGTTGCGGGTACATGGCAGGATCATATTCAAGTTCTTCTTCGCTTTCGTTCTCCTTCTTTTTGTTGTTGGTCAGCACAATCATTTTCTTCCATTGTGAGGTATCCTCACCTGAAAAATAAATTGCATCAGTATCAGTTATCATGTGAATATTCTTAATAATAATTATGTATCTGTCTGTTGAATATGAACTTTTGTTTGAGTAGACCTTTGTTCTTGACTTTGTCTGTTGGCTAATTCCATTCTATGTATATTATAAACATTAACCCACCTTCGCCTGCCTTGCGTATGTTGAACTTGGGCTTAATGCGCTGTTGCTGTTGTGCCTTCCATTCATCCAGGGTCAGCTCTTTGGTCTCCTCCTCGGCTGGTGGCTGCTGCTCTCCGCTCTGTTGCTCATTTCCAGATTCATCGGCCTTTCCTTCTGCATTATTGGTCGCACTCGTTTCGCCCTCATTGTTCTTGTTCACATCATCGATTGCCTCCTTGACTGATCCCCAGTTGTGTGCGCCAGCTCCATCGCGTTTATCAATTGACTTAACACCTGATATAATAAGAATATAGTTTAAGTATTAATACGATTGATAGTTTTAATATTTCTATTTCTATTTTGTATTTGCAGAAACTAGACGTTGACGAGATAATTTTCTAAACTTTTCTTTTTTGGACCACCTGGTAAGTGAAGAGTATTAACTAATCAAGAAATATTATTTGTGCAATTTTTGTAAATTTATAAAACAGTAACACTTAATTAGCTTAATGAAGTATTTTATTATGTCGAGAAGTTTCCATAAGGCAGTCTTGGTTCTTAATATCATAAAATGTAATAATGTTCGTTCGTCTCAGTTTAGTCCAACGGAATCATCTACATTACTTTTCTAAATCAAAGCTTAGATTGAGAGTAATCAGGAATTTATGAAAAAACATTATTTTGCAATTATTTATAAAATAAAATTAGTAACATGTTTGCTTCATTGCTGCAACTTTGTGGCTAGTAGCCACATAACTGTGTTATAGATAAGCCGATAAGTCATTTGTAATCAGTACTCACTCACACACTCCACCACACTCACTTCCCCCTTTTACATATATTCAATCCTATCAAGTAAAACTCATGTGGCGCTGCTCGTCATCATGATGTTCCATGGCGTGGAAAACTGTGTGGGCCTCCTACACTCACACTAGTGTATATAACTGTGTGATGGAGGAGAGAGAAAGGCCTGAAGAAGAACCAAACTATTTTTAAACATATTTCCTATACATATATACAACAAATTCGAAAACGAAAATGTGCGTCGACTTCTCAGCATAGTTGCCTCGTTTTTCACAGTTCAACGTAGTGTGATATTCATTTTGGACATTAATTTGGGAATATGAGCATGTAGAAATGATTTAGCATAGTTCTAGAATGCCTCTGAAGATCTTAAGAAACCTGTTAATGGGTAGGCAGGGTGCCTAAAAGCTTTTTACTCACCAGTTTTGTCTGAGCCAGATTGACGATCAAATTCACGTTTGCGATTGTTGCCCTCAAAGTTACGATTCTGGCGTGGGGGACGATCAGCGTTATTGCCAAAGCCGCCACCGCCGGTATTGCGATAAGGTCGAGGATTGCCATCAGCGTTATTGCCACCACCAGAGTTGCCACCACCTGGAGCGCCATTTTCGCGCACGTTGCGGCGATTGTTGCGCTGCTCGCGCGTCACCTCACCACCGTTCTGTTGACGAAAATTGACATTGCGCTGTTGTTGCTGCCCTTGACCAGTTTCACGTGTTTTGCCCGCAGCAGCGCCGCCGCCAGCGTTATTACGAGCAGCGACAGCCCCACCTTGCTTATTGTTGTTGTTGCCATTGTTGCTGTTGTTGTTGCTGTTCAGTTTGTCATTGTTGTTGCCAGTTGCAGTTTTCTTGCCATCATTCTTGTTAAGCGCACCTGGTTTGTTTTCCTTTTCGGCTTGATTTGGCTTCTTGTTATTGGGTGCTGCTTTGGGTGCCTTTGCAGTTGGCGCCGTTTTTGTGGTCGCTGCGGCTGCGACTGTCGCTGGCTGCTGCTTCTTCTTGGCCGCGACAAGATTATCTAATGGATCGCTAACATCGTCGTCCATGAACAAAAGTTCATAACGATTTTTACCGGTGCTATCCATGCTTTTGTTGAGCTTACTGCTGCTGCTGCTGCTGCTGTACGATGATTATTATCCCCAATTGATTTTTCCACTCACAAAAATCACACAGTGTATTTCAGAGTTTTCTGTCAGAAAAATAACTCGTGTGTGTTTGCTGGTCGCCTCTGCTGCGCCTATATCAGTGTGTGAGTGTGTGTGTGTGTGTATGTGTGTGGAAGAAATAGAAGAAATTCGGATTTGTAGTCTTGCTTTTTGCTATTTTTTCTTTTCGTCGTCGTGTGGTTGCCTGGCTGCGCTCTAACCTTAATTTTCTGCGTTTCTGCTTTGGCTGCTACACACAAACGTGCATACACATATACATACACCACTCAAGCGCACATGTGTTCTACGACAAAAGTAGGAATTGTTGAAAAAAAAATTGTAAATATCGATAGACATTTGTGCGATACATAATACGATAATATCGGCAAACATATTTTTAGGCGATATTTATGAGATATTAGTAAGTAATTTGAAAGAATCAGTGTGCAAACGATACCTAAAATATTTAAAAACATGCTTAAAAACCTTTTTGCATGTAATCACTAAGAACTCTGGAATGTAAAGAGCAAACACCCTGTAAATAGAGAGTGAAACCGCAAATAACCCTTGCCAGACTCTGTCAATAAGAACATACTTTTAAAAGTAAACCATCATTTATGGCGGCGCTAACAAGCAAAAGATGGCGCCATCGTTTTGAAACGTGTGGCCACCTTGATTTCCAAAAAAATGCAGTAGCAGTAGTGGAGCAAGCTTGACAGTAGGAGACCCAGCACTTTTTGAGTGCAAAGCGTTAACTATCAATCCCATTTAATAGATGGCGCTACTACGAACATATCAGTTGATAAACAGAGAGGTCGCTAGCGTCTCTTCTTCCTTTTGCTCGTAACTTTGTTTGTTGAATAACTTTCACGTTTATCATCCGATTTAAATGAAATTTTCTGGACGGGTTTGGACAATAGTGTGTATTATATGTATCAAAAATTAAGGCGCTAGCTTTAAAGGTTCTCTCGTAATTCGACTTCGAAATTTTATTTTTCAATTTCCGGGGGCGGAGAGGAGCGTGGCAAAAATCTAAAACAAACTCGTTCAATGCAAGATATAGATGAACGTACATGGCAAATTTGGTCTGTCTAGCTTTTATAGTCTATGAGATCTAGACGACACAAAATCGGACAGACGGACATCGCTATATCGACTCGGCTGTTGATGCTGATCAAGAATATATATACTTTATGGAGTCTGCCACGCCTCCTTCTGCCTGTTACGCACTTTTTTTTTGGACAAACTTAATAGACCCATTAAAGTACTGGGTCTAACAACGGGTATAATTTTAAAAATCAAAGTATATTTTGAACATTTAATTTAAAAAAAATTATAAATTACAGTTTGAAAGTATATTTTTTATTTATTCTTAAGCTTTATTTATTCTGTACTATTTTAAAGATTTATATTTTTCTTTCAGTTGTGTAACTAAAAAGAAATCATGTCGGACTGGGAAGATGAGGTAAATAAAATTAAAATTAATTGAGACCTAAACACTAATGAATTATATTATCATTTAGCCTGTCGCTGTATCCTCTGAACTATCAGAGAAGTTTCAAAAGTCTGTTACCACCAAAACCAACGAGGTGTCCGCGTGGAGTGATGATGAAAAGCAACCTGAGAGCGGTGGTGGCGACAAAGGCAATCGCGATGGTGGAAACGGCTATCGTGGTCGTCGTGACGATGGAGGGGAGGGTGGCGGCTATCGTGGTCGTCGTAACGATGGAGAGGGTGGAGGCTATCGTGGTCGTCGTGACGATGGAGGAGAGGGCGGCGGCTATCGCGGTCGTCGGGACGATGGAGAAGGTGGCGGTTATCGCGGTCGTCGTGATGACGGCGAAAATGGTAACCGTGGTCGCCGAGGAGGTGGTGACAACGAGGATGGTAAGTAATATGCTTTGGATGCATTTCTATACTTGTCTTTGTCTCATGATCAGAAAGTACCACAGTGTCTTTGTCGTGTACATGTGTTTGTAGTTTCAATATTTGTTTCGAAAACAGTGGTACAGCTTCTCAGCGGATCCAGCAATGGTTTGCGAGTACCTTCTAGCTACGATAAGGAGTCTGTTGCGGCATTTATCAAAGAGCAAGAGCTCGATCTGAACTGGTGCAACGTGACATTAGGCAAACTACGAGAGCAGCGGGATTATTTGCTAAGTGCCCTCACTCACCTGGTAAACAGCGAGTGGTCGACTCTCGAGGAGAAGAACAGGGATGAACGGAAACAAAAGGCTCGAGAACTACGAGATGCAGTTGAGAATTCAGATCGAATTATTGCTGATATCAATCGTTTGCTGTCTGAAGTGGAAGATGAGCAACAACGTCTGCATACAAATGGGTGGACGGATAATGCTGCCCCAAATGAGAATCAAGCTTCCAGAGACACATTTGTGGTGCCCAGAACGCCCATAAGACAACAACTTAGCAGAGAGACGACAACACCAGGACCAACAACCCCAAGACCAATAACGCCAGGACCAACAACGTTAGCCACAACACCGGCAAGATTGTCATTGAGAGCAACACGAAGAACTCCTACACGATCGACAAATACAGCTGCAACGCTTGATGCTCCTCCTGAACCAGAATTCATTACTTCCAATAAACAGACGGCGTTGAATATGCAGCGCATTAGGAAACTTTTAAAGGCAGTCGGTAAAGAGTACGAACAAAATAATGGTATCCTTAGAGCCCCTAAAACAGCAGCCCTAGATGCATTGGACACTTCAATAGTTCCCATAAGTCAACAACAAGTTCCATTTGTGTTTAATCGCTGGGTGAGAGAAGAGGTCATATGTGTGCATGTGATGCGGAAAGTACGTGTTTGTCTCCCTCGAGAAATGCGCCAAAGTCTAAATTGGCCAACATTGAAACCCAATTCCGTATGGTGGACCAACAAGGTAGCAAAGTCACGCTTATCAATTATGACAGTCGACTTCAGTGCAACTGCGCCTGCAATCAATGAGGAACAGTTGCGACAGCAACATGTTCACGATCAGGATCAGGCCAGCAGTATAGTTAATCAGCCGCGCCAACAACAGTCTGGCAATCTGGATACGCCGGATTATGCCAGATTGTTGCTAAACTCGCAGTCGACAGTGCAGGACAATGAAGCATTTGCAGGAGCTACTGCAGTAACTATAAATTCAACTACATCTATAAATGACTGGTATATACATATATAACCATTTCACATCATCTATATGCTCATCAATCTATTTCTCACTTCTGTATCTTTCGTCTTTATTCTCTCGCTTACCTTAGCTATGCCGCAACTTAAGCCAAAGCGTTTAATGCTAGATTTTCCACATAAATATGAATTTTGTTGTTTATTAATAAATTTTGACAATCACTTGAACAACTGACGAACTTACAAATGACTTTAAACTGTTGGCAACAAGAGCCACTATGTGCTTTCAAGGATTCAGTTTAGAATTCAAATGAAATATGCCTACTTAGGTGTAAACACATAATTACGAATTGAATTAGAAATTTTTTCTAGAAATAAGTTTCATAAGTACAACCAGAACTGAATCTAACCAAATTAACTTTTAAGAACCGAAATTTTCGTCTCGGAATTTGACCAAACCAAAATTGGATATAACATTTCTAGTGGTATTAATTCTTGTTCTGGAGATATATACAACTATGTTATTATTGTCCATCCATCTTATCATTCAGACCAGTAAAATTCTTTCTGCCTGCATTTCTTATATTCACTTCATAGACTATTATCATTTAACCACATAATTTTGTACTGAAGATTGACGTGTTTTTCACTCGCTTTCCTCTTGGTACTCACAGCCTGCCACCAATTCAGTTAGCTAATATAACAGATGAGGAGGCCCTTCTCATGCCACCACCGCCATTGCCACAGGATTTGGCAATGGAAACGGAAATGGTTCCACTCCTGCCTCCAGTGGATGAGCTAAGTTTGGATTTTAACGGATCGACACCGTTGTTGCTTCGTTCACGTCATCCACATGCCTCGACGCCTTTGAGTTCATATCAACCTCAGTTGCCGGCCATCAATGAGGAGCATCAACGGCCTCCCACCATGGGACGTGTACTTGAATTGAGTGAACATTCTCCGCCGGCACCTGCAACAATAACTGCAAGTTCTCCGATCTCACGCAATTGGGCTTCGATTTTTCGACCACGCGAGTTACTGCCAAATTACACGGAGGACGATGTGCCAGTGCCAAGGTTGAAGCGTCGTCGCATAATTCGCCGCCAATCTCCTGAACGCAATGTGGTTGAACAGAGAAGCAATCAAGAAATTACAACTGGCGTAATGGCTGAACTATTGCAGACAGCAGTTCAAGAGGCAGAGCCACCAATAAATGAGGTTGTAGGTCAGCAACATCCCGAAAAGTCACCAACAAATCAACAAATAATTGATGCACCAGCTGCACCGCCCGAAACCAATGAGTTAGTAGTACCACAAGTCATGGATGCTCCGCCGGAAGTCATGGATGCTCCGCCCGTAGTCACGGATGCTCCGCCAGAAGTCATGAATGCTCCGCCCGTAGTCTCGGATGCTCCGCCTGAAGTTATGGATGCATTGCCAATGAATATGGAGTCTCCAATGCCTCCAGTTGCCTGTCTAGATGAACTGCCCGAAAGGCCCATTATAACGTCCGTTCAGATCATTTATCAGCCAGGCTCTGCTAGTCTCAATGATGGACAACAATTAAGTCAGACAGGAATCAGTAGCACTTACGGTCCAGCAATGTGTATGCAATCGACTCGACTCATGGAAGACTCGGTGCCATGTGTAGATACTCCTCTACCGCAGCAGCAATCTGTCCAGGAACGTGTATATGGAGATAATCTTGGTGACTTGGCGTTTATTGTGAAACACACAGATATGTTGCGGCTGATGGTGAATCATCAAAAGGATCTAAGCGATGAGCAAGATCAGATAAATCAAATTATAGATGACCTGGATAGTGTGAGGTTAAATGGGGCAGAGCGTCAGCCACGCTATATCTCAATGCCCGCTTTATACACATATGATTCCAAGATCGTGACGGATATGTCACCAGTGAAACAGAGTGTTGTTCACAGTTTAATGGCAGCCCTTATTACGTGTCCCAGAGTGGACATGCGCTCTTCTTCGTTCATTAAAACTCGTATGGAGGCGGCAATTGCTTTTCGAGTCCTGTTGGAACTCAAGGCAGCCAACATTATTAATCTGAGCCAAGATGCGCGATTTGCATCGCTGCGTTAACATTGGTCCAAGCACGCTAACAATAAGTAACATTTAATCAATAGATTAAAAACTCATGTTAAATATCTGAACATTTCAATTTTAATTGCCACCCAATTTTAATTGATTTATGAGTTATATCTGTATTATTTTAAAAGGAAGTTTTAATTTAATTGTTAACATTTTATAACAAAAAAGAAATTTATAAAATATGTATAATCACAATTTTCGAAACATTTCCGTGAATTTTTCAACTTAAAATTTGGATTTCAATTTTAATATGTTTTATTTTAAAATGAAGTGTTCTAATAGTTTACAACTTTTAATTGATTTAATTCTATGATATTGACACATTTACAATATGTATAATCACAATCTCGAAAAATTTCAGTGAATTTTTCAACTTAAAATTTGGATTTCAATTTTAGTATGTTTTATTTTAAAATGTAGTGCCCTAAAAGCTTGTAACTTTTAATTGATTTAATTTTATAATATTAACACATGTATAATCATAATATTTCTAAACATTTCAGTGAATTTGTCAACTTTAAATTCGGATTTAAATTTTAACATATTTTAATTTAAAATGAAGTGTTCTAATAGTTTATAACTTTTAATTGATTTAATTTTATAATATTAACACATGTATAATCATAATATTTCTAAACATTTCAGTGAATTTGTCAACTTTAAATTCGGATTTAAATTTTTACATATTATATTTTAATGAAGTGTTCTAATAGTTTATAACTGTTAATTGATTTAATTATATGATATTAACACATGTATAATCATAATATTTCTAAACATTTCAGTGAAGTTTTCCATTTATTTTGAAATAAAATGAATTTATATGTTTTGTTTTTATAAATTGTTTATTGTTTATGTTTGCTTTAGTTTTGTCTTTATATGTTATTATTGTCCTTTAAATATCGTTTTTTTCTCATTAAAATTTTAATTCAATAGGTGGAGATCGTGGTGGCTTCAATCGTGGCGAACGTCGTCGTCGCGATGGCGAAGGTGATATGAATAATAACCAGGATGAAAATGGCGAGGAAGGTGAGAAGAAGGCGAGGGAGTTTTATATACCTCCAGAGCCAACCACCGATGAGGCAGAGATGTTCAGTAGTGGCATCACTTCGGGCATCAACTTTTCTAAATACGACAACATTCCGGTCAAGGTAAGCCAATTTATTTAAAGATTTATCGTCGTATTTAAACTAAATCGTCAATTTGTTTCAGGTGACTGGCGAGAATGTGCCGCCGGCCATAAAGAACTTTGATAATGCCGGACTTCGCAAAATAATTTTCGACAATGTAAAGAAATCGGCTACACTGTGCCCACTCCCATTCAAAAGGTTTCGATCCCGGTGATTACTGGCGGACGCGATTTGATGGCTTGCGCCCAGACTGGGTCTGGCAAGACGGCCGCTTTTTGTTGCCCATACTCAACAGCATTCTTGAAGATCCCAGCGAGAATGTAGAAATTGGCAAACCGCAGGCAGTGATTGTGTCGCCAACTCGTGAGTTGGCGATTCAGATTTTCAATGAGGCGAGGAAATTTGCCCATTCGACATATCTAAAGATTAACTTGCTTTATGGCGGTACTTCGGTCAAGCATCAGAATGAGTCGATCACCAAAGGCTGTCATGTATTGATTGCCACACCTGGTCGTCTGCTCGATTTTGTAGAGCGTACATTTATTATGTTCGATGACACTCGTTTCGTTGTCCTCGACGAGGCCGATCGCATGCTGGACATGGGCTTCCAGGAAAGTATGCGCAAAATCATGAACCATCAAACTATGTGTAAAAAGCACCAAACTTTGATGTTTTCTGCCACATTTCCTGAGGAGATTCAGCGTTTGGCCGGGGAGTTCTTAAAGGACTACATCTTCGTTACCGTTGGCGTTGTGGGAGGCGCTTGCTCCGATGTCAAGCAGGACGTTTTTGAGGTCAACAAATTTAACAAGCGCTCCAAGCTGATGGTCAGTCAAATGATGAACAATTCTGTTTTTATCAAGAGTCTAATCGATAGCTTGTAAAATTGTTTGTAGGAAATCTTACGTGAGGGTGCTGAGGGCACTATTGTATTCGTGGAGACCAAGCGTGGAGCAGATTTTCTAGCATCCTTTTTCTCAGAGACTGAATTTCCGACCACCTCCATTCACGGTGATCGCCTCCAAAGTCAACGTGAGCAGGCCTTGCGTGACTTTAAAAATGGCACCATGAAAGTTCTCATTGCCACTTCTGTGGCATCACGCGGCCTTGGTTAGTATAATCCTAAGACTTTTATTAAACCCAGTAATATTCATTTGCATTTTAAAACACAGACATCAAGAATGTCAGTCATGTCATCAATTATGACATGCCAACCAGTATTGATGACTATGTGCATCGCATTGGACGCACTGGTCGTGTGGGCAACAGTGGACGTGCCACCTCATTCTTTGATCCTGAACACGATCGTCCCCTTGCTGGCGATTTGATCAAGATCCTAAAGGGTTCGGGTCAAGTTGTGCCCGATTTTCTTGAGGAAATTGGAGGCGGAAGCAGCTTTAATAGCTCCAAATTTGGCGCTGTTGATGTTCGCCGCGGGGTAAGTTTGTTGCTCTTACTTGGTTTATAACTATTTTTATATAAATTTATTAATTTAGGCTGGCAACGCACCTGCTGACAATTTGGAAGACGAACAGGATTGGGATTAAATGATGAATAACGAGATTCCTATATAGACTACATAATGTATTGTGCTGCAAACAATATAAACAACTATATCTATACATATAAAATATAAATATAACAGACGAACAGAAGAGGACATATTATGTAATTTGGCAAGTCCCATCTTTATTTGTAAAATTTTGCTAAAGAAATGCAAATGAACAGTGCATTTCCAAAATATTAATTTCAAACGCGAATGCGAATTTATTTTATAATTTCATAAAAAATAAAACAAAAATCGAAAAAATTCTCTTGATTTAAGCTCAATTTTTATTTGATTACAAAATATATAAAGCACTAAAAGAGGTGTGTTTCAGAACTTATAATAAATATTGACTACATTTTTGTTTAAGATGACGAACTGAGTCGCTATAGCCAAGTCCGCCTGTCCGTCTGTTTCTATTCAATCTAGTCTTTCAGTTTTAAAGTTATCTTGATGAAACTTGGTAAATATATCAAATAGCTGCCATAGGAAGAATCGGTTAAAAATCAATCTGTAGTATGATTGATTCTTTAGACTCAAATATTGGCGCGCCAAAGATAGCTTGCGTTATCTTTAGACTCTGTACTTTAAAAAGTATAAATGGGTATATTACGTTTGTGCAAAAAAAATGTGCGTAACAGGCAGAAGGAGGCGTGTCAGACCCCATAAAGTTTATGTATTCTTGATCAGCATTAACAGCCGAGTCGGTATAGCCATGTCCGTCTGTTAGTTTTTTAAACACCTAGATCTCAGAGACTATTAGAGCTAGAGACACCAAATTTGGCACGTAGGTTCATCTATGTATCAAGTCTGTTTACTAACTATAACATTATTGGTTATACTGACATATATTTATTTACTGACCCGATTCGAGTTTTCTGGTTTTTTCCCCAATATCCTAGCAACAAAGTTTGGAGTATTCCGACTTTAGATTAAAATTATTTTTTGTATTTTTAAAGTTTTTAATTTAAATTTCTTTTTCATATATGATATTTTAACTTTTGTTTATTTTTTTTCGACTGCTTTAGGTTGACTTTAAAAAAATATACACGTGTCTTGATGTAAATAAATTTAAACTATATTTAAATTTGAGCAATAATGGTAAAACGTAAATTGATTAAAGTGTTAATAGGTAACAATCAGGCGTGACTGATATGAAAGTGCCAGTCAGAAGTCGCAGTTGGCATTTCAAATGAACGTCTTGTTTATTGTGTAATCGCTCTTTTCTTTTGTGCTGCTCTTTCTTATCTCATTTTCTGCCGGCATTTTGCAAACGTCTGCTGCAGCGTTCCCTTAACCACCCTCGACCAACATTCTTCTCAACAGTCGACGAAAGTCGCGTATGAAAACAAAAAGGGCAATACAAATTTTGCGTTTCTGTGTTTTTGTCTTTTTACGCACACACACACACACACACATACTCTCGCGCACGCACACAACAAAATCGATAAATGAGAAATTCACCACTCGCGCGCTTTGCTCTCTTCTCCTGTGTTGAGCTTGGGCGCAGTTGACCAACTGCGAGACATTTTAGTCTCTGACGGCATTTTCCAGCGTGCAAACGCTTTTTGAATTCGCGTGTGCATTAGATAATTGTTACAAAATTGTTGGTAATTTGACAATTAAATTCAACTGCAATTTGCTGAAAATAGCCGCGGCGTTCAAGTTGAATTTTTAATGAGGCCCTCAGAAGTATGCAATACTTTTGTGAAGTTATAAAACTAAAAATCCTAGACCAGAAAAAGTGGCCTTTTGTGTTTGTTGGTGTTGTTTTTGTCCATGTGAAATGGTTTAACCTAAATCGCAGCTTAGCGATTATGAAATAAGCAGACAATTTCGAGTGTTGTTTTTGTTGTACTTATCCGGCTGACAAACAACGGCGAATGACAACAACCAACCTACTGCGAATCTATTCATACATAAAGAAAACTTCGTTAGTTGTGTGACGCCCACGCACATTGAACCCTTAAGGGGCGCTGGACTATGTGAGGTCCAATAGCTCGGAGTACTCCCCTTACGGAAATCAACCCCCACTTTTCAAGCCGGCAACGAAAAAGAAAAACTCTTTGGCATTTCGCAAAGTTAACACTTACAGTTTTCTTTAATTTTCTTATGCGTTGCGTGTTTTTTCGTTTTTTTTTATTAGTTCTTATGTTTCAAAACACGCATATGCATATGCATAGCATATTTATATTTGAAATAAACGATATCAGCGAAATCAGTGACTTTTATTTTTGCTGACCCACTGTAAAAATGATTAATGAATAATGAAAGCATTTCGCAGGGTTCAAAGTACTTGATCAACACGCGACAAATTTGGGAATAATAAGAGAAAAAAGGTTGCAAAAAAAAACAATCTATTGTAAAATTTTAAAAAGCAATTTATCAATAAAAACTAATAACAAAAGTGAACGCCAGACAGAAACGGAAAACAAAGAAAAACAATAATAACAGAGAAGAACGAGAATTGTTTTTTTGGCACACAATGAGCCAAAGTTTTGATAGTTTAATGCACGGCAGAGGAGAGGGAGGAGGAAGAGGTAGTGTCTTTGATGGTTATACGGGCTATCCAGACCGTCAGTCCTCAGATGATGTGCCGGAGTCAACAACAACAACAACGAATACAACAACAACAACAGCCGGCGAAGATGGTAATGCTGAAGCAGATGCCATTGCGGCGAGGGACGATGATTTCATCGAGGAGAGCAATTTTGAATCGAATTTGCGACGTCGCAAAGGCAAAATAATATCCTGTGCCAAGGAGACAATTGAGAACGGTAAGAATCACCAAAATTACATTACATACACATGTACACTTATTTTTCATATACATATGTATATAATAAATGTGTGTGTATATTTAAGTATTCTACTTGGATGACAATAAGTTGTCTTCACGTAAACAAAGCGACATTTGGCATATCAAATTCAAGCCAACGAAAGCCAGAAATAGAATTTAAAGATTTTCTACTTCAATGAGCAGATTCTCAAGATTTGTCAACAACTTTAGGCAATCACAATTACAGTTTGAAATTTTTGAGAAAAATAACTTGTATGTATATTATGCTAAACACTAAAGATTCATATTCATAGGTTATTATGATTTGAGAATATATTTCATGAAATAGAGCTGAAAAATATTGGATGTTCCGCAATATGAATGTCTTTTGATGTTTTCATAATTTTTACATATTCTTTTTTTCCTACTTTTTTTCTGTTATCCCCACAAAATCCTGTTGTACTTTATCTGAGAATCAATTTTAATTTTACATTAATTCCGAAATTTTTTAAAACAAAATATTGTTTAGTTAGTTAACTAAGAACTTAACTTAGTGAAGTAAATCCAAACTGAACATCGATTTAAGAATCGGATTCTTAAAATCGCCTATGCAAATATCGATTAATCGAAACTTCGGAAATTTCAACATCGATTGATCGATTTTCCATATGCATATAACTACACCGAAAAGTGCATGAACACTTAAACATATAACACATTTTAACTTAGATCGCGATCAGTAACATAATTTAATTATGTTATTTATATACATATACGTTAATAATATAGCTCACACTTACTATAGCATATTTGTACACTTTAACTTTTCTATGAGTGAAATTTTGTCACCGCTTGTGTATTTTGTAGCGTTTGCTTAGGATGTTCAAAGAGGACGATTTTTCATAAAAATCTATTTATTTAAATCGATTAATAGGCAAAAGTTATATCGAGTTAAAAACCTCAAAAATCGTTTGTGCAAAAATCTATCAATCGATGTATCGATGTTTTTTCTTAAGTTTAAAATAATGAGCTTAAAAAGTCTGTAACCAAATGTATTTGGCGTGTCGCTTAAATTTCATGAAAACCAATCAAATTCAAAAATATTTGTTTGGTATTTGTACATCAAATAAAAAGTTTCTAATGAAAATAAAAATTTGACTATTTATGTGAAATAGAGTACCTAAAATAATTAATTTAAATTAAAAAAACTTAATATGTTTTAACAAAAAACATAAATGTTGACGTTTAGAATAGAATCAAGCTTTAAAAAAAACTTCAAAGACACCAATCATAGATAAGTTGATGTTTTTTAAAGCTTTTTTCCAGCCAGAATGAATTGCCTTATAGCCAATTGTCTGCTATAGAACACACCAAAAACAATTTTCTAAATATTTTCTCAATGTTTGCTAGAACCAGAGTTAGTACTATAAAGCCAACACATTCTATAGTTACGATTATAAAGCATCCTTCGGTTTCAGTTTTCGCACGAAACAACTATCAAATTACCCTAAAACGACTTTTAGATTGATGTTCTTCCTAACAGATTCAACTTGCTGTTGTTCTTGTTTTAGCTGTCAACGTTAGACAAATAAAGCAAACCTGCACCCATTCTATATTGAGGCAGGATCTTTTGTGTCCTCTTCCATTGTGTTGCAAGTTGCAACGGACGCACTGAATGGTGTCTGAAAAAGTTGCCACTGGAAATGCATTTGAAAGGCTTTGAATTATTTATGTGCGTCGTTGCTTTCTTAGGCATTCAATATGGTCACGGAAAATGGAAAATGCATTTTTCCTTTTTAATTCATTGCGGCTGTTATCGTTTCTTAGCTTCTGCAGCCATGTCTGGTAACTATTTTAGCCAGTTCCTGACAGTTTTATCGATTGCCACCAGCTTGTTGGCCTAATCAAGGGTTGGAGCTTCTAAATGAGCCTTAATCAAGTGCCGCTTAAATGTTTCAACGTCGTTTTCTTACTGTTTACTTTAGGCAGTTACTTAATTAATTTTATTAGCTTTTCTGGGTCAAGGTTGTCTAGCATGTGCGTGTCTCACAAATGATACCTCGGATGGTTCCATATATGAAATATATGTCTTTGAGTAACTGTATAAGGGTTGGCCATTAACTTACAATCGAGTGTTTTTCTTTATTAGAAGTTCATTTGACTAAGCTGATGAGGGTTGTTTTTTTATATATAGAATATTGCGTGCTAGAAAGAAGTCATTATAGGCAATTTACACATTCACCTGCGGAAGATGTCAGTCAATAACAACTCAAGACAATGGGAATGTCAATTCAAATAATTTAATATTAATTAGCTTTGAAAGGGATATTAAAAGTAGAACTGTAATTTAACAAGTGAATATATAAGTAGTATATGATTATAATATAATTTATAGTAAATTAATAGTAATAGTAATTTATAGCACATTAAGTACTATTAATTTTCTACACCATATACTTTGTGTTATATGCCGACGGCACCCTAAATAAATGGGCTGGCTTTATTGATATGCTTATATTTATTCTTTGTTTACATGAGTATTCAAATATATTTCCACTATTATTCCAGTCTTTTAAATTCCTTTCTAA
Source organism: Drosophila neotestacea (assembly GCA_035044365.1). Classification (NCBI taxonomy): domain Eukaryota; kingdom Metazoa; phylum Arthropoda; class Insecta; order Diptera; family Drosophilidae; genus Drosophila; species Drosophila neotestacea. The sequence goes on from JAWNMD010000206.1 coordinate 305,258, forward strand.
TATTTCTTCTTCTAATATGATCCAATCCCATTCTTTACACATATTAGAAGAGGTAATATAATGACTATTTTAAACAAATTTTAGTTTGAATTCGATTCAGATCTATTAGAAAAAGAAATTCCAATTTTTGTCTACTTCAGTATGTGATAATGTTAAATTCATATCAAAGAATTTTATCGGGAAATTGCAATGTACTATTATTGTATATAGTATTTCACTATTCTAAATTCCTTTCCCTCCTACATCAGTTTAGGATCTCTATTTAAGAAACGAAATTGTACTGTTAGTATTTCACTATTCCAAATTCCTTTCCCTGTCTACATCAGTTTAGCAACATATCATCATTTAAAATCTATTTTGAGCGCGTCACTATGCGAATGAAATGCCATGGGTTTGGCTAGAAAGTTAACAGTTCTGCATTTATACATACATACTAACGTCTTCGTATAGAGAGTGCACGACTTTACGTGCCCCAAAAACGACAGACCAAACTTTAAAACTTTGCCCATCAAGGATAGGATATCAAAGGTTGGGGTTTGAGAATGTGGATGTGAATGTGATGCATCGCGTGCGTTTACCATGGCGTGAAATATTACAAGTTTTGGCTAGAAATTGGGTTCTCATCGATTTTCTGGGTTGTGGCCGGAGCTGCCATGATGTCTGGGCCATTAATGGAATCGCACTCCTACTCATCATGCACTTCGTTTGCCAGCACAGTCAGTCATATGCCCGTTGATTGCCTGGGGCCATTGTCCAACCCATTGTCTGTTCAATGTTTGTTTGCCTTTTTGGATGATTGTTGTTGTCAGCTTTATGAGCGAGCTCTGTCTGCCTATCAATCGTGTCGAGTCGTCACCAACAAAAACGTTTACGACTCTGAGCATGACAGAAGCAGAGAGCTATGAAATATATAGATTGGCTATTGCTTGATTGTTGTTAACCCCTTGGCCTTATTGGTATCTCTCTTTTCTTCCGACTTGACTGACTCTTCTGTCAGTTGTCTGCCAAGAACAAAGTTGCTAACAATTTACTATACACTTTTCTCTTCATTATTTTTGTATTTATTACAGGGGAGTTTGCTAATAACGAAGTCAAGGGAGTATTTCTGTTTTCTACTCTTTAGCCACCACTCTGTTCTCTTCTATCTACTTTCACGTTACTTTTCCTAATCTAGTTAATCGCTTCTCTCTAATCGCTCCTATCCAATCGAAACTTTCTACTCGTCACTCTCTGATCGCTACTCCTTAATCGTTATTATCTATTCGCTATTCTCTACTGTTAGTTTCTACTTGACTCTCCTTTTTCACTTTCTACTTTCTTGTTACTCTTGACTTCTTATTGTCGGTACTCTATACTCACAATTCTCTATCCGCTACTTTAATCCCTATTTTCTACTTTCCGTACTCTCTTCACGTCATTACTCACTCGCTGCTCTCTAACCTATTTTTTCATTCTTTCTATTTTTAATTCTTCTCTCTCAGTAATCGCAACTTTCCCGTTAATCGTTACCTGCTTTCACTCTTCCTTTTTCCTGTTCTGAACTTACTCAATAAACTGCTTGCATGTTCTTTTCCATTTACTTTAACCTCGTTCTTCTTTTTCAATGCATTTTGAGCTTGAGCTTGGGCCACTTTCTCTTCGAGAGCTGCAAGATTTGGTGGTCTTAACGTGACTCGGGCAAAAAACCATCATGCAATGTTTATATAGTTGGCTTCTCTCATATTAATGGCTTTGTCGAAGGCGTTTTTCTGCTTAAGGACGAACAGAGGATAAACAAAAAGCTTTTTATGTGTGCCAGATTTTGTTTCTAAACCGTCTAATAATTGTTTTTTGAATTTTTTGCGACACACAAACAAAATGCTTGCCACTTGCTTCAAGACCAATGTAAACTGTGTCTGCGAAACACTTATAAAACCTTTCCTGGTTACGAACACTCATATTATGTATCCATTAGTCAAAGCTGCAGTTTGTTTTTCTTGAACATTTCGGTTGACTAGCAAGAAAATATCCCTAATGGCTTTTTCAGTGTTTCTGGCTTGTTTTGTGTTTTGTTTTGAGCCCTGGTAAATATTGAATAACATATTTGCGTATTAAAATGACATTTGTGGACAATACGTTTCTTGTATGTGTATTGTCTGGGTTAAGCTTGGGTGGCACAATTTATGTTTTAATTTTTGTCCATACGTACTTAAAGAAATCTGTTGCAATCAATATTGCAATGCAGTTTATTCATAAATATGGAGATGATTTAAAAAGTTCTGAAATGCAAAATGAAAATATACTGCTCGAGATACACGTATTTTAAATAAATGCATAGATACGAAAGTAGGTAGAGAACATAAAGACATGATTTGTTTTTAATTTGCTGATCTAAAACAATTCGGTATGACATATATCTTACACATATTTTTGTTCGTTGTTTTAACATTTCAAAATATAACAATAAAGGTTACACACAACTTAATCCTTGATAAGTTAAATAGAATTTTAAAGGCTGAGTTTATTTTTGAGGACATAAATAATAGACGACTTGCAAATGTGCTACTAAATGATTAAAAAATATATCATATTATTTGAATAGACCTCGTAATTTTTAAGTGTTTCCAAACTGAGAAGATATATACTCAGCTCTGTATAAATACATACAAATACATATGTATGTTGTTATTTAATATCATGTTGTTGAACTTGTGCATATGCATATGAATTTAATCAAATTATGCAAAGCTGTCAGTTTATTTGATAAATGTTTGCGGTCGTGAGGTCACGGAAATCGTGAGCTTTAACAATACAAGTACATTGGGAAATGGATGCGTTGTTTAGGGGGAAAAATCATCGAGCTTTTTATAAAGCCATCCGATGAATCATTGGGTTCTATTTTGTTGTTGGATATAAGTATATTTTGTGGCTTTGCACAATTTCATTTTCAGTTTATCAAAGTTTGCTTTCTATACTTATTGTATGGTAGAATTTACACATTTCACATTGACACGCTGCTAAACCCAACATATATTCATCGACTTCCTTTTCGTCCCCAGTCAAGCAGTCCAAAAGCCGATTACATTTGCCCCGATAATGACGGAATGCCTGCAAGTTATTTATGTGCTCTGAACCCAAATTTCATCGCGAATTATATTTGCATACAAATTCCGTCTGCCATTTCCTTGATGAACGAAAAACGTTTTATAAGCCAACAGTTGCTATGCCAATTTTAAAACTGAAGTGGAATGGGTCAAAAGATTTTTCAGAAATATCAGTTCAAGGATACTTATTTGAATGGAACAACAAAAAAACGGGATAGTAATTTAATCAGGGCTTGTGAAAAATTAATGTTGTTTATGCAGGCAGAGAAATCCTCCCATATTTTATTGAATTTAAGTAAGATTGCTTGAACATTTTGATTACTGGGACTGCGATTGGTTTCTTTTTGATTAATTTATTATTAATCAATACATTGGAAAATGTGAGCTTTGTTTGCTTAAGGAAATATTAGAAATACGTTTGAAAAGTTATGAATATTACTTTGGAGAAAATAAGATAGAATTTAGGACAGCTTTCTCTATAAATAAATTAATAATATGTATGTTGTGGTTTTTAGTTTGAAATATTTAATGCAAAAATGTAATACGAAAAGAACAATTCTATTTTATAAAGTTTTAATTTTTTTTTAATTTTTAGACTTTTACCTTGATTTTCTGGGTTTTAATTTCAACTCCAATCAGTCATACTATAAACCCCCATAGTCGTTTTTCCACGAAAATAACACGAAAGGAAAAAAACATCTCAGTATATAAAATAAACATTTACAAAATATCTTTCGATTATTTTTTTATATATAGTTTTTTAGTTTGAACCTTTTTTGTTTCAACTTTTAAATGTCTTCATTGAGATAAGATAGATGTAGTTTAAACTATTTTGAGCGCAAGTAACTGAAAACTTGCGAACAAGTATTGTTTATAATTTAATACCGACAATCTGTACAGTCAATAAAAAGTTTACTCACATGTTGAGGCTTTCGGCAGACCCAAGCAATGTCGTGGACCACAAACCACGAAACTCACGAAATCTAGATATGCAAATGCGTTACAAAATTTAACATTCTGTGCACTGTTATGGGTTTTCAGCCCCCATCTCCATATCCCTCCCTAGCCCTACCTCAACTATATGTGTATTTACCTAGGTCTGTTAGGCATTCAGCCAGCTTGTCCTGTAGCTGTATATATATGTATGTAAATCCTTCTGCCTTGCTGTGCAATTTGAAATCCACCAAACTTTTATCTCGAGGCGTTGTCGTGTTGTGCGGTGCATACACTGACAAAAAACGGTTTGGACATTGGTCTTAAAAAAATGATGCCAGAACAAGTTAATAATTGTAGGGCACAAAACTGACAAATTATTCAAGAACACCACTTTAAAAATAAGATACAAATTCTGATTATCTCAAAATTGAATTAAAATAAAATTTGTAAAATAAAAAGATTTTTTAAAAATATAAGTTTTGTTTTCTTTTATTAAGAATCGTAGATTTTTTGAAAAATTTTTCTTAGTTTTAGTAATAAGTTCTAATTTCTTTGTTCTTGATTCAAGAAGATGGATTTTTTTTGCAGTGTACGTACAATGTACGTCGTACATGTGTATATAGCCAGCTTTCCAGGCTATTTTGGCTTTATTCGCGTGCTTGTTACCAATGTGTTCAGTCAGGTGCTCAGTAAGGTACTCATAGGTACAATATTCTTTTATCCTTTGTTTGCCTCTGATACCGTTTGATTGATTCTGAAACTTTCTCTAGCAATCAGCCCAATTCAAATTATCTCTCAATTCAAATGTTTCAACTACAGGCAATATTCACATCATTATTATCATCATCATCATCATCATCATCATCATCATTATCAATAGCATCCACATCATTATCATGAAATTGTGACATTGAGAGCAGCTTAATTTCCGTTAAGCTTGTGAGATCAACCAAATGTTACGTGTGTGTTTTAGATTACAAATGCATGTGTATGCGTGTGTGAATTGGTGTGTGTTTCTGTTTTTCTGTGTATGTGTGTGTATGTTTCTGGCTTATACCTTTGATTGGCTGCTAATGCGATTGGCTTCTGTCAACGCTCTGTATCGTGTTTTAATTTCTTATTGATTAGCTACTCAAATGCAACTGTCAGAGGAGTTGCTCTGTTTAATTTGAGATACGAGCGTGTAATTGAATTGAATTTAAAATAAATATCAAGGGAACTTCTCATGGAGAACGACATATGTATTTTTTATGAAGACTTAAATGTTAATCTGAAAACTAAATGTTTGATGTACTTTTCATGTTGCTGTGATTGTTAGTCTGGGAATTAAATAAATGTTCTCAAAGATGTTCGCACATTTAAGTCAACATATTTAGAAGAGACAGAAGACTTCAAGCTTATTGCTTTAATCTTAGAACTAAATACATAAGAATAGCATAACAAATTTCAAATCATACAAGCATATATAAGTAGTTCATAAGAGCTTTTAACATCTTTAAAAATTACATTGCAGTATATAAATACAAGTTTTCCGCATAAACAGCTTAATCATAACTAAATGGAGAATCTATTTTGTTAATTAAAAAGGATAGAAACTAACTCTTGCGGTTAGTTGTTAGTTAGTTAGCATTAAAGTTGAAATAAAAATAGTTGCAGCTTTTACTTAGTGAATTGATGCTTAAAATTATTTAAATTTACATGTGTATGTATAAGGCTAAGTTATTTAATCTAAAGCCAAATCTGAGCAGCAATTTCTATATACTTTACAGCTATGAAAGTAAATATTCTTCAGAATTTAAAACTATTACTATGCATAGAATTTACTTGAATGTATAATTTTGGCCTTTTCAAAGGACAGCCTAGTATGTTCCCAAAAAAGTTAACAATGTGCACACATTCTTTGCTTTGTCTGCCGTATAGAATTGTTTAGGAAGCACAAGCTTGAAACACTTTATTTCATGCAACCCAACTTTCATTTTATCCAGCTATCTATTCATCTATTCAACTGTTAACTATGTGCAACAATTTCCTGCATTGAGGCCTTCCTTGAGTACTTGGCATGTGGCACACGTAATCCAATTGGGTGAAGAAATCTACTCCAGTTCAGCACATGCTCGTACTTGTACTCATACTTGGGTCGAAAAGTCGAAACATCTTTCAGTTGTTTGGTAAGCCAATCTGGCGATCTATCTGCATTTTCCATGCGCATATTCACATTGTTGTACTTTTATGCCCATGTCCGGCGGACAACTTTACCGCATGATGGAAACAAAAGAAAGTAGCAAAGGAAGTTACTACAACCATCCATATCCCACATTATACTACTATCTCACCTACGATACTGCAGTTAGTTCACTGCTCGGCCAAGAAATTGCCAAAAAGTACGCCTAAAGGGGGCAAAAGCACTCGGTTGTCTGTATTTATAAATGAATACTCGGTATGTGCCTCGTTTTGGTCTTGGAAGCCAGCCAAAAGTCCTTTTGCCATCTCTTCCCACCCAAATGGGGCTTGAGAGTCCCGCAAGTGCACTTGGGGGCGGTCTCCGAAAAAAAATGGGAAAATGGAAAAATCAATGCAAACGAGTGAAAGGTTGAAATTTGAGACATTTCAAGTTACAATTTTTCAGAGCTGTTAACGCAATTTATTCCCTTTAATGGACTTTAAAAATCTCACAAAGTTGCTTAAGCCTAAAACAAGGAAATATTTTGTAACTAGAGGTGTGCTCTTATTTATGATGACATTACCACGCCCCAAAGTTTCGACGCTTGCCCGCCAAATGGTATGACATTCATCATACGCCCCGTGTCACAAGCTCGATGTCCTTGCCGTCCTTGTGGTCTCTACCATTAATTCAATTGAATTTTTGCGCTTTTTCTGATATATATCATGTCATACATATAGTTTTGCATGTATTTTATCATTCCACCCTCAGCTGGTTTTGTAGTTAATGCTACCCATTTACTTATTTACTTACTCTATATTTTATAGTGATATATTCGTATCCTTGCGCTCCTTGCAAGTTATTTAATTTGCATCCGTGGAAATCAATTTTGACTTAAAGGGCGGAAGAGCGAAAGACATGCAAACATGTCATAATGTTTATTCAATCTGTAGACTGTTATGTATCTACGTAAAAAGTAGTTGAGGTGATACGTGTTGTACAGTGGTAAGTAGAAATAGGAAATGAAAACCATATCTATTTTAGGGAAATTATAGGTATTTGTACTAGAGATAAATAGTTATGTTAAAATTATTTTCATATTACAAATATCAAATGGAAATCTTGGATCTCATTGTATTTATGTTTCTCTAACTAATATTCAATTAATAAATGGAAGGTTATACATAATTCACAATTCATGGAGTTCTCAAGGCTTGTTTCTGCATACTAAATGGGACCGCAATTAAACTTTCATTATATCCAATTTTCTTTTGATATCATTGCTATGAATTAACATTGTTTTGGATATTCAATTAAGTTTTTTCCATTAACTTTATCCTTATACCCTATCTTCAATTAACTCCTATTTCGTATTTCTATAGCTCTTCATTTTAAACTCCTTCCCGTCTGATACTATTTTGTATTTCTTATCAGTTTTTCATTCCAACTATAATTTGATATTTGTGAGCACAATAAACCGAATGTGCACCACTGTAAGGCTTCCATGTGTTTACATATATGCATACTTACTAGATACACACCAGTCTAGAGTCTGCAACCTTACTAAGTGCTCTTTGCTGTTGCGTGTTCTCTGCAAATTCTTTTCCCAATCTCCCCATTTAGGGATGTTTTCCCAACAGTTTAACACATGTCCTGGTGTCAGCAAATCAATTGGACGAGTATATATATCTTACTTTATACAAACGTAGGTACCCCTCTGGTAGCCTTAAATGCATATGCGTGCCTAAAGGATACTCCGTAGTCATCTCACAATCCTTAGCACTATATCAACATTTTTGTTGCCACAGAGTCCACAAATTATGATAAATTCAAATGCTTGCAAATGCCTTTACCGCACAGATTTAACTGCTCCCAGTGTATAGTGGTCTGGCTAGGGTTAAATATTCTGCCAAAATGTTTTCAATGGGCGTGTCCCTCATGTTAGGACATGTTCCTGTCTAATGAGACCAAATGTGATTTGGCTGCCCCGTTGTGTTGCCACAAATTTTCCGAAAGGCCGGAATTTGCTTTCGTGGTCAGTAGTCCCCTTGATGGCTGATGTGGGTTGTTCTATCCATTGCTTTTGTTGTTCTTGTTATTGTTTTTGTTTTTGCTTTTGTTGTTGTTGTTGTTTGTTGCCATTAAAAGAGGCAATCAATCATGGTTTTTTCGGTAGGCGAAGCTTACAAGCTCATAAACTGAAAGCGAAACAACTTTGTCGATTTATGGAAGCTGTGCTTAACGTGCTGTAAAAGCAATTAATCAGGCATTGGGTATACAGTAATTGAGTTGGCTAGCACGAGAAGATATTTAAATGCTTAAGTGCTACAGAGTTGGCCAATTAAAGGAGCAGGAGGTATCATATTGAGCATTAAGAGATTATTGAATTATGTGATTAGGTTTTATAAATCGATACTACTTGAAAGGATAGATTGTGCAACAGATCCTTGGAAAAGTTATAGGCTTATCGCTTAAAGATTTATGAATATAGACACCTGATCTCTCTGGAAAAATATGAGTAGATATTTAAATGCTTGGGAGCTATAGAGTTGGTTAATTGTAGAAAAAGAAAGATGTTTAACATCGCAGAGTATGCTCATAATTTATAGAACTTGGAATATCGGCCTGATGCCCCTTTATAAATGTGACATAATATAGGCTACTATTTTCACAATTAGTAAGAAGAATAAGTACTCTGCTTTGAACTAAAATATATATAAAATTCATATGATAACTACTCTGCCATTAAAATTTATTAGATACATATGAAGTTACAGTAACTAAAATGCATTGATTTGGAAATCTAGCTGGGTCTCCGTAATATATTTCAGTAATTGTTTTACTTGCTTAGATATCTTCTTCAGCTTACAGAAAGGATAAATATGTAAACATATCAATTGCGATTCAATTGGTTTATAACTTAAGCTGTTGAGTATTTTGATACCCTCATCTTGTTGTGAATTAAGTTAACTTCTGCGTGAAGTGTTTACATTTTTGGCTTTGTGATCACACAATGCTGTCAACATACAGTTGACAGTCAAATTTTTGTTGCAGTTACCTATAAAACATGATTCTTGAGTGACATAAAGCGTTGCTTGCTGTCATATTAAGTATACGCACATTACGTATTCACCGCGGGCCATTTGCGTGTGTGGTTGAGGGTGACAGTGTGATAAAACCACAATGTTTGCGGGCAAAGCTGGCAAAGTGTCTTGTTTAGCACTCACTTTAAATCATAATTGCATAATATCAATTATTTAAAGCAATTAAATTATGATTTGTGTTTTGGAAATCCATTAAAGCCGCCACTCTGCCGACATGTTTGCCTGTTGTCTTCAATTTGTGTTGCGTTAGATTAAACTGCCAACGTTGGCAACTAAATAATGTTCGACATACACACACACATTTACTCATATATATGTATGTCCTGACATACTTACGGATGTATATACACACTCTCAAATTTCTCACAGCATGTCCTTGAGTCGTCCGCGGTATGTGTTTTTGTCTTTCTTTGTTCTTGTGCTCGACGCTTCTTCGTCCTTGCACTAAGTGGATTTTCATTATACATAGATAGCAGGGCAAAGATTTATTATTTAATTTGCGCGTATAATTTGTAATTATGTCTCAACATTTACTTAACCTGACAACTGTTTGGGGGCCATCAACGTTCGTGCCAACACAGGCATTAAGGATCATTAGGGCATCAGCATGTTCTGGCTTTAAGGTGTGTGCACTCTTTCCATTTCTTATCAAATCAAGTTTATTTAGATTGAATTTTGTTTAAACAAGCAATATTTAACTAAAGTTTTAAACATACGTAGAAGAAACTTTGCTCATTTCAATTTAATTGACAGCTTCTAGACCTGCATAAATTGTAGTTTCTGAAATCTGTGTAGTTTCTTCAGGGTCAACTTTAATTCGTTTTATTTCTTTTGAATAAAAACGGATTGCTTCATTTTTCAAAAGTCTTAAGAGTTTAAGCCAACAGCCTGACAATCCCCTTTATGTCTTTTACTGAGTAGAAAAACTAAGAAGCGATTTAACTATTATTTGTCTTGGTTCTTAAACAGACGTTGGGCGTCGCTAATTGGACTTATGGCTCTTAGCTTTTTTTAAATCTATGCAAAGGCTTATTGTGTTTTTAATAAATCTTGATATAGGCACAGAAAGAAGCTAACGACAGATATATATGTACACACATTTAAAACAGATTTTAGCCTTGGGTTTTTGTGTTCCAATATTTTTAGCAGTATGATAATATTGTTATTGTGCATTATTGTCTACTAGATTTTTGCATAGTTAATGCTATGAGGATAGCTAAGAACTAGCTTATCTCCCTATAATCATAACTGCAATGCTCTCCTTGGGCGTAAAACTTTTCTAAGCCTCAAGGAAGAAGCTAAAACGTTTTATCAAGCTTTTAACTTCGGCTAAGTTGTAAGATTTGAAAAATTGTATTTTTTTATATTTTTCTTAGAGACATAATATTTTGAAGCCGCTTTTTTCAGTAATTTGCATAGTTGGTTTTCTTTCAACCCATGTTTGAGTCAGTTTGTATTCTAAATGCGGTCAAATAACAACCTCTACTTTATTCGACCTTTTATTTTGAATTTCAATTGTGGGACTCAATTATATATGCAGATCCAATCAATAAATAGACACTCACTCAAGAGTCGCCATCGACATCGAAATCACCATCAGTGTGGTTTTTTTTTATATGATACTCGCTACTCTGCCCTTTAGTTCCCTCGGGTTTTTTTCACTGTCTCTCAGCTGTCTGCTGGGCGTTTTGACACTCTGAGTGGTTTTAGTTGTCAGACTGAGAAAAATGTGTGAAAAAGCGTGGCTATGAAAATTCTTTGCATAAAATATGAGCAGAGGCTGATGAAGAAGAGGGTAGGAACAACTTCGTGCCTGAGAATTTTAAACCAACAAATATTATTGCCAACTGCTTGATGGTGAGGGTATGAAAAAGAATGCAAAGTGTTTGAAAGATTGAAAGGATTTTGTTGAAAATGAACCGATTCGCATTAATGTCGAGAAGGTGAAAGGTTAAACGGCATGAAATACAAAGAAAATAATAGAGAAAAAACTAAAGATCATAAAGCTCTGAATTGATATTAGAATTCTTAATAGTTGACGGATTTCCTATATTGTTGTTTCATGGTAATGTAAGCTAAAATAAGTCTTCGATTCGTGAAAATTCTATTTAAATTCTATCTGTCTGCCCTTTATAATATCCTTTACATTTTGGATCTACCATAGAAAATATTTATAGTATACAAATGGAATCACCTTGGTGCTTATAAAACGATTTAACTTTAGTCTCAGCGATTATGGAATGCAGCTATTATATTAACTATATTCAATTGCTTCATATTTAGATTTCATTAGTAGAGTCTATTTTTGAAATGCAGAAAATTAAAAATACAGCGCTAATATTATACATAGTTTCATTTCCACTTTACAATAATAAATATGAAATAAAAAAGTTAAAAAAAGTTAAGTGTCAAAATGTTACTTACCAAAAGGAAAGAATCAACCAGCTTATTATTTTGCAACTTTGTGACTTAATTCACAACTGTTAACAGGGCATTTTACCAAGTACTCATAACTATAACTTCACATGTCATGCTTACATTCCTGTACTTAATAAATAGTTGGAATTTTAAACGTCCACGTAATCATTTAATGGGTATAATATAATATGAAGTTCACGGCGCGACAATCTTTTATCTTTTATCATATGTATTTTACGTTCAATATTGCACTGAATTTTGCACATGGGCGCCATATAGTCGTTTGGCAAATTGATGTCTGTTGTCCAGTCAAGAGAAGTCCTTCGGGTCCAGGGACCTGGCACTTCAGCAAAATTGTCCTTTAATGGGATTTGTGGCACATTTTTATTGATGCACTGAACTCTTTGCAGTGATTAATGTAACCATCCATTCTGTGTGGATGTTTGTGAGTTTTCGCCATTGTCTGCACTTCACGACTTTTCTCGGGGACACAGAAGTAGGAGGAGATGGACACAGTCCGGCAGGAGCAGCGGCAACAACAACATAGTCTTGGTCAGCATAAATTAATTACATTTGTGTATGGGACAGTATAGAGCGGACAGTTGAGGCGGACAATGTCAAGTGTTGGCCAGCATTTGTGTCTGGATATATTTATCTTCTGAATGAAAAAGCTACCTCAAGTGTCTTATTAATAGTCTTTATGCTATTATCCTGCTGATGTGGATAGTTAGATCTATATAAGACTTAATGCCATTTTATTTTACTGTTCAGTTTTAATTAGTTTAGTTGACTTAAATTCTGCTTTATTGTATCTGTCGGTCGAAGTTTCCTGAAGGGAACATGCATGGGACAAAGAAATCATTAAATTATGTAGAACTTAGGTAACATTAATAAGAATAGCGAAAAAAGTAGTACAAATAGTATATTACATTAAACTTTCTAATAAAAGAAGTTTAATTAATGGTTTTTTTCCTTATCAAAATAAATGACCTATTGTTATTACATACTTTATAAATAGTAAATCATATTTTATTTAAACCTTTTTTGCCTGTTAATAAAATTTTATAGAATCTCGGTATTATAATAAGCTTTTGGGGATTTCATACTTTTGTCTTACTTTTTTCTGCTACAGTGTTAAAAACAGTGAATGAAAAATTAATTAATTTTGCGAATGACTATTTTGTGTAACTATTGTAATGAAAAATTCACTGTATAAAAATTCATTGCAAGCTCATCAAATTACAATAAAAGGTAGTCAGGAAAATAAATACGTAGTTAGTTATAAATTACGTTATTTTTATTGTACAAATTAAGTGGTTTAATTTTAGTATGTTCATTAAACAAATTGAATTTAAAAGCTTTAAGGGTAAAGTATGTGTAAAATCAAATTTAATGAAAGAACTTTATTGTATAGAAGTAACTTAAATGAAGTTTGACTGAAAAACCGTCATCAGCCATAATAGACTTAACTGACAGGCTCTAAAACGTTTTCTTGGCTAACAATTTTGGCTTATTGAAAGTGACACTTTATCATCCTCCTCTTGTTGCTGTCATGATTGTCTTAGCGACATGGGACCACCCCATTTTTCTGGCTGGACAGTGTTTAACTTGGTATTGGACTACCTGGCTACCTGACCTGACTAACTGATTAGTTTTGCAGCTGGCCAGTCTTGGTGTTCGTCATCATCACCATCAACATTATTATCATTAAAATTACATCATTTGATTTCAATTAGACGCATTTAGTTGAACTCAATTAGGCCACGTTGCGTTTCGTACACGGTAGCTAATGAGCTGGCTCCGTTCGTCATTTCTTCCTTTCATCAATGTCATCAGTGAGGTCTAATTAAAACATAAACTGTTCCCAACGTGTTTCGAGTGTGTTGGAAATGGTATCGTCTCACGAACTCACGCAATTACACGGTATTAAGCTAGTTGTTGGCAGCAGCAGCTGATTAAATTTAAGTCATTTTCTAGGGTGTTTGGGTGAGTGGGCTGGTGGGTTGGTGGGTTGATGGGTGGCAAGGTTGCTGGCGGCTTTCATGGTTATGCAACGCTTACAAATTACTCTTCTCGGCTCCCACTTGTCGGTTGGAGACTTCGGAAGGAGCATCGGGGTGTCAATCAGCTTCAGTGCGCTTTCAACGCCCGCGCTAAAGCCGATTTCATTAATTATTCAGGACAACGTCTCACAGCTCACTGCTATCCTCCCAATTCCATTCCCATTCCCCTCCAGCTTCTGCCAATCAGACTGCTCCAGCTGCTACTGATTTAACAGACGAACCCATTGATGACACATTTTGGACTTGACAACAGACAGCTGAACAAAAGCTGTTGCCAATTGTTAAAGTTTTGATTTGATATTTGGTTTTGGTTTTCATTAATTAGACAAAAATCCTTTTGAGTAATTTATGGATCATGGATTGATTTGATTAAAAAGCTAATTATTCCTAATAATACCTACTCAATATTCTCAAGCTTTTATCTGACCTGTATTCTCTGTCTGAATCTGTTCCTTTACATTTTTCGATGGCCCCTTTTACAAATTTAAGATTATGCATATAGAAAAAAAAATTCTTTGTGGTAGTTTTTTTTTTAAATTTAAAGTGCAGCCTATTTATAGTATAATTTTATTAATAGTTATTATATTTAGGATATATATAGATGCAATTGGGTTTTATATTAATAGGTATTTGCACTTACAATTCGACTCGACATGAATCTGTTTGTCTAAACTTAATTTTGACCAAAACTCTTTTTTATAAAAGCATTATTCAGCATTCTTCTTGCCTTTAAAGCAGAACAACAAAATAGTTTTGAATTGATTTATTTAATGTGTTCACTTCAAATTGCACCTATTAAAGCATTTTTTCTCTGTTTTCTCTCAACACTTTGCATACATTTTATTACAGACTATCGAAGTACTTTATTACACTTTAAGAAATATCACTTTTTTTTCAATCGAACTACATACTTTGTTCTGGCTGGCTTTATTTCTATATTATCAGTCGCTCTTTAGATCAGTGTTCATAAAAACTATCACCTGGGCAACAAAGTTTTGTGTTTTGTACATGGCAGTGGTTAAAATATTTCAATGCTGGCAGGGGTCAAAAATTTTTTATAATTTTATTTTACGCGTCATAGCCTTCTGCTTCAAAGTAAATTTGGATAGAGCTTTTTCCTTTTTAAATGTCTGCATCTACCAAAAACACGATTTTAGGTCCTAAGTATGTATTTATCTCAAATTTCTATTGACTTTTTATTGACTTGCTAAGGGGGGTTAGAGGAAACTAAGGGTGATCCCTTCTTTGACTGAATTTTATGAGCAAAGCGTGTGGTTCATGTCACCAATGAAATCCCAATGCTCCCTATGGGATAGGACAATATGTGAGAAGGATATTAAAATGGCAATCACACGTTTCGCATGCTGAATCCGGAAGAATGTTTATTGGCTAGAATTTGCATTAACAATTTGCTCGGTGGTTGGGAACACAAATTTACAACTCATTTGTTATGCGATTTTGTCTCTGTGGGCATTTTTGTTGCTGCAACCACAAATTGAAACAAGTTTATACAATCCTGGAATAACACATTAAATACACAATTATATACATTTATTCTCAATCAATCTGTGCGGACTCTTCTTTGGTTTTATTTATGGAATTAATTACCGAGCTTCTCATTTTGTAAATTATTTCCTGGAAATAGAAGCTGGTGAAATGAATTCATTTCAGCTGAAATAAATCTCACAGGAATCTCTTAATGAGTTTTATAAATATAGATGTTATGGGTTGAGCAGTGAAACTTCTGGGAAAACAATTTAATCCACCTAAATGGGTTTTTGTTTTATAAATATCTGCACCTAATGCTGTAGGAATTGAAGGATTTAACAAATATGGATTCTGTTAAGAGAAAAGCAAAGGCTTAGAGTATTTTGTGACATTAAGCTTTCTAGGTGATTGTCTTAAATCGATTAGGAGCAGCTTTCCTTTTAAATTACTTTACCTGTTCTACAAAAAGAGTATATTCCAGTATTCATATACATATTATATTCCCATGAGAGTCAACAATCTTAATAATGACATAATATTCTCATAAATTATTATACAATATGCAAGTCATTAAGTTATTTGGAGGTCTTCTTGGTCCAAATGAAGCAACTAACCAGTCAACCATTAAAGCTTGCCTCTTGCATCTGTCATTAGCGTAATGAACACTGAAAATCTGTTGATAAGAAGAATGCAACAAAGGTTGACTTTGGCACAAGTTGCCTGTCGTTATCAGTCCGGGAACAGGCCTTGACTTCCTTCAAGTGTTTGTCCATTGTTGTTGTTGTTGGCTCATAATTAATTACGACCTCGCGTAACTGAACCATTGCCAAAATGGGTGGTTGGGTGGTGTGTGGTTGAGTGGTGCAAATACGTAGCAAGCAGAAGGAAGTCCATGGAGGTTCCACCTTTTTGGCTATCGCGTGTTGTGACTTTTGGGTGCTGTCATTAGTCAATTTCAGTGATTTTCGTTGTGTTTTTATCACTGCTTTCCACATTTTCACATTTACACATTCAGTGGGCCCGGATTTCGAGTCATGTCTCAAAATGTCTTGCCTGGTTTTATCGTTGGGCTAATCATTTTTGTTGTTTTAGTGTTGTGGCATTTGCACTGGTTTCCACCTCTTCTAATTAAAAGTTGTGGCAAATTTTTGCGGTTTTGCTATTTACCTTTTTGTTTGTTTGCTCTTCCCTTGTTTTTCTTACCTATCCTCCTCTATCTTCTCCTGGCATTTCGTTTGTTATGCAATACATAATTTGAGGACACAAAAGTGCAGGCTATGCGCTATTTTATAACCTTGGTTAAATTTGTTTGAACTTTGTCATTTTGTTTCTGCCTGACACTTGACATGGGCCCCTTCAAGTTTTTATAAAAACAAAATAAATTAAAACAGGATGTCCATAATAAGTATAAAACTATGATAAGTTTTAACAAATTTCTTCTTCTTGTTGGGTAAAGGACGTTGTGACTTTCTGCTTGCATTTTAATAGCACTAGTTGTTGGTTGAGTAAATATTTTCTTAACTGCCCTCGTAAAGAAGTTTATGAATTGTATCTGTATCTACGCTTGTGTAGTCGTATCTGTAGTTGATGCTCTTAGGGCATTTTTTATACCCTGCGAACGAAAATATTCGGAGGAGGATATAATAGCTCAGTGAAATTGTAGGTAACACGAAGAAAAATTAACTAATTTTATAAAGTAGGTTTATTATTTAACAGATTAAAGATACATATAGACTTAGACCTGCTTACCTATCAGAGCCAAGCTTAGGTTGTATTTACTTTGCTGGATATAACAGTCGAATAATAAATACCGAATTTATATAAGAAATAATGTGCCATAGTGACGCACTGGCGACATCTAGAGTTCGTATCTTCCAAGGTGTTTGTATTCGTATGTGTTAGAATGAGCTGAAACATATATATGAGACTGAATACCATTTTCTGAATACTTATACAAACATTCAAGAGCTATATGCAGGTTAATTCAAAGTCGAGTATACTTTACATTTGATTTTTTTTTTGTATTTGCATCACTTTTGCTGGTTTTCTTTCTTTCCTATACTTCTCCACCTCCGCTCTATTGTGAGGGAGCTACGTTTTTTATGCTCTGTCGGCTGCAGACAAAAAATGTATCTAAAAATATGGAAAACGATTTCAGAGAAAGAATTTGTGAAACTTTTTTTTCATTTCGGAATTTGCTAAAAATATTCTAGCCTTAGTTTGGGTTTATTCCGCTTTGGCCGGATTTTGTAGTAACCAATTAATCTTCATTTCCCTTTCCGTCTGGTTGCAGCTTCCCGCCAACTACGCCGTAAAGTGCCCTACGCTGGCCATTTAATGACGCCGCGTCGCCTTTGGCTCAACAAAATACCAACACAATGCGATGTGGTCATCGAATTTCCCGAGGATGCACCGGATGAAGCCCTCCGTTGGTTACTAGCCCGAATACGCTCTCAGCCGCCAGCCGGACTGGGACTCCTAGTTCAGGTAAAGGCACACGAGAGCTCCAGACGGAATGCCTTCTATGTGAGCGCACCAGTTAATATGTAAGTACATATAATACTTTTTATAAAAAAACTCTATAAAAAAGTTATCTAAGTTTTATCATAATCATAATTAGAATAGTTCCATAGTTAGTAAACAAATTTCATTTTAAAATTAAGGCTTCAATAACTTGAATAGATAAGGGTAAATGTATTTTTAATGCATATAATCAGAGAATCTATGGAGATTGGTGTCCTCCTTCTTTATTAAGGACAATTTTGTTTTAGGTTTGGTTGGAAATAAGATACAAATGCATAAATATGAATCATGTTAAAATATTAAAATACATTTACTCTTTGTGAGTAATCAATTAATTATTGAGTTCATTGTACTTGTGGCATTCAAATAAATAAATATATAAATGTATAAATTCAGCCAGATTACTTTAACGATTATGTTTCATACTGTTATTGTGTTTATTTGTTGCAGCCTCTTCAAAGCGGCGGAGGAGGCACGCCTACCGAAACGTCTACGTCCGGATTTGGGGGGCGCATTACGTGAATTTACCACCCGCGAGAGTCACTGCTTCCAGCAGCTGAGGGGAGATGTGGGCAGCACGGCGTTGTTCACGTCCCAGGAGCGTCAGTGGCTGGTGTTGCAGGTGTTGCAAGGACTTCGAGCCGGTTGTAGTGATATTGATGCGTTGCAAGGTCGCGCTGCAGTGGCCGAAGGTCAAAGCATTGTGGCTGCTTGGCAGGAGTCTGGTTTGATCACACAGGTCTTTCCACTTCACGAGACATGCTCCCTAACACAACTCCAGACACATTGGGTAAAGCAGATCTTTGCTCCGCAACCCTTGGATGATATTGCGGCCTATTTTGGTGTGAAGGTTGCATTGTACTTTGCCTGGTTGGGACACTACACTTGTGCATTGGGTGTGCCAGCCGTCTTTGGCACCATACTCTACTGCATATTATGGGGCAAAGGTCAAACCGCACAGGATATGGGCCATGTGCTCTTCTCACTCTTCAATGTGGCCTGGGCATCGTTGTACCTAGAGGCGTGGAAAAGATACTCCGTAGAGTTGGCCTTTCGATGGGGCACGTTGTCAACGCCTCCGGAGTTGCTTGAACCGCCTAGGCCGCTCTATAAGGTAAGCGAAATATTTGATTACAATTTGTGTTCCCTAAACAAATTCTTTTTTTTTTTTGTATCTGACAGGGTCCCTTGGAGGAGAACAATGTGACGGGTCGACTGGAGCCAAAGGAGGCGCCTGCCTGGCAACGTCGCGCCTTTCGATATTTGGTCAGCTTTCCTGTGATTGGACTCTGTCTCTGCTTGGTATTTGTCGTCATGTTTCTCATGTTGCGTTTCCAGGTGAGTGCATTAAATATGGTGCTTAAAATAGTGCTTACTTCGTTTCGCCGAATAATAAATACTCTTGCAAGCAAAGTGAAACGTTGTTCTTGTTGACTATTATCAATTGATATTTTTTGATTTAGCAGCATCAATAGAACTCACTTTTTACTCCCTACCTAACTTCTCTATTTGATTACATTTATTATTTCCCTGGTCCTTCGGGGCTGTGTCTTCCGGAAGGTCACAAACTTTTACTTGGCAGTTTTGTCAACAGTTAAAGTTAGTCAAATTTTAAAAAATATCAAATGAACAAAAATCAAGTTGAAATAAAAAGAAATATGCAAAAAATAAAAGTTCTTTAAATGCTAAGAGCCACCATACTTGAAGCGCTAGCAATAAGTTTGTAAACAAAAAAATAATCTGTTAAATACACCCAGGAGGAAAACCCATATTTTGGTTTAAGATATTTTTTTAAACCTTTAAGGATTTTAAATTCTGATTGTTAAAAATTAAAAAGCTTAACTGTCTCTATATGCGAACTATTTCCTTCTCCTTACCTAGTATAATTGAGCGAGAGGTTCTACTTACACAAACCGAACCTTTTCGAAAAGTTTAGAAAAATCAGTCTACGAAATCTCCTGTTTGCACAAACAGTTTAATTAAATTGAGTTATTTGAGTCCTGCATTTAAGTGTAAATATAAACAGGCCATATCTTTAAGAAAATTTCAAATAATGTATCTCAAATATATTTTCGAAAATTAATTTTGATATTTAAAAAAAAAAGAGATTCGAAACAGTTTGATTGTCTGATCCTAATTTTGGATTTTTTGTTATACTATAACATACAACTTACGTAAGTCGTAATATGAAATAAATTTCGGTTTCAGTTGATGAACAATTGTTATAGTCAGTGTAGCTTGACCAAAAACTTGGATCACAAATTTATAGTAGCCCACGGGTAAAATTTCTGGATATCTATCTGCGTCAGGCAAGCATTGGTTAAAAATTTGGTTGTTTTGTTCCATGACGGCACAAATGGTTCTTCAAAAGCAGGAATATTTGAGCAAGACCCCACATCGGAATAGAAATATTCCATATAATATTTGGAGAGGGCCTCGTAGAATGATATTTTTGGAAATCCGAAGAGCGTTTCATAATAATCCTCCTCTCGGCCGCTTGCGCAAGAAAATATTTTCGCTTGGATCTGTTTTTAATTCAAATATCAAACAACAAACTTCTTCAAAGAGTGGCTAACTCATGATGGTGTTCTCATCGACATCGAATTTCCAATCAATTACTACCGAGAATGTTTGTACCCCAAATGAAGCGCTTTGAAGTCTCGAACTGATATTCGCTAGATTTTCATCTGAGGTTGTAGTGCTTATGAAAACATATTCATAGTTCCAAGTGCGCTGTTGAAAGGATAATGAATAGTTTCTTGTTATTCTTTTTTAATCAATTAACCTTTCCAGCAGAGAACACACACATGTGGAATAGTATTCCTGATGCAATTAATAGTGAATTCATTATACTGATAGTTTAGAACTCTGACAAATTCAGATGGATCTCGACTATTTAAGGGAAATTATGAATTTGAAAATAGCATGCAATAATCTAGTTGCATTTGAGACTGCTTGGAAACCGTTATTAGTTTTATATTTCAATTAATTATTTTTGTTTAATTGCTGCAGGCAGATAAAATAATACAACTTGAAAAAATTGATTTAATTACTGTCATCAACTGAAAGGTTTTTTATTTAACATTTCATCATCGGCCGATAAAAATCAAACAAATGTATTATTTAAGAACAACACCATTGATAATTTTGCAATGTTAAATGATGACCTATCGCCTAAACCCTATACTTCAAAAGGTATAAAAAGGTCTATTAAGTTTGCCCAAATTAAAATGTGCATCATAGGCAGACAGTGTTGTGGCAGACCCCATAAGGTATGTATATTCTTGATCAAAAATAGAAACAGCCGATTCGATATAAATATATATCCGTCTGAGCTTGGTAGATTATTATACACTATGGTCCGATAGTTACAATAGTTATTTTTATGCTATATCTAAATTTGTTAAACACCCGCCGACTTCATAAATTTTGATTTTTTTTAGCTTTTAGTTTAATTTAGTAATTATTAGGTGAGTTATTATATGACTAAATATACAATTATAATTATATGATTGTAATTGTTAATTTATATTCCAACTTTATTTTTTGATTGCATTTTGCAAAGAAAATAATTAAAATCGAATTACAGTAAAAAGGAATAAATTAAAAATACATTTTTTATTGCAAATTTAATGACATGCTTATTTATTGCAAGAGTATTTCAAATTCGGCATTTTTTTTTATGAAACTTGTACGATTGTCACACAGTGCGTATAATTAATTTTGTTTTACATGTTATGGCAACCCCTTCCCTTGGCCTGTGTGTGTTTTGTGTGAGTGTCTATTCATAGGGTCATGTTTATAAGCGTGTGTGTGTTGATTTTAATGACTTAGTGGTTATATATGTGTGTGTGTGTGTGTGTGAAGGGCGTGTTTATCAATTTGCTTAACGGTATCCTTTTGCATTTCATGAGCGCGTTTGTTGTTGTTGTTGTTGTCATTGTTGTTGCTCTTCACACTTTTACGAGCACACGCAGAGACACATACACATACATGCACATAAATTAACAACACACTCACACAGAATCACTCACACTCACTCACACACCTACCAATCACACGCGTTCACACTTATTTTCCGGCTTCCGTTTGCTTCCTGCTTCATCGACTTTTTATGCGCACATTTTTTGTCGCTACTGTTTTTTTCTCAGTATTTTTTATTCTTTATCAATAAGCAAATAAAACACAAATAAAAATGAAAACGGTATTTATCATTCATCACGCCTCATTGAATTATTATCTTTCGCTTCTTTTTTTTCGTTTGTTTGTTGTCCTTTTCCACAGGATTGGCTGGATCACCATAATATACCCGATAAAGGAATTGCTCAATGCATGTATAATTTGCACAAGGTTTTTATATTAATTTACATTTATTATTATTACTTATTGTTATGTAGTCTACTCGTCGTACACTTAGTACTCGTATTACTCTTAAGTTAAGAGTCTAAACTCTTATGACTCGATATCATGTCACTCAACACTCACATAAAGTACTCATAACATAACCATTAGAGGTATGCTAACAGCTCGTAAATGTGAATATTTGGGATCGAGTTTAATGTAATCACATCTTGAGTTTATGGCAAAAAGGTGGAAAGCATTTATGCAAATTGTGAACAATTTTACAACATGTTGTTAGTTCAAAGCAATGTGAATATTTGTAACGAAATCTAAAAAAAATTAATGGAGGATTTAATTTCCTTTAAGGACTGACTTGATTTGCAAATCGATTGTGGTAATTCGTATTTAAATTGTTTCAATTTTGTAAACAATACCCAACGTTTTGATTAATCCTTTGAGAGATTTGAAGATTTAATTCTTAAGAAATTTTTAGAATAAAACTGATATGGATAAGCTAATAATAATTCAACATGTTTTAAAGTTTTTCTATAAATACAATTAAACTACAACAAGTTTTCGTAACCGAAATTGTTAAACAGTTTGTGCAAATATTTATGTATATTTGGCAACGGCTCGGAGAGTTTTAATTAAAACTTCAGTCAGAGCACTCGTAGATCATTTTTGTAATGCCTTTTGGGCACCAATTTGCATACGCATTTTTAAAAGCCAACATACACACACACATACACAGGCTGTCTCACACCCGCACACACTCACAGACTTGTCAGCTGGTATTAATTAAAATGCTTCATTGGCGAAAAAGAAAATCGCCTGTAGGAAGCGACAATGTTGCAGAGAGAGCGAAAAGAGAGAGAAAAGGATAGAGGGAAATAAAAGCGAAATAGAAACCAAAACGGACATTGACAAACTGGAAAGGCGCCTTCCTTGACATTGGCAAATTTTACGCATAATTGAATGCTAAGACTAACAACAAAAGCAAGAGCTACAACAAAAGCAACAGCTATAACAAAAGATAATGTCAACAAAGTGGCATAGCAATCATTTAGATACCCCCTTTCCACTCCATTTCCTTTGCTCCTTTAGAGCATCTTTTCTGACAATGAAACAATTACGGCTTCCTCTTAAGTAACCATAGCTGAGCCCACAAAAATTGCTGTACATAAATATTTGTTTAGTTAGGCGGAATGATTGTATTATATTATTAATATTAAGTATAAGAACAAAATTGTAGTTTGAATAGCGCAATTCGGCTGGTAAGCTGGGATACTAAACATCTCAAATAAAATACTTAGTAGGGATTAATACTTCACTGCTAAATACATAGTATGTATTGCATACTATGGGACGGGATTTTTCTACTACCAAATCAGAAGATATTTAGCTGTTTATAGTTATAAGTATAAGTTGTAATTCGGGTATGTTTCTTCAGTATTAAATGCGATCTTCTAATAGGCGTATAATTAAATAATAGTATAATACTATCACATTTTAATTCAAAGTGATTAATACTATGCTAGGTTTTTAAGAAGTGTTCATAAAGTGTAAGAAAACTAAACTGATTTAGATCGGAAAATAGAGCCATTTTTCATTTGTCATTTCTAAACTTTGTTGTTAAATGATTAAATGCTTAATATAAGATTATCTTTTCAATTATCTTCAAGTTGGTCATTACTCAATATAACTATAAAGATTACATACTCAAAACAGATTGTTGTGCTAAAGTGCTGATTGTTTGTGGAACATTTTATGTTTTCAATTATATTGAAGTTGGTCATAATACTATTATAAATAAAAATTAAGTACTCAAATGAGATTGTTGTGTTAAAATGCTGACATTTTGTGGACAATTTCTACCCTGGCTTACCAATGACGATCCCCACTCGGAACAACCGCAAGCTGACCTGACAATTGAGATGTTTTTGTTTTTATTGTTGCTGTTGCTGTTCCTCTTACTGTTACTGTCATTTTAGTTTGTCGTACTTTGTTCATGCAGTTTTTATGCATGGTCCTTGGCTTAAACTGGAATCTGGACAGTGGCATTTTCGGTTTTCATTGCAGTTGCGAAAGCGCTTAAATGTAGCTTTAATGAGGCATGACACAAGCAAAGGGAACAGTGACGGTCAGAGGGGAGGTATAAAGCGCTTGACAGGCTTAAGTTGTAAGTTGGCCAGTGTTGTAAAAGAGTAAAATACCTGTGTGCGTGTGTGTGGTCAAGTGGCAACTAACAGAATAATGGGGTTTCACTTTAAGCACAGCGCTTTTTGAATTTGATGGACCGTTAGAGGAAGGGTAGCAGCTTAAAAGGTTAACTTTTACAGTCAGCTTAAAGGCTAACAGATAAAGGGTGTAGGTAGTTAGTAAATTCAAGCTTATAAACATCACTAACGATAACTTTTCACATAATTCCCATGATTAAAATGCGCAGCACATATTGCAGCTGTAAAGATTCATTACGCGGCTGTCCTTTGTACTGTCCTATAATGTGTAAATTATGGCCAATACCTTGGCCCAGCCAGCTGCTAATTAAGTTGAAAGTTATGCAACAAAACAAAAGAGACGCTCACATACACACACTTTCACGCACACAAAAGCACATACAGTTTAAAAGCGCAAAACGCCATTGTTCTCTTGTGTCACAATGGGCGCCTGTTGGTATGCAATGGTTTTTTTGTTTTAATAAATACCCAGCAATATCTCAAATGAAGTGTATATTCGTTTTGGATGAATAAGTGTACTATGCCAATTTATGCAGAAAAAACAGGGTATTTCTTACAATTCTTTTGAATTTTAATATCCTACTGCCAGATCCGAAAGTGGTAACCTCTCCCAGAACCGCAGGCATCGCTTAATTGTGCAGAAAACTTAACCAATTGTGAATTTCCTTCCACAACAACGGAAATATCTTAATGCCACTGAATTGAGCTCGTAAACACAGCCAATAAGGCAAATGAAGTGCGTGAACAGCGAAATGAGTAATAATTGACCTTTTCAGAAAAGAAAATTAATACAAATTATAAAAAGAGTTGGGCAATCTTTGAAAATGTGGGTTGAAGTTGAACGTCAATGTTAAGCTAGCTAAATCCAGTGAAATCTCCACTGATTAGTTTTATTTGTTTATCCATTAGGATTGGTGGGATTCTAAGTTGCCCGAGGAGAGCGTTCTGTGCTGCCTCAGTGTGATACCAAAGGTGTTGCTGGCAGGTGCCATTACCCTGATGGACGAGGCCTACTTTAAGCTGGCCGTTTGGCTCAATGATCGAGGTTAGTATCACATCAAACAGAGAGACACTCATTATAATATCTTTATCTTTAATAGAAAATTATCGCCTGCAATCAAAGTACGAGAATCATTTGATAGCCAAAGTGGCGCTCTTTCAATTCGTCAACTCGTTTCTGTCCCTCTTCTATATTGCTTTCTATTTGCGCGATGAAGATAAACTAAAGGAGGTATTCTTATACTTATACTTATACTTATACTTATACTTATACTTATACTTATACTTATACTTATACTTATACTTATACTTATACTTATACTTATACTTATACTTATACTTATACTTATACTTATACTTATACTTATACTTATACTTATACTTATACTTATACTTATACTTATACTTATACTTATACTTATACTTATACTTATACTTATACTTATACTTATACTTATACTTATACTTATACTTATACTTATACTTATACTTATACTTATACTTATACTTATACTTATACTTATACTTATACTTATACTTATACTTATACTTATACTTATACTTATACTTACACTTATACTTATACTTATACTTATACTTATACTTATACTTATACTTATACTTATACTTATACTTATACTTATACTTATACTTATACTTATACTTATACTTATACTTATACTTATACTTATACTTATACTTATACTTATACTTATACTTATACTTATACTTATACTTATACTTATACTTATACTTATACTTATACTTATACTTATACTTATACTTATACTTATACTTATACTTATACTTATACTTATACTTATACTTATACTTATACTTATACTTATACTTATACTTATACTTATACTTATACTTATACTTATACTTATACTTATACTTATACTTATACTTATACTTATACTTATACTTATACTTATACTTATACTTATACTTATACTTATACTTATACTTATACTTATACTTATACTTATACTTATTTTTTTTTAGCAACTTGCGGGTCTTCTCATTTCTCGCCAAATTATTGGAAACTTACGAGAATCAGCTATTCCATATTTCCTGGAGCAATGGAAGCTGGCCAAGCTGAGCTTCAACATGTGGGGTGCTCTGAGTCCCACACAGCATGTTAATCGAAGTTTGGCCGAAGAACTGGCTACAGCCGAGGAGAAGCTTAAGGCTGAGGCAGCTGCCAAGCCGGAGCAACAGCAGCAGGCGGCAAGTAAACGCAATATTGGACAGGCAGAGATTGAGAGCTCGTTGTACAAGGTAGGAAAGTCTTGGGAAAATGTTATCTAGGATTAAATATTAATTTTTTCTTCCAGTATGATGGCACTTTCTCGGATCACTTGGAGATGCTGGTTCAGATGGGATATGTGGTGCTCTTTTCAGCTGCTTTTCCCTTGGCGGGCATTTGTGCTTTGATTAACAACCTGATGGAGATACGCTCGGATGCCTTTAAGTTGGCCCATGTGCATCAACGTCCATTTGGCCAACGTGTGGCCAACATTGGTACCTGGCAAAATGCACTCAGCATTTTGTCCCTGGCCGCGGTTATTGTGAACTGTGCATTGATTGGTCTATCCGGTCAGGTGTCTCGGCTGTGGCCTGGCCTAACCACCGCCCAGACCATAATATTAATTGTCACACTGGAGGTAAGTTGAATCTTCTGTACGATTTTCTGTGAAGCACACAGAACAAGTTTGGATTTTCTGTGAAGCACACAGAACAAGTTTGGATTTCCATCATACATATAATCAATGCAAAAGGGTTAAAAAAATAGGGTGATCTCAGATTTTCTTAAACAGAGTACAAAATTGTAATTGCCCTGTATAAAATAGTTCTTATATTTTAAACATGTGCAATAACTCTTATAAGAAATAAGTAAGAAAATTAATTTTGATAGTTACTTAGGATTTTTGACTAGTCAGTAATATTTAAGAATAACTTGACTATTAAAAACAAAAATTTAAATTAATTGATGTTATTGATTTCTAATATTTTCACCAACAATAATATTTGTTTGTAGCTTTTATATAAAAAAGTGTCAAGTACAAGATTAGTTGCTGTTTGCAGAGATAATGTAATTATATGTTTTATATGGGTCAGTGTCATTTGATCCGCAATCCTGAATTTACTTGAATAAAAATTCAAGTAAATTTCATTCTAAACTTAAACTTAAAATGTTTTTTTCTTGTCATACTGATACTACACACCTTAACTGTTCTATATATGGTATGTCAATCGGATAATAAATATATATAATAATAAAGAAAATTATTTTAGAAACAAGTGCTCATATAGTAGACACAAAGAGGTACACATGAAACATGCGTAGTTTGCAACTTGATATTTGAGCTTCGATTGTTTGCAGCACATCATGTTGGGACTGCGTCAGGCTCTAACCTGGCTACTGCCGGAATTGCCCTCCTGGTTGGCCGCGGAGATTGCACGGGCCGAGCACTGTCGCCGTGAGATGCAATGCAAGGGGACCTCGCCTCGTCCAACACCACCCACACCCACCTCAACCACTTCCACACAGCCGGAACAGGAGTGCACGGGTGGCAATACAACGCATGATCAATCTATGGAGAGTCAACTAGCAGAGGAAATGCTGCTCTATGGACATGAGATGGCCGCAGCAGGATTCGGGCGAAGCATTGAGGCGGATGTCAACATTTACGAGAATCGCGACTCTTCGCCGGATTCGCCGCCATCGCAGGTGAGAGTACTTAACATTGTGTCAACTTATCCATCCATTGACATGAATTCAAAAACTTAATTGCAGACCAGCACAATACTCATACGACCGTTGCATGAATCAACGCCACCGCACGGAGGCGCCTCACTCAGCAGTTTGCATCATGATGGCAATGGGGGGTAAGCAACTTTTAAGGGTGCCCTTCCTTTCGGGGTTACCTCATAATGATTTTGCACACGCCAAGTCAATTTAATCCATTCGATGGCTGACAAATGAAGCTTGCACATGCCACATATTTTCAAATCTTCTATATTTTTTTTAACTTTTCTTATATACAAATATAATGGAGACTCTCAAATTAAAATTTTTCAGAGAATAGCATCTGCAATTTGATAGCAATGCAATCCAAAATTTAAACTTTACACTGCAACTAGCGAGATATTTCTAAACCATAATAATAAACGTTTAAAATATACACCCATCATTGCAAATGAAATAATTAAATATATTTCCTTTTTATTTATGTTTCATTTAAAGTTTTCTATAACTTTGCCTTTACAAAACAATTAAAATGTTTCTATAAAAAAAATTTAAGAAACGCAGATTTTCGCCAAATAAGTTAACAATAAAATAATAAAAATATACATTATTATTGCAAATAAAAACTTAATTTTAAGACATTTTCTATTTATTATTATTTCATTTTTTACGGTTATCTTTTAAAAATCTCCCACTTAAATTAATTATAATACAAAGTGTTTATGTAAATTTCTAAATATCCACGCCATTCCTCAAAAGTATTGTTTGTCAAATACCCAAATTTAAAGGAAAGCAGTTTTTCTTTTTATCTCTGCTTGCCTATAAATTTTTAAAATATACAGTTGATTTTTGGTGGAACTATAAGAAATTTGTCTACAATATTTTACAGGATTATGATATATAAGTTTTCTAACAATTTGCTTTTAAAATCTCAATTTCGATATGTTTCTTTAAATTTAAATAAATAAAAATGAAGCAAAGAAAACTTTTCACAAGGTCAAACTTTAAAAAATAACAAATGAATAATATTAGTTTGTCAGAGTCTACTGTCTTCTTTATTTTTTTTATATACATTTTTTTTAATTTTTTCTAAAAAAGCGACTGTGCATTACTTTTTACTTTTTAATTCACTTAAAATCTCTTATAGCGCTTGTAAAAGTTGTAGACAAAAATCGCAAATCTTCATACCGGAAATACCACCATTTCTTGGATATTCGGTGCGCAATTTGAGCGCTCTTCCAGCACAGAGTCAAAGAGTAAAACAACAACAACGTCTATTCAGCGGGTAAATCGATAAATATTTAAAAACAATCGAACTTGATGTACTATCACATACTATCTACCACACGATATGTATTTATGTGCTGTGTTCTCGAAACCGCTGTGTGTTGTTTTCTTTCGCTTTCCTAAAACTCCAAAATTTGTCATGCAAAACTCTCTCAATTGGATGAACTTTCCACTTTACAAGTCGCTTCTAATTAGTTTAAGATCAGTTTCTATAAATGTGTTCTCAAAAATAGCTGTTTTTTTTTTAATTTGAAGGTATTCCAGAAAATGTAACAAAAGGAATACTTTTAAATAATGTGCTAACAATTTTTTTTCTTAACTTTTTTACAATTTACACTCTATTTTTACTCCTTTTTCTCTTTTTAAACTTGCTTGTCATTTGTCACAGCGCTTCAGCCAGCACGCTAGCCCTGAATTCTGCCGCTGCAAGTTTCGCTCCACGTCAGCTATCAATGCAGATTCAAGAAATTCCTCCATTCCGTAAGAAATCTAGCGATTCGGCTGATCACACTGGCAGCAGCACTGGCAGCAGTCCACAGCGTGCCTCGATGCGGCACCTGCAACTACAGCAACTTCAGCAACCACAACAACAACAGGCCTCGAAGATATCAGAGATTCCGCCGTACAGCAAAACGCGTAAAATCTCCACCGAGAGCGCATCACAATTGCCGTTGAGCGTAAGCCTTACAGGATTATATATTATATATATCTATACCCAGACCTAGATAGACACTATCAAATACACAATATCTTTAGTCAGTTCACACTTTCCTATTGTGCGTAGACTAACAATAAGCAAAACCCTCGATACTTGACTCCAAGCCCCTTTTGATCACAAGCCCCTTTACTCACACACTCCACAAATACCAATACTAAATTTGTGGTTTGTTGTAAGCAGTAGTTGCTAAAGGTTTAATCTAGTTTCTGTCGTGCACCTAGAAAAGTATAATCAGTAGCTATTTTGTGACTTTAGCTGAGAGTGCCGGACTAATAAACATCGTGTACTCCAGTCTGCTCACAAAAATAAACACACACTAATATACAGGTAAAGCTAATGTGTAATTATTCCAACATAAATTGCAGTAACTATCTCCAACTTCTCGTTGTCGAGAATCATTTGGTTGTCCATCTAACATTTTGCAAATTAGAGTGGCAGTATTGAATTTAATGGTTCAATAAATTAAATAGAGATCAAAGCACTACCTATAATACTACTACTTCTACTACTAATACTAATATTACTAAAATTATTTTATGATTTTGAGAAGGCTAGCAATGTTGATAATGTCAAAAAAAGAAAGCATAAAAATCACCGCTAGTTCCCACTTTTAATAGTATAAGGGTATAAGAAGTTTTTAAAAACTTAATTTAGGAGTTGGGAATATAAAAATGATTCTAAGTTAACAATATAAAAAAAAGTATCATTTATAGACATAATGTTTGTAAGAAACAAATAATTTAAAATTCTTTTAATTATTATTCAAAATTGCCGTACTACATAAAACACAGAACGTAGACTGACTGAAATCGTATTGTTATTTAAAGGGAGTCAATATTACTAAAGCTAAAAAATTCTATATAATGTAAATTAGGCAGTCACTTTTTCCAAAAACCGTACACAATTACACAATATAGCCCCACTCTAACTACATTCTCCTGTTTAAAGGATAAACTACACATAAAACTTCACGCACCTGAGTGGATGTCTCGTTTAAAAGTCAACGACAATGCGAACCTGCGTAGAAGCATAGATTGCATTGCCAAGGTAGTGAGAGATGTGTTTAAATAAAATAAATAGCATTATCCATTGTGTATTGTTGTTCAATGTATGTATTCAATGTTTAATGTTGACAGATCCCCCAAAAGGTCTGCAGTTTGAAGATGTTATAGAGCTTTAACAAAAAACCAAAATACTTACACTTACACTTAGCAAAAAATTTAAGTTGCTATTGAAATCCAATTCTATATAGAGTTTAGAGTTCATTGGCATTGGGGGCACATTTGAAATGTTCTAAATTAATATATGGCAGATGCTTTAACTCACTCCTGTAATCAATTTCACGCTGGCTTAACACTCACAAGTTCATATTACATGCATGTATGTCATGAATTAAGCCCAAAAGCTTTTGATGTGTATAGTTAATTGCATGGTATCACTTAGTCGATCATTTGCTGATCTTGTATTTCTCGATTGCATGTAAAGGAGCTCACAAGCAATGCCGATAACCCAGATGTCCTAAAGCCGGCGCCATCCTGGAGCAATGTGGCATTAAAGACAGGTCCATCTAGCAGCATGATGGCCACGCCTCCCGCCTCCCAGCAACAACAGCAAATTGTGGCATCATCATCTTCATCTTCGGGTGGCGGTGGCAGCGTTTTTAGTCCAAGTGGTGTTGGACCTGCTGCCTCCAGTAGCATCAGTAATTCCCAGTCAAGACCCAGTGTGGGAGCTCTATCCAATTCCTCATCGAGTTCATCACAGAAACAACAGCAAAAACAGGCGAAAGAAGAGAGGGAAAGGGAGAAGAAAGAGGAGAAGGAGCGGAGAAGGAGAGAGAAAAGGAGAAGAAGGAGGAGAAGGAGCGTGAGAAGGAGCGGGAGAAGGAGAGAGAAAAGGAAAAGAAAGAGGAGAAGGAAAGGGAGAAGGAAAAGGAAAAGGAGAAGGAAAAAGAACAGGAACAGGCATCCACATCCACGGGCAATACAGATGATGAAGCTAAAGGTAAGTTATAGACTACGTATATGAAAGATATTTTCTTCAATTGTAATCCCCTTTTCCACAGCCGCTGAATTGGCCGCCAAGAAATCGCGTCTAAAGCAGAAACTGGTCAAGAGTGCACGATCTGTGGCCATTTTTTCCCTCAAACTTAAGGAGCGTCGACAGCGTGAGGCTGAAAAGGCAGCAACAATTGCTGTGGAGCATGCCAAGGTAGGAAAAGTCCTATTACTTAATATATAAAATATATGTATACTATACGTAATGCCTAAATTTATATCCTTTCTCCCGTCTCTAGGCTCTGGCCAAGTTGCCAATGCCTCAGCCTGTGGGCGGTGAACTGTCATTAATACCCATCGAGCAACTAATACAAATTGAGGATCTGAAACCTTCGATCAAACCTGCAGCTACAACATCGACTTCATCCTCCACACAAGCAGGTCCTTCTATGCATTATAATCTACAGCACCAGCAACATCATTATCCCCATACGGATAACTAAGCTAAACTTCGATACTAAATTTAAACTATAAATGTATTAGCTACCCCTTTCTTCGCCCAGCGCACATTGTAAATAGTTTTCTAAGCACAAAAAAACCATCCAGGCATAGTTTTAAACGATCTTTCACAAAAACTTATTGATGATATGAGCAATTTGCTGAATGTGTGTCTTGTCCAGAGTTGGAAGCAACTAAATAACTTATACATACTTAGTAGTTACTAACACTAACAGATCAAAAAAGACAGTTTAAAAAAATTAAAATTATTTCACATACGACACAATTTCGCGATCGAAGTTGTTGAAATTGTGGCGAACGTGATTTTTATCGAAAGAAACGTTTTCCACGCTCACAAATCGCATAAATGTTAGTCATATGAAACGAATTTTGTTTAGCGTTTAGCAGTTAATGTTTTTGGTAGTTGATATTGTTAGCAAAAAGCAAAAAATTGCAAAAAATATATATACATATATAAAAAAATTTGTTGAAAGTTGATGTTACGTTTTGCATTTATGTTGCCAGTAAGCAATATTACTAACACTTATGTAAGCAAATCACAAACACAAACACACAAAGACAACGACACAACTGTGATGGAAACTGCATTGCGCCGGAGATCAGATGTCAGAGATCACATGTCGTCCATTGTTCCTTCCATTCTAAATATATAGAAAAAGTTGGAAATTAAACAAGGATTAACCGCCGCACTCGCTTGATAAAATTAAACAAAAATCTATTTACAAGAACTCAAACTATTTTTCTTTATTTATTGCTTGAGCAAATCACAAATACTTACTTATAATTGTACTTGTACTTACGATTTAGGTCGTATATTACATGTAGAAAGACACACAACAACTCTAACGATGGATATATTTGTACATAATGTTTAGCATTTAAGTGTCAACGACAACATTTACACAAAAAAAAATAAAAAATATTATAATATACATATGTGCTCTTGTGTTAAAAACAAAGCGAAATAAAATCGAATTAAAAGTAAAAAATTCATTTAAAAACTACATTTGTATTTTACTCTTATTTTGTTAAAAATCTCACTTCAGATCACTTTTTTACAGGGATGTTCCACAAAGCTCTAGATCTTTTGCCGAAAATTCCTTTTGAGGACAACTGTTCCAAATGTTTATTTTTAATCAATTATTTAAAGTAAATTCATTGAATTTTATATTTTTTCAGTTTGAAATTTGTTTTTGCAATTAACTAACACACAATACAAAAACAAAATCGATTGCAAACTTGTAGGAATCACTCGAAAATGAGACATCAGTAAAACATGTTGTAACTTTGCATGTATTTTTTCTTCAGAATTTTTTAAATGTTTCAGAATTTTTTAGATGTTATGTTGTGGAAAAAGTAATCCATTATTTGTATGTTATTTTCCAAATGTATTTATTACGGTTTGGACTTTTCAATGACTTGTTGCCATTTTGAGGACAACTTTAAAGTCCTCGCTCTATGTAGATCTATGTAGACCCCAGGAGGGCTACAAAGACGAAACATATTTTTAAAAAATCTTCTTGAATTTATGTAATTTATAATTAATTTGGTTTATTTATAAAAATCATTTTAATACTATGCCATTGCTGTGGCGCGAATTTTCAGCACATTTTCGCTAAATCCCGAAAAGTATGCTACAAGATTTCTTTTTTTTTTTTTTTTTTTTCTTTTAATTTATTTAATTATTCTGTTATTATTTACAACAACTTAAATTAAACTTATATGCTAACTTCTAATACAACCTAGTCAAAAGGCTAGGTAATGCTGCTAATTAACTAACAAAGTTGCCTAGTGGCAAGGTCTATTGGGTGATTTCGCTTCAGTCTTCTTCTCATAGGCCTTCCCCTAATGTTGCGCACGTTTAGAAGTCGACGTGCGAGAGGGTTTTTGTGGTTCTCTAGACGCTGGATGTACTGCGTGGTCTGTTTTTGTAGGACATCCCCAATTTTAGGCACTCGCAGATCGTTTTCTATGTTTGCTGTCCTTACGTACCAAGGAGCAGCGCTAATTAAACGAAGGGTTTTGGCTTGCAGTATGCGGATTTTGCCCAGATGGGTTTTCGCAGTTATTCCGTATACTTGTAAGCCATATCGCCAGGAGGGAGTAATGCAGGTCTTGTACAGCTTCACCTTGTTGTCCAGAGATAGCCATTTGTTTGATAGGAGCCATCTTATTCTCTTGATCCGGTTTTTGAGAGTCCCTATGATGCTGGACACGTGCTTGGCAAATGTAAGGTGATGGTCCAAGTGTACTCCCAAGTACTTGTAGCTGCTGAGATGCTCCAACCTCTGGCCCTGCAAATAGACGCCTGAACAGAGGCTCACGCGCAGAGCGTAAGTCACGTTGGCGCACTTGCTTGTGTTGATTCCGATGTTCCAGCGTTTTGCCCATGCTTCAAAGCTGTGAAGGTACAGCTGCAGGACCTCAGTGGCTTCTGTGATGCGACTACTCCTGGCCAAGATTGCCGTGTCATCTGCATAGGTGGCGATGAGAAGATCGTTCGTGTCATCAATGGGGATAGTAGATCCAGTGGGCATATCGTGAGTGAAGAGGGTGTAAAGGGTGGGCCCTAAGACACTGCCCTGTGGTACACCGGCTTGTATAGTCCTCACACTGGACTCCGCACCATCTAATACAACAGTGAACGTCCGGTCTGCAAGGTAGCTGCGTATTATCCATAGTAGTTGCGGAGGCAGAAGTGGTTTGATTTTAGCAAGAAGTCCATTGTGCCATACTCTGTCAAATGCCTGTGTTATGTCCAGATACGCCGCCACCACGTACTCCTTTT